>CM019064.1:447553106-448053842 GCA_009667805.1 Leptobrachium leishanense
TCTGGGGTATGAGTGGGTGTCCCCATGTATGCATGCAATATTAAACATTTCCCCAAAATCCAGCTTTTCTGGCTGGAGCAGAGCTCACTCCAGAAGGCAATATGACTTGCTGTAATAGGTTAGCAAGGACCGCTCTTTCCTCTTGCTGAGCTATCTTCACATTTTCAACTTGTGCAGCCAATATACAATTTGCTTCCTTTCGTGCAGCAGTTGCCTGCATTAAAGCTTTCACCAGGTCCTCCATAACAGCCAAATGAGGAGAAACAAAGCTTCCACAGGAATTGTTTAAACGTGCCAGGAACACACTTTTTTTCTGCTGCAGCAGCACTGTGCTGATTAAGCCTTCAGCTGTTCACCACAGTTTCACCAGGCACTTTTCAAACTTCCATGCCCACAGACCTGTTGGCGCTAATTTACCCGCATTCTCCACCATATTTGTCACACGAGGCGGTATAGTGTGGTCCTCTAGAGCAAGTATGTCACAGAAACAGTCTCTTTATAGCTGAGTTTTATTGTGGCACTCCAGCATACAAACCAAATAAAACAGAAATCAAAGCCTAACTCGTCTAAGTCTTACTAACAAAATATATGTCCCTTACTAACGCAGGTAAATAACAAAATAACGGAACTCTTTGCCAACCTTGCTTTTGGGATGCTGCCAACCTTAGCACTTCACCAGCTCTGATGCTGCTGCTAGTCTGTGTCTCTCTCAAAACAAATCAATCTTTGGTTTCATATCCTGCATCCATGCAGACTCTCCAACCTCAGGAGTAGCAGAAGCACCACGTGCTTATCAGTCTCTGTATTTCTCATCCGGTGCCCATTCTAATCTTTCCCATGTGTGGGAATCCTTCTCATCTCATGCACAGTCTCATCTACCCCTCCCTCAAGCAGGAGCCATTTAAGCCCTTAATTGCAGGAACAACTGCAGCAACACAAAACACATTCCCTCCTGGGGGTTATTACCTAAACCTTAACACAAAATACAGGGGAGTACACAGTGCAATCCATGCACTACATCACAATACACACAACATATGTAAGTATATTAAATGTTTTGTTTTTTTAAATAAATCCACTGTGTCTTACTGGAATATCTGATTTATTGAATAATGAGTTATTGGAAATAGTTTCTCCACCCTTGGGTGTCTCTTTCATCTTATCAGCAAGGCCAGTGTACACAAGATTGTCCCTGAATCCGGCATCCTAATTAATAGGCTTGTGCACCGATTTTTTTTTTGGCTCGGTTCGTTCGGAGTTTGTAAATTTTCGTTTCGACTCCTATCGGACGATTTCCGTTTCGGTTCGGTTCGTTTTTCGTGTCGACTTTTTTTTCGTGATTTCGGAAATTTTCGTGTTTTTCGGAACGTCTGTTCTCGTTTCAAAGTGTCTATTTGTTTTGACGTAAACTAATGGTTTTTCGGATATGATAATTATACGATATGATAATTCTGCCGATACAATAATTCTGCCATTGAGATTTCTCATGTTTTACAAGAAGGATACATTGAGATTTCTCTGGTTTCCCAGGAAGGATACATTGAAATTTCTCATGTTTTACAAGAAGGATACATTGAGATTTCTCTGGTTTCCCGGGAAGGATACATTGAGATTTCTCATGTTTTACAAGAAGGATACATTGAGATTTCTCATGTTTTACAAGAAGGATACATTGAGATTTCTCTGGTTTCCCGGGAAGGATACATTGAGATTTCTCATGTTTTACAATAAGGATACATTGAGATTTCTCTGGTTTTACAAGAAGGATACATTGAGATTTCTCTGGTTTTCCAGGAAGGATACATTGAGATGGGAATGATACAAAATTTAATTACAGAATCAGCGATATAAATACGATGTCCGAAATTACTGAAATGGAGCCGAAATCACGAATGGAACGAAAATGAATTTCGATTTTACACATTTCTAGCCCATTCGAAAATTCCGAAAAGTTTTCGTTTTGGCTCGAAAATTTGTTCGGATCTGCCGTTTTCGGATCCGAAAATTTTCGGAAGATCGGCCGAATCCCAATGCACGAATCGGGAAATTTCGTGAAAATTCCGAAATTCCAAAATTCCGAAACGCACATCCCTACTAATTAATAGTCTTTACACGATGAACCTCTTGAAAGTGGATCAAGTTACGTTTGTGTCGACACATATGTCAAACAAACTGGCTTCACTTTATCTTCTAAATTTTGATCTTGCAGGATCTCTATCATCTTTTTGTGAGCATTTCATAGTTGGGTGTCATACAGGGCCGGCGCAAACGTAAGGCGGCACAGGCGGCCGCCTTACTGTCTGGCTTCCTGCCAGATTGAGGGGGCGGAAGAATTCTTCCCAATGAAAATATATTTGTTGGTTACTTTTACATTTCCTGGTGATGGGGAGCGCAGTAGAGCCGGCGAAGTGCCGCCCCACCTCGTTCTCTGGCCCAGCGAGCGGCGGCTGCACCCTGTCGATGTCATCATCATTGACAGCGGTGGGCCGGGTGCCGCCATCTTGGTGGAGACCAATAGAGGCAGAGTCTGCCGCTATCTTGGTCTCCACCAAGATGGCGTGCCGGCCCGCCCCCACCAATGATGATGACATTGGCAGTGTGCGACAGCGAGACCACCGCTCGCTAGGCTAGCTGGGCTTTTACACCTCCAATGTCGGCTCCCTCCCAGTCCAATCGGTCCTGGCGGCAGCCGGCACCAGCCAGGCCAGCCCAGTCGCACCCTCTGCATGGTCTGCCAGGATTTTAAACAGCCTGAAGGGAGGAGGGACACAGCAGAGTGGGCCACAAGTGACACACCACCCAAGTGCAGCACAAGCTAAGGACAAGCTGCACAGCATGTCCTTCACTAGCACTAAAAGAACATGTGGTCACGCCAGGAGGATGAGGAAACAATATAGGGATGCCGCGGGAGGAAGGTGAATAAGTGTGATGATCAAAATGTTCCAAAATCGTTGTGTTTCAAAGTCTTTAAATTTTTAGGATTGCAAGGTGCTCAGCCTGTATTGTGAAAACCCTGAGGTTAAATTCTTGGTGGCTTTAATTTATGGTATGCTATTCTGAGCCAAAGTACTTTGATTCACGCTAATTTTCCATGTACTACATGGAGCTTCTGGGAATTAAGGAGAACTGACATCTACCATCCCTAATGTGCCACTCTGTTCTGCCATGCTAGTGTCTGTATCATGCAAGGTATAAGTGTGACATTTGAAAGGGACACTCTCATTTTCTAGTTTTAAAATGGTCAAGATAGGAGTGCACCCCCCCCCCAGCTTCTCTGATCTGGATAAATCGTGGGGTGAAGTAGATTGATATACTGGAGCCTGAGGGGTGTAAATTGATATGCTGGGGCCGGGGGGTGTAAATTGATATGCTGGGGCCGGGGGGTGTAAATTGATATGCTGGGGCGGCTGTAAATTGATATGCTGGGGGGTGTCAAATTATATTCTGGGGGTGTAAATTGATATGCTGGGGCCTGGGGGTGTAAAATGATATACAGGGGGGTTTGAATAAACTGATATTGGTACATTACTGTGAGTTTTTTTTGCTGTGGAGCTCTGTGATACATTCATACACACCGCACATTACTGTGAGTTTTATTGCTGTGGATTCTGTGATACGCTCATACACACCGCACATTACTGTGAGTTTTATTGCTGTGGATTCTGTGATACGCTCATACACACTGCCCATTACAGGGAGTTTTATTGCTGTGGAGCTCAGTGATACACTCATGCACAATGCACATTACTGGAAGGTTTATTGAAGTGAGCTCTGTAATTTGCAATGTGTATAAATACATCAATTACGTATCTTATAAATCTGAATTGTTCCTGGTGTGGGTATAAATAAAACCCACCAGTTTCTCTCATGGCTGAGACGCAGCATGAGCATATGTGGCTGCTTAGAAAGCAGCTTTTGGTTTCATTAGGTAGGACTCACCTTACCAGAGGTGCCGTGACGTGGAAGGTGGGCTTACACTTTAATGTCCATACAAGTAAACCAAAACCACTGTGTTTTGTTTTGCATGGAGCTACAGGGGTGAGTGCAAATGACAACAAGAAAATAAGCTATGTTTTAGAGATTATTATGCATCTCAATGCTGATTGGCGTGGCACGGATGGGGGGGGGCACCAAAACGCACCTTCGCCTGAGTAGACAAAAATGCTTGCACCGGCCCTGGTGTCATATATGCATAATATATTAGAAGAAGCATGCGATACTCCAAGGTACGCTAACACCACCTCGGATTGATGCAACACTTATCCAAGTGTAGACCAGGTTTAATGTGAATGGCTAAAACTGACGCACAGCAAATATTTTGCGATGTCCAGCACACGCTCACAGCATCAAGATTTTCCAACGACACGGTGGCATGTCCACCACCACCTACCTTGGACGGAGTCCATACTAAAGCAACTAGAAAGATACTTATATACGTACTGTATGTCCTAACAGTGGGGGTGGTGGAGAGAGCTCATCAGTGCTACTCTAGAGGTGGACATCAAGACCATGTCCTCTAGTTACAAAGATGCCTTGAGTATGTGATTCTTAAGACCTAAGCTAGGATCTGAAGGGAGTTCCTGATGCTTGTCCATTGGGATAATTCTGGTTGGGAAAGAACTGCCATTATCATGGACACAACAGATTCTCCCTTACACTCAAGGAAATGGAGACCCACATGGTCTAAAAGTCTAATGGCCGTCTTTTGCAGAAAATATTTTGCAATTGTAGTCAACAGAAACAAGGTATGGGAGATAACTGAGAAAGGTCAAAAAACCCTAGTGTCCTGCCCTACAGGGGGTTCCTGCTCAGGTCTCAAGGCTTTAGCTCCATGGTCCAATTACAGAGAAGACTATTCCACGTGCAAATCAGAAGATGCTATCACCCAGAAACGGCAGCCAGTACTGACATGCCAAGGAAGTCCTCTCTGCCCGAGAGATGCAGAACCATTCGCTGAGTTCGTTTCTTCCTCTATCACACTGGTATTCATTGCAAGGCTCCCGTAGTCGGCAGTGGCGGCTCACAGACCGCGTAGCCGTCCGTGTCGGCTTGCAGACCCCCGTTAGCGGAGTGGAAGGTGGTTGCCGCCTGGTGACGCGGAGGTGCCACCTAATGGTGTAGAAAAAAGAAGCGGGAAAGAAATAGGCACAGAAGAAGAAAAAAAGAGAGGCGGACAGATAAAAGAAAGAGGTGCAGAGAAAAGAAAGAGGGCAGAGGAAAGAAAAAGGCAGGTGAAAATAAAGGGTGTGGAGGAAAGAAAGAGGCAGCTGAAAGAGGCACAGAGGAAAGCATGAAAGAAAGAAAGGGGCAAATGAAAGAAGCACAGAGGAAAGAACGAAAGGGGCAGATGAAAGAGTCACAGAGAAAAGAGAGAAAGGGGCAGATGAAAGAGGCACAGAGGAAAGAACGAAAGGGGCAGATGAAAGAGTCACAGAGAAAAGAGAGAAAGGGGCAGATGAAAGAGTCACAGAGAAAAGAGAGAAAGGGGCAGATGAAAGAGGCACAGAGAAAAGAGAGAAAGGGGCAGATGAAAGAGGCACAGAGAAAAGAGAGAAAGGGGCAGATGAAAGAGGCACAGAGAAAAGAGAGAAGGGGGCAGATGAAAGAGGCACAGAGAAAAGAGAGAAGGGGGCAGATGAAAGAGGCACAGAGAAAAGAGAGAAAGGGGCAGATGAAAGAGGCACAGAAGAAAGAATAACAGGGGCAGATGAAAGAGACAAAAGGAAAGAAAGAAAGCGGCAGATGAAAGAAAGAGGCACAGAGGAAAGAAAGAAAGAGGCAGATGAAAGAGACACAGAGGAAAGAATGAAAGGGGCAGATGAAAGAGACACACAGGAAAGAAAGAAAGAGGCAGATGAAAGAGGTGCAAAGGAAAGAATGACAGGGGCAGATGAAAGAGACACAGAGGAAAGAAGAAGGCAGATTAAAGAGGTGCAGAAGAAAGAAAGAGGCAGATGAAAGTAATAAGAGGCACAGAGGAAAGAAAGAAGGAGGCACAGGAAAGAATAAGGCACAGAGGAAAGTCAAAGAGGCAGAGGAAAGAGAGAGGCGCAAAGGGAAGGAAAGAAAGAGCACAGAGGCAGAGGAAAGAATAAGGCACAGAGGAAAGTCAAAGAGGCAGAGGAAAGAGAGAGGCGCAAAGGGAAGGAAAGAAAGAGCACAGAGGCAGAGGAAAGAATGAGGCACAGGAAAGTAAAAGAGGCAGAGGAAATGATAGAGGCGCAAGGGAAGGAAAGAAAGAGCACAGAGGAAAGAAAGCATGAAAGAAAATGAAATGAAAGAGCAAAGTTTGCAAAGAAAGAAGCCAAGACAGTCAGAAACTGAAGGAAAAACTGCGCCCGCAGTTTTCCACCTTGTGCCTGCGTTGTAACCTAACGTTCTGCAAGGCGGAAAACTGCGGGCGCAGTTTTACCCCTCTAGCGCCCGCGTTTTAACGCTAGGAATGTAATGTGGCCCGCAGTATTTTTTTTGGGACCCCCAGTAATTAGCCAGTATCAGACCCCCCAGTAATTTGCCAGTATCAGACCCCCCAGTAATTAGCCAGTATCAGACCCCCCAGTAATTTGCCAGTATCGGACCCCAGTAATTAGCCAGTATCAGACCCCCCAGTAATTTGCCAGTATCGGACCCCAGTAATTAGCCAGTATCGGACCCCAGTAATTAGCCAGTATCGGACCCCAGTAATTAGACAGTATCGGACCCCAGTAATTAGACAGTAGGGCTGTGCAATATTGACAAAATAATCATATTGCGATTTCTTGAATGAATATTGCGATTGCGATTTTATTTGCGATTTAGCCAATTGTTTTTGCTTTTTCAAACATGCTACATACATTCTAAATGTATTCAGCACATGGATACTGCCCCAGCTCATGGATATACTGCCCCAGCACACACATGGATATACTGCCCCAGCTCACACATGGATATACTGCCCCAGCTCACACATGGATATACTGCCCCATAGGGCTGTGCAATATTGACAAAATAATCATATTGCGATTTCTTGAATGAATATTGTGATTGCGATTTTATTTGCGATTTAGCCAATTGTTTTTGCTTTTTCAAACATGCTACATACATTCTAAATGTATTCAGTATTCAGCACATGGAAATACTGCCCCAGCACATGGAAATACTGCCCCAGCACGTGGATATACTGCCCCAGCACGTGGATACTGCCCCAGCTCACCTCTGTGCGCCACGTGTTCGGCTCCCTGTTAACTTCTGGCGGCATGGAGCTTGGGCGCTCGCCTGGGGGAACCATGTGACGAGCCGCGAGAACGTGGCTCGTCACGTGGTTCCCCCTGCGAGCGCCCAAAGCACCATGCCGCCGGAAGTTAACAGGGAGCCGAAAATTGCAGCCTTATGCGATTTATTAATTGCATGGTCGGAAATCGCGATTCGATTGCGATTGCAATTAATTGCACAGCCCTATTAGACAGTATCGGACCCAGTAATTAGACAGTATCGGACCCCAGTAATTAGACAGTATCAGACGGACCCCAGTAATTAGACAGTATCGGACCCAGTAATTAGACAACAGTATCGGACCCCAGTAATTAGACAGTATCAGTCCCTGTACACACGCCACTCATTGGAGCCAGTCTTGGGGGCCCCCCACTAGAGCTGGACTGGGATACCTGGTGGTTGGTGCTGGCGCCGGCGGGAGAGAAGCTGCTGCAGCAGATGATTGAGTGAGGACTTTTTTTTTTTTTATAGAAAGGATTTTACCAGGAAGGATACATTAAGATTTCTCTTGTTTTCAAGTATGTCCTGGGTGGCGAGTGTGTACCGTTAGGTGTCTTGCCAAGGACAATTACTGGAGAGGTGCTCGCTGGGATCGAACCCATGACTCCACAGGCTCTCTCCACGCAGAGCAGTGACATTACCTCTACTCCACCCAGCCGGGTCAACTTGCGTTGATTACTGACCCAGAGTCATTGCTATTTTGGAAAAAAATATAATTAAATGCAGTCCTGTCCTACCATTGCTCAATCGATCTACCAAAAAAATAAGCAAACTCCATTCTCTGTGGAATAGTTAGTAAGACCAGAGCCACTGGTTTGATTGTGAGAGGTCCACTGCCGAAATTCACCCTAGTGGTGATAATGGGGTTGTGTGACATATAGATGGGTCAACTCTTCAATAAAGCCAACAACAGTGACCAATGTACATAATGTTGCTGAACATGAAGCAGAAATGCTGTAGAATACCCTGTGGTCTGTGCAATGAGGACTTCTTTATATGCTCTAAATGTACCAGGACCAGGAGTGGGAGGTCATTATTGAAGAGAGTCGGTGGTTTGAAGCATTTGGGGTACCAGTAAAAGTACTCCTGAGCTCCTTAGCAAAGCACTCTTTGCCATCTTTACCTCGTATTAGGGAATTTAGGGTTTACATTTGTATTATTTTCGATTTCCTACATCGTCATGTATCACTGGTGGTTAAAGATCTTTCATATGCTATCGATGACCTGATAGAGCTACATCTGGTACCAATCTCCTCATCATCAGGCCTCCTTCTGCAACCAAACGTCAACAACAACCACTAACCACAGATATCAGGCTTCTTCCAAGTCGCAAACCACAGGCTCATAAAGTCTCCGAGAGATGCAGTCCTCTGCCACGGTTTCCTGTCAGAGAAGAGGGGTTAAAGAACTGAGAATCGAATCCTTGGCAAAACCTGTGCCCTCTCTTCAGATGTGTCTAGGACATGTGCTTGTAATTTTCCGACAGATGCGAAATTAATGAACCCGCGAAATGACACATAATGATCGAAATGTTGCACCAAGAGCTGAACGAGAAGAGTCCTCATGTGGGCGGTATAGTGTGGCGTATGTACATTTTTTATCTTTAAAGTCTGTTTCACTAGAAATAAACTATATGAAAAAGGTTTAGTATGAGTCATACTTTGGGGTTTTTATGCTTGACATTATAGTGTGACTTTGGGGAAAGGACACTTCTTGTTCAAACGCTGACATAGTGCCCCCTATCGGGTGGTGCCAGCATCGCCTGTGTCTACAGGTTGGCTTTTTAGATCTTACTTGCAATTAAACATCGGCAGCTCTGGTTGCACCTCCGATTGCTGTGCCATTGCTGTTACATATTACCAAGATGGCGGAGCCCTGCAGGTAAGTATGACATGTGCGCTTTATCAAAAGAAAAGCTGAATGTCTTCAATTTCCAACTTGTAAACCATTAGTAGAGGTCACTAAAACCTGGTCGGGCATCTGGACGAACTCCATTTGTTCTCTGACTGGACTATGATGATTATCTGGATATTTTGTACTGACGGCAACACTTTATTCTCCATGTTCTTGCTGGTGCTTGCTGAATGTTGCTGCTGGCATTCGAGATCAAAATGCTAAACATCTTGAACTGCTTCAGGGCAGCTCATGGTGACGGCAAAATATTTCTTGGGTTGGTGACATTTTTCTGTTTTTTTTTTGTTTTGTTTTGCTTCAAAGCTTTGCTTGAAAACATTGTTATTCGTTCTTAGTTTGTCCTTGTCGTTCCTCTTGTCCAACAGGATGATAATGTGAGGCTCTCCAGATGGGTGGCACATCCACCAACCTGAAGAGGTTGCGATTAGGGAAGCTAAAGATTGTACGCCGGCGTCTCCTCCAGCGATACGAACACCAACCGTTCATCTCGTTACTGGCCGGCCTGTACAGCTGCCGGTGGAAACGTTACCAGCGCCAGAAAACAGAGCCTGGGCAGCGGTGCTGCAAGTTGGTAAGTAAGAGACAAAAATAATACATGTCTTCACCTCGAGTCCCACCTCCTTGAGGTCTTCATTCCATAAGGTTCGTTATTTGGAAGAGGTTCACGTTGTAATGCTACACCCACTTGCCCATATTTCTAGACAAATTAATTCCATCACACCCATCCTCTTCTTCCAAACCATCTGGTCCTAACCAACCAAAGGCTCAGAGTTTTCCTTTAACGACTTTTGTGTCCTCCATCCACCTCGAGAAAGTCATCGTCCTCCCAATGATGGAATCCAACTGGCCAGGTGTCCAAATGAATAGGGCTCTTTAGGATGGACAGATAAGTTGCAAGGAGTAAAATGTCAGCTCGATATTACTTCAGTGTCCCAGCGGAAAGCCTGGTGGGAATATTTTGGTTTTGACAAAGTTGGGTTTTGGTTTTGACGAAGTTGAGTTTTGTTTTTTTGACAAGTTGGGGCAAATTTTTTTTTTACCTATCTGCTGATTCAGTTAAAAAATACAGATACAGCCAAAAAATTATTCTTCTATGAAAATAATGCGGGCTGGTAGAACACCTGATAAAGCATCTCTCCGACCTTCGTTTATGAGTTTGTCTATTGGAAAATCCAATATTTACATGAGGGTTTCGTTCTGATTTTCTGTTTTGCTGGCTAAAAATCCATTTTTCCGCCCCTTTCAGCACTTGAATTTTTATTTATTTTGAAAGTCCACATACCGGTAACCTTGAATTTAAACATTAAGACCTAAATTTCCATTAGCAGGTATATGCACGAATGCCGACATGCCCTTAATTAAATCTGACAAACCGATAACTAGGAATGTGCTTGGCTGAAAAATTTGTTTCGTTTAGTTTCGTTTCGTTACGTTTTTAAATAATTTTGTTTTCGGAATTTCAGAACTAATTTCGTTTCGTTTTGGATCGATTTGAAATTTTCGAATCGATTTTGAAATTTCGAATCGATTCGAATTTCATAAATCAATTCGATAGTTGATATCAATTCGAATTTTGGATCACTAATTAAAATCCCAATTAATCAAATTTTGCTGTTAAAATTTAACCCTAGCTTTTCTTTTAAGTTGTGTCACAGATTTAGTATTTGAGTCAAATTAACCAGTGAAACAAATTTAATTAGTTTCATAAAGTCCCGACCTTTGCTGACTATTACTTGTATTTTAAGTTCAGATCAATTTGATAGTTGATATCAATTATTAAAATTTTTCTTTTATGATGATGACACAGTGTAAAACTAAATAAATTTGTTATATACCGTTTCGTTTCGAATTCGTATCGTATCGATTCATTATTCGGAAGTACTTCCAAACTACAAATTATCAAATTTCGTTGCAAATTCCGAATTTTCCCGAATGCACAGCTCTACCGATAACGTGGTCGAATTGCGGCACGAAATGCTCTAAATTTCATCAATCGGGCTGAATTAAGTCGAGCCCAATGATGGAAGATGATACTTGGGTTGAGATGATAGTCCAGGGCAGTGTGTGGTGCCACATTTTTCCTCTCTGTCAGAGTTATTCAGAGAGAGGTGAAAACCAGGAGAATTGGCAAGAGAAGAGAACAATCTAGACCAAATAGACGATTTGGAAAGTGAGATAAATGGGAGAATTTTTCTGGTTTGGCTATTTTGACCTAGAATTTTCACTTCCTCAGTCATTCTCCTAAGTTTCACCTCTCTCTGAATAGACCTGTGTGCGTTTAATGGCTTTGTTTGCTCTTGCAGAAGGAGAATGTCTTCTTCCTCCTCCTGGTGGGGGCATTTTGCATCTCCTTGGTGTTCCTTTACTTCTGGGGCGAAGCTAAGAATGACTACAATGACTTTGACTGGTGAGTACTTGGTTGTTCTCAAAGTGGGGCTGCTAAAAAACAATTATTTTCTAAATAATGGAGTCCGACAGGTACATAAGAGGAGAAGAAAAGGCTGCGCTATCACAGAGATACTAAAATAGTCCATATGTTGTATAGCTCTTCCAGAACGCATTCTGAAGGCACCAGAGGACCATTTCTATAGAATTTATGACCCGATAATGAAGTCCGTTTACTGCAATTTAAAGAGCTGGCTTTTAAGCTGAGATCTCAGAGTTTGACCTCCCCTGATGTTTCTGAAACAGAACTCCCATGATTCTCTGGCCATCTTCTGAATTCAAAGGATTCTGGGAAATGTAGGCAACCAACATCTGGGGAGGTGGGTGGGTTGCCGAGATTGAGATCCCTGCTTTTAAGGCAAGGGTGTAACGTTTGGCGTTTTCTTCTTTCAGGTACACCTATGGAAGTGTGGGGTACTGGTTTCTCTGGTCCTTAGTGATCCTATCGGTGGCGGCCATTTTGTTTACGTACATAGCGTTACTGCTGGTAAGCTCATGGTCGTTTTTTCGACGTTTCCACAGTTCTTGTGTTCATAAACCTGACCCCTGTGCGTTATGGAGACTGAGACTGCTATCACAATGGCTGCTGGGTATTTTATTCCTGGCCGCATCGGATGTTATCTATATGTTAATTCTAGATGTGGCTGGGGACGATGCACGGTATGTCCTTGTCCCCGAGCTGCCACGTTCAAGAACTGCTGTCCTGTGATTTATTGGTTCCAGTTGAACCAAAACAAGACAGTATAATTCTGTTTGCAATACGTACACCCCTAGAATATCCGTACATTCATGGTTTTGCTCCGTTTTTGACTGTACTTGGCTGGAATATTTAAAAAAATCATCAATCACCAGAAAGTTGGCAAGTTTCCCCCCCCATGACAGTGCAGACTCTTGGCCAGGATATCTGTCTCCTCATCTCGTGGAAACGTCTCTTCATCTCCTCCTTTTGACTTCGATCAGATAACATCTCTGCCTTAATTTACCTTTTCAACCCGAGTTAATATTCCGCAATAAAAACTCTTTATTTCTCCCCTTCTTTTTGTCTGTCTGAAAAGATTTGTAAACGTAGACCCTCGAAGAAAGACGACTTCAATGGTCATTGACCAGACGAGTCCCAAAACACACAGACGGCCCCTTGTTGGATGCGCTCATCCGTTGGGCTGCTGGCAGTCTGGTTCCATTGTCCGTGTTGGTCTAGATGGAATGTCATGTGTCCAATATTTAGTACAAAATCCAAAAAGACGATAGACGAGCTTGTTTTGCGTCCGACTGTCTGAACCCCTCTTTGGTTAACGAGATGAACATGTCTCAATTTCTGTCTCTTTTGTTTAACCCAAGATGGCATATGTCCCAACTGTCTTGAATTCGGCGTGATATCCCAGCTTCGGGGGCCCTTCCCCGTAGTGCCAGGTCCCAGAGAAGTCCCCGATGACCACAGCTTTGAATGCTGGCATCCAAACTTTATTGCTTCAACCTTATTGGCCACCATTTAGGTGTTGATTATACATCCCAAGACCTCTTCCATTAAGGTTGGTGTCAGACGAGCATTTTTACGAGTGGAAGGAGTGTCCGTGAGAGTGGACGTTTCTTCCACTCTGACACCCGTCTGACGCCCTTCTGGCCACCTTGCTGAGTGCAGTTAGTGAGCTCAGCCCTGCAAGGCTCGATCCTACTATGGACTAAGGATGCCGGGAGGCACGTCAGTACGTAGGGGCGCACATAGTGTGCTCATCTGACACCAGCCTTAGAGCGGTACCGGTTGTGTGTGATTTGGTAATTTACTGCGAGTCCTTACTGTCATGGCGGCCAATTAGTCCTGCTCGTAGTGGCTCATGGCTTGATTTGGTCATCCATGGTCAAAAACAAAATCCCCGATTTAACCATTTAAGCATCGAGAGCACCATTAAACATTTCTCTATCCTCCTGGAAATTGGAGTCTAGGCCTGCCAGGTGATCAGGAGATCTGACGCGAAATTGGGTGTCAGTTGGTCGGATCGTGAGAAGTGGCTGATCTGCCCCTCTGTTTCCTAATGTTTCCTAAAATGTGTATAAGGTTGTTTCGTGTTTCACTGGACATTTTTGACAAACCTCGTGTCTGTCTGTTTGTGTTTTAGGTTTTAGCAGTATGTCTGCTCGCAGAAGGGCAGCAGTTGTACTTGCATTGGAGTCACAAGGTGAGACGTCAACGTCAAGTCATTTCTTCACTCACCATAGGCTAGGGACAGATGAGCGCATTTTCTGCGGCCACCGTCAAAATGTACGTCGATGCGTGCGCACGCATTTTTTCACGGAATACGCTTAAGTGGTCAGACGATGCGCAATATTTCATGACGATGGGGTAAAAAGAAGTCTAGGGAAATCCGGCTGTTTGAACGTTATGTTGGCCGCACACTAGCAGCGTCTGACGTCTCCTAATCACGCACACACGCTGCTATGCGGCCGCAGCGCACTCTGTACGTCTGTACCAGCGGTTTAACGTTCTCGAAAAAATGCGTTCATTTTCCACTTGCGTTGCGCGGCCGGACTTTTGTGCGACCGTACTTCGTATATTGGCCGTCATTGCCCGGCATCTGCTGCTAGTGCGGCCGTGATTATGTGCGCCAGAACGCGCGTTCGCACTGCCTCAGTCTGACCCTAGCCTTAAAGTTCTACTCGAAAATGTAAAAATAATCCAGCGTTTTAATTACAAACCGATTTATTTTTCCAATAAAATGATAACTTTGATTATTTAGCAGGTATCTGAAGATCACACCGATAGCTCAGTGTTACGCGCGCGCACCTCGTGTACACGCAGCACCAACCCACAGCATCGTCATGTACAGAGTGTCCCTTTCAAATAAACATTAATAATAAAAAAGCAATGAAATGATAAAGTAAGATAAAACTGTATAAATTATAGACATGTGCACAGCACAAAATTTCGTTTTCAACTAATGGATTAGTCCGAAAATGCAATGTATTTAGTTGCTAAAGAAATTCATTTTCAGTTCTTTAGTATGAAAACTAATGTGTCAGGCAGAGCTGTTACAGTTACTGACTGCTGCTCATCACAGCGCTCAGAGTTTCAGTAAAACTAGTAAATAATATTTTTATATATAAGAGATTAGAACAATATTATTTCCTTGTTTTACTGAAACTCTGAGCGCTGTTAGTCAGTTACTGTAACAGCTGAGCCTGATACATTGTACTGAGAGATAATATAACAAGCAGCCGATCTCAACGCTCACAGCCACTGGATTTAAAGGCTAAAAAAAAAAAAAGGCTCCTCTCTGTATAATGTATAGAACATCCTCCTGCATTCATTAATACTTCTCTCTGTATAATGTATACAACATACACCTGCATTAATTAATGCCCCTCTCTGTATGGAACATCCTACTGCATTGGCATGTGGAGGGTGCAGAACTTCGGAATGCAATGCTTATCCAGCACAGGAGAGGGAACTTTTACTTAAACTTTGCATCTCTGTGGGGGAGACACAGGAATATAAAAGCAGGGGAGAGGGAAAATATTAACGTAAATCAGTCTGAAAGCTCAGAGAAGAGATGACTGGTGAAAATTTATTTTTATAATAAAATAAAGCACTTTAAATCCAGGAAAAACATTCAAATAAATCACACTGAAGGCTCATAATGACAGTCACTGTGAGAGCTGGATACTAAATGAATCAGACGTAAAAAACTCTTTATAACAAGCAGCACTGGGAGAGGAGAGGGACTTTATATAAAACGTGTATTATAGATGAAGAAAGGGGGATAGTGCTCCTGGATAATATAAAATGTATCAGACCTAAGCCCCTATTATGCAGAGCGGGAGGAGGGATAACACACGTTTTATAAAGTCTCTCTCTTCTCCCAGCGCTGCTTGTTATAAAGGGGTTTTTACTATCCAGCCCTCCTCTCTCATTAGCTTTCAGGGTGATTTATTTGAATGTTTTCCTTCTCCAGCTGCTTTTATCATCTTGTTTGCCTCATAGACATGCAAGGGTTAAGTAAAGGTTTCCTCTCCTGTGCTGGCTGTCTGTGCTGTGAGTGAGTATTCTGGAGCTCTATCACTGTCAGATTTTCAGGTAGGGGTCAGGAAGGATTACGCATACAAACCTTTTCTGTAGCTTTGCGATGTTGCGCTCTTCATTGCTGGTCTCCTTCACTCATCAAATGTAATATCACAAAAAGGACTGAAACTAAAATGTAGTGCATTTTATTTTAGTTTCTTTCATTTTTGTACTGAGTAGTTTCGTTTTTCTTGAGTCATACGAAAACTAAATTATTCCAAAATTCAGACTAAATCGTTTTAGTACTAAAACTAATGCACATGTCTAATAAATTATAGTAAATATAGTAAAATAAATTTAACTACTAAAGTATAGACTTGTGCACCGATTTTTTTTCCGGTTCGGTTCGTTCAGATTTTGTAAATTTTCATTTTGGCTCGTTTCGGACGATTTCTGTTTCGGTTCGGTTCGTTTTTCGTATCGACTTTTTTTTCGTGATTTCGGAAATTTTCATGTTTTTCGGAAAGTCTGTTATCCTCGTTTCAAAGTGTCTATTTGTTTTGACGTAAACTAATGTTTTTTCGGATCCGATATTTCTGGCGATACGATAATTCTGTCGATACGATAATTCTGTCGATACGATAATTCTGCCATTGAGATTTCTCATGTTTTACAAGAAGGATACATTGAGATTTCTCTGGTTTCCTGGGAAGGATACATTGAGATTTCTCTGGTTTCCCGGGAAGGATACATTGAGATTTCTCTTGTTTTCCAGGAAGGAAACATTGAGATTTCTCTGGTTTTACAAGAAGGATACATTGAGATTTCTCATGTTTTACAAGAAGGTTACATTGAGATTTCGCTGGTTATACAAGAAGGATACATTGCGATTTCTCTGCTTTCCTGGGAAGGATACATTGAGATTTCTCTGGTTTTACAAGAAGGATACATTGAGATTTCTCATGTTTTACAAGAAGGATACATTGAGATTTCTCTGGTTTTCCAGAAAGGATACATTGAGATTTCTCTGGTTTTACAAGAAGGATACATTGAGATTTCTCTGGTTTCCTGGGAAAGTTACATTGAGATTTCTCATGTTTTACAAGAAGGATACATTGAGATTTATCTGGTTTCCCGGGAAGGATACATTGAGATTCCTCATGTTTTCCGGGAAGGATACAGTGAGATTTCTCTGGTTTTACAAGGCTACATTGAGATTTCTCATGCTTTACAAGAAGGATACATTGAGATTTCTCATGTTTTACAAGAAGGATACATTGAGATTTCTCATGTTTTCCAGGAAGGATACATTGAGATTTCTCATGTTTTACAAGAAGGATACATTGAGATGGGAATGATACAAAATTACAGAATCAGCGATATAACCGAAAAATACATTGTCTGAAATTACTGAAATGGAACCGAAATCAGGAATGGAGCCGAAATCACAATTGGAACGAAAATGATTTTAGACTTTACACATTTCTAGTCCATTCGAAAATTTCGAAAAGTTTTTGTTTCGGTTCGGAAATTTGTTCGGATCTGCCATTTTCGGATCCGAAAATTTTCGGATAATCGGCCGAATCCGAATGCACGAATCGGGAAATTTCATGAAAATTACGAAACCCTACTAAAGTATATTATGTATATTATAAAAATCATTGGGGATCCTAGGTAGTCCTAAAAATCCCAAATAAGTGGCAACTCTCCCAGATTTCAGCTCCTCAATTAACCATTGACACCCCATCGCACACTCAGATGTGATATTACTGTTTAAATGTTCTGGTAATTGATCATTAACATTATGATAATTGTAATTTCTGGTGGTTATTATGGGAACGTGTGACTGAAATCTAATAAAAGCTCTTTAGGGTCGAATGGAAACTCTGTTCCTCCTGATAAAATAATGGAGGAAGTGCGTTCCCAATCATTCCGCTCTGCTTGACCCCTGTGTAATGATTGTTCTTATCGATGCATCGTTAGAAACATAGAAACATTGAAAAATGTCGGCAGATAAGAACCTTTCGGCCCCTCTAGTCTGCCCAATTACATGGATACTTTACCTGGATTTATCTTTTGTTCTAATGGAATATTGCGTCTCATTCAGGCCGGAATGCTGGTAGTTCTGCTGATCTCCATCGCTGCTCTCACCGCTCTTTCCCTTTTGTGGGGAGAAGAATGGGACACCATCCGTCTGTCCTTCCAGGTAGGGGATTTGTTTAAGTCTTGAAGAAATGTAAATGTGCGGAAGCCAGGTGGGAGGGGGGTCGTTTTCGGTCAGTGACATCTGTTTTAAGGCAACATGGAACGAAGCTTAAATGCCACCCAACAATTCCCTGTCTTGATAAGAGAGGCGCCAACACATCTCCTACATTTATCACTTATCGTACTGTCCTTCTGTGCCATGAACACAACTATCAACCTCACAGTTACAAGTTCAATTCCACAAAGAGTTCTCCTTTCCAAATTTCATAAATGAGTGTTGCACATATGCTGAAAGTATGGTCAATAATTCCAATGTGCGAAGGGAGCGGGCTGGGTGAAACCAGAAGTGCTTTTATTTAAATGTTTTCTGCAACACATAAAGCATGACTTCAGTTCTGGTAGGATCTGCACTTGAATATTTGGTTCATACCAGAAAGGGAAACTCTGCTCTTTGGCTCCTACCGGCTAAGGGAAACATCTTGCATGAACACGTGCTCATCATTCAGGCTTTTCACTCTGCTGCCATCTACTGGTGGTTTAATAGAAATGCCATTAGTTTACGTTATCAGAGGTTTATTTTAATGGGGTACCTGATTTTGACATACCTTACATGAGCGCTGCCGAGCATGGCTATGACATCGGTGCTATGTGCCATTCCTGATAATCCATAGGACTCCATTGAGGCTAATACTACCGGTCACATGACCTGCAGGATCTCACCTCGCGGAGTAATTCGCAGAGGGAGACTGAGGGACTTTTTTCCCACAGTCTCTCTCTGCTACCGGCGTCAAGAGGGAGCAGATGGAGCCGCTGTTCTCACCGCGGGATGGGAGGTGAGTATCCGATTTTTTTGGGGGGGGGGGATTTTCTGCTGGTAATCACGGAGTCCACAGAAGCCGCATCACTTGTCACCAGATCCAGGCTGTGAGTAACTTTCGCATTAATTGCAGCCGGACGGTAATTAGCTTTAGGACTTTGTAATCCTATAGCTAATTAACTCTTTGTGCTCCCCATGTTAAGCATAGGGAGCGTAAAGTACAGTAAACTCGCGCTGAAAGCGCAAGAACCGAATCGCTATCAGGTTTTTTAACCTGTTAGCGTTCGGATTGTAATATGTTGCGCCCGCGCTAGAGTCACTTAACCCAAGGTTAACGCTCTCATAGGTGAGCGCTAGCGTTAGGATTGTAATATGGCCTTTTCACTGACATTTCTCTGCTGTTCGGTGCTTCTCTATGGGGGATTTCACTGCCGCCGACTTTCACCGTATTTCGCTGGCAATTCGCCAATATTTGGCGTATCGCCAGCGTTTTGAATAGCCGAATGGCTACGAACTTGTACCGTACGAGGAAATTCACTGTTCGGTGCAATTTAGTATCCAATTCGGTGCTCTCTGACCCTTTATATAAAATATACCTCCGTACATCTCATAATAATATAAAATATACAATTAAACCGACCCATACGGAATGGCAAATGGTTTATCAAGAACCGCTGGGCAAATACAATGAATAAAAAACATATAAATGGAAATAAAAATAATATATTTATTATTTTCATTCATATATTTTCCATTTTCACCATAGTTTCTGCTGGTGCTTAAGTGGTGTAGTGTTTCTCTTACCATTTTTAACGCTACTTCTATCGCCCTTCTATGGTGCTCGCCACTTTAACCCCTTAAGGGCCAAGGGTATTTAATTTCAATGCATTTATAACAGAACAGTTCCGTCATTGGTCCTTAAGGGGTTAATATCACCATAGTATCTTCCCCGGTATTACAAACAACAATAGGACGAGGCTGAATGAAAATGGCTGCCGCTTACTCATTTTATAGAGGACGAGTGGTGGTGCTGGTGCTCGGTGGTGTTCACCGTTATTTGCAGAAATCTTTGCATTACTTAAATTTTTTTTTATTTCTTTTACTGTACTAAAATATATTAAAACAAAAATGTTTTCTCTTATTCCCAAAAACAAAAGCGGGTAAACTCCAACTCAAGAAATGCCGTCAACACATTTACCTGCTCACTCTCTTTATACCCTAAAGCATGGTACTCATTTATCAATGTATGACGTCCCCCTCCCTTTCTTTTGTATGTTTTTTAACAATTTATCATCTTATCAAATTAATATTTCCCCTCCTGCTGCAATAGACGTTTTTTATTATTATTATTTTCCGTTTTATTGGTTTAACGGACCTCTACCTGTCCACTCTAGGTCACTGCTCCGTACCTGCACATCGGAGCCATCGCGGCAATGGTCCTCTTGTCTTGGCCGGTGGCGCTGTATTTTGTCAGAATGAGTAAAACAGGTAAATGTCGTAAAAAACATAACAAAAACATAGATAATTGCACCACAAGCAGTGCTGTGCGTGTATTTATGTTCTTGTTTCAGGGTTGCTTGCAACACGTAAAGAGAACCTGGAATGTTTTTTGTCTCTGTTATAAGGCAGCTTGTTGTGTTATGTTATAGAGCAGGTCATTGTGTTATAAGGCAGCTCGTCATGTTATAATGCAGCTCGTTATGTTATAATGCAGCTCGTTGTGTAATAAGGCAGCTCGTCATGTTATAATGCAGCTCGTCATGTTATAATGCAGCTCGTCGTGTAATAAGGCAGCTCGTCGTGTAATAAGGCAGCTCGTCGTGTAATAATGCAGCTCGTCATGTTATAATGCAGCTCGTCGTGTAATAAGGCAGCTCGTCGTGTAATAAGTCAGCTCGTCATGTTATAATGCAGCTCGTCATGTTCTAATGCAGCTCGTCGTGTAATAAGGCAGCTCGTCGTGTAATAAGGCAGCTCGTCGTGTTATAATGCAGCTCGTCGTGTAATAAGGCAGCTCATCGTGTAATAAGGCAGCTCGTCATGTTATAATGCAGCTCGTCGTGTAATAAGTCAGCTCGTCATGTTATAATGCAGCTCGTCATGTTCTAATGCAGCTCGTCGTGTAATAAGGCAGCTCGTCGTGTAATAAGGAAGCTCATCATGTTATAATGCAGCTCGTTGTGTAATAAGGCAGCTCGTCATTTTATAATGCAGTTCGTCGTGTAATAAGGCAAATTGTCATGTTATGTTATGAGGCAGCTTGTTGTGTTATACGGCAACTCGTCATGTTATAATGCAGCTCGTCGTGTAATAAGGCAGCTCATCATGCCATAATGCAACTTGTCGTGTAATAAGGCAGCTCGTCATTAGGGATGAGCCGAACACTCCCCGAGTTCGGTTCGAGCCCGAACCCGAACTTCCCATTTGTTCGGGTCCGAAACCAAACCCGAACTCGAACCCAATGCAAGTCAATGGGGCTGAAAATTCAGTTTTTAGAGTGCCCTCCAAGAGGGCATATATGCTAGATATTTGCCATAAAAGGTGTATGGGGGTCCGGGTAGTGCCCTGGGGGACAGGAAACAAGAACAAAAAGTAAAAAAAAAAACTTTTTAAAGGGACAGTGAGTTTTCCATGAAATAAGGGTTAAAAATAAAAACCAAAAATTCCTTCAAATATCGTGCCTAGGAGGTCCCCATAACCTGCCCGTGAAGTGGCGGATTTCTAGGATGTATAGAAACACTTAAAAACAAAAAAATGACGTTTCATATGACGGTAAATGCTTTTCCTTTAATCTATCCATAAACAACTGCTTGGGGCGGCAGTCTGTATGAAAAGAGGAGACATTTTCGTACATGCAGAAAAAGTTTACTGATTTTTTTGGCTAAATTATTGTGAAATATATGCAGGCTTTGGATGAAAGTAACAATAGGTGCTTTAAAATTGGTCCTTTAGCGTCCCCAACAGTGCCATCATACCGTAACCCCTCTGAGGATATGAATCTGATACAGGCGTCAGTGGCAGTGCACCCAAATATTGTGCTTTTGGTGCCAGGCCTGCAAGTACCTCTCTGTAACCCCTCTGTGGTATTCTGGAAGAATGCAGGGGTGGACCATGTGGTCCTATATTGAAAAGATATGATTCTGGTCAAGGCGTCAGTGCACCCAGATATTGTGCCTTTAATGCCAGGCCAGCAAGAATCATCATACAGTAACCCCTCTGTGGTATTGTGGAAGAATGCAGGGGTGGACCTTGCGGTCCTATATTGAAAAGTGTTTGATCTGGTAATAGGCGTCAGTGCACCCAGATATTGTGCCTTTAATGCCAGGCCAGCAAGTATCATCATACAGCAACCCCTCTGTGGTATTGTGGAAGAGTGCAGGGGTGGACCATGTGGTCCTATATTGAAAAGTTTTTGATCTGGTAATGGGCGTCAGTGCACCCAGATATTGTGCCTTTGGTGCCAGGCCAGCAAGTATCATCATACAGTAACCCCTCTGTGGTATTGTGGAAGAGTGCAGGTTTGGAAAAAATTAAAATGATATAAATCTGGCACAGGCGTCAGTGCAGCCAAATATTGTGCCTTTCATGACAGCAAGTGCATTCACACCGTAACCCTTTTGTGGTATTGTGGAAGAGTTCAGTGCTGGAGGTTTTGTGCATGCAGAAGACATACCCGATCTATTTCGTTACTTCGGCATCAGGGGATTGATAGCTGCTGATCCAGGACTGATTCACTTTTATAAATGTCAGCCGGTCTACAGAGTCGGTGGACAGATGCACTCTTTTGTCTGTGACAAAACCTCCAGCGGCACTGAACGTCCTTTCAGAAAGCACGCTAGATGAAGGGCAACCTAGTAGCTGCATAGCATATTGGCTAAATTCTGGCCAGTAATCTCAACACCCAGTAAGCCAGTGGTTCATCTGCTGGAAAGGTATCCAGGTCTGCCCTTGC
The DNA here is from genome assembly GCA_009667805.1 of Leptobrachium leishanense. NCBI lineage: Eukaryota > Metazoa > Chordata > Amphibia > Anura > Megophryidae > Leptobrachium > Leptobrachium leishanense. Next base: position 447,575,685 of record CM019064.1, read on the forward strand.
CCCTAGGTAGTCCTGCACCATATGGTGAAGACGCTGGCAATGGGTGCCTACATTTGACGTCCCTGGGCGTTGAGGACTAAAAAAATTTGAAAATGCATCAGTCAAGCGGCCCTGGCCTTCACCGCTATTCCTCTGATCACCTGCAGCCTCAGAAGCACGTGTGTCAGCACTTGGTAATCTAACAGTGCCTGGAAAGGTGTTACACAAGTTTCACTTTAGAGCGTCCTCAAGTTTTGTCATCCTGTGCTCCCTCTGTGCGGGCAGGATGAGCTCTGCAACTTTCCCCTTGTATCGTGGATCAAGAAGGGTTGCCAACCAGTAATGATCCCTCTCCTTGATAGCACGAATCCTGGGGTCCTTTAGCAGGCTTTGCATCATTAGGGAGCCCATGCAGCGTAGGTTGGAGGTGGCATTAGCTTCTGAGTCTTCCTGGTCAATGAGGATGACCGTATCGTGCACTTCCTCCACCCAGCCACGCACTAGCCATTCTGTTTCTGGGCACACAAAACCCTCCCTTGAGGAATCCCCACCTTCAATGCCCCCACTACTTACATAGTCCTCCTCATCCTCCTCCTGTCTGATCTGAGTAGGACCCGCTGGAATGCTGTCTGCGGGAAGACTGGGGCCTTGAGAGCTAGGGAAGGCCTCCTCTTCCTCCCGCTGCTCTGCCTCTAGAGCCACATCTATAATTCCCTGCAGAGTGTGCTCCAGCAGGAACACTAAAGGAATTGTGTCACTGATGCATGCACTGTCCCTGCTCACCATCCTCGTTGCCTCCTCAAATGGTGACAGTACAGTGCATGCATCCTTGATCATCAGCCACTGCGGGGGGGAAAAAACCCAAGTTGACCTGAACCTGTCCTTGTGCCATACTCACACAGGTAGTCGGTGATGGCCCTCTGCTGCTTGTGCAGACGCTGCAGCATTGCTAATGTCGAGTTCCACCTGGTGGACATGTCACAGATCAGACGGTTTGTGGGAAGGTGGAATTCTCTTTGAATTTCTGCCAGGCGAACGCTTGCTGGGAATGACCGTCTGAAGTGGCTGCAGACTTTTCTGGCCTGGATGAGAAGCTCTGGACGTGTGCAAGGCATGGTACATGCGTCAATTTACCCTTGCGTAGGGCGGAGAGAAGGTTGCTGCCATTATCGCAGACGATCATTCCCAGCTCAAGCTGGCGTGATGTTAACCATCTCTGCACCTGCCCCTGCAGAGCTGACAAAATTTCCTACCCGGTGTGGCTCCTGTCCCCTAAACAAACCAGCTCAAGCACGGTATGGCATCTTTTTGCTTGAGCCATTGCGTAGACCCTGTCAGGCGTCGGTTTAACTGCCACTTCACCAGAGACAGAGAAGGAGGAGGAGGAGGAGGATGAAGAGGTGGTGGTGGTGGAGCAGACAGACCTCATACAAGCAGCTTTCTGGAGGCGTGGTGGATGAACAAGCTCCAGCACAGAGCCCCGTCTTGGATCCCTCCCAGCTGCAATCAGAGTTACCCAGTGTGCCGTGAAGGAAATGTAACGACCTTGTCCATGCTTGCTGGACCACGTGTCTAAAGTCACATGCACCTTGCTGCTGACTGCCTTTGCCAATGACTCGATAACATTGTCTTCCACGTGCTGGAATAGTCTTGCGTGAAAAGTAATGGCGTTTTGGAACCTGCCACTGTGGTACAGCACATTCAGCAAATTCACGGAAGGGAGCAGAGTCCACCAGCTGGAAAGGCAGCAGCTGCAATGCGAGTAATTTTGCTAAGCTGGCATTTAGACGCTGTGCTTGGGGATGGTTGGGACTATATTTTTTCTTTCGCTGCAGCAGCTGCGGCAACGTAATCTGACTGCGTAAATCTTCAGCTACTGGAATGATGTCACATTGTGAGGAAGGACCTGGTACATCCATTACTATAGCATCATCCCTGTCGGTAGAGGTTGTAGGCAATGACATGGCAGGACATACAGTGGGGGTAGAGACAGATGAGGAGGAGGAGGACCTACGCAAAGTTTTGCGCCAATGGGATGTGTGGCACTTATTCATATGTCGCCTCAAGCACGTGGTACCCAAGTGTCCGGTATCTTTCCCACGCTTAAGCCTCATCTGACATAGATTACAAATAGCAACGCTGCGCTCTACTGCACATTTCTTAAAGAACTCCCAGACAACAGAGTTCCTGCATGTGTTCTTTGAGACAACAGCACTCTGCACCGGAGCAGCTCTGACATGTGATGCCTTGGACTGGCTAGTGCTACGGTTGGTCACAGAGGATGTTGTGCCTCGTGTTTGCTGTTCCTCCTCCTCCCCCTCTTCCTCACTTAATTCCTCTGTTCGATCTGGCACCCAGGTGGAGTCAGTGACCTCATCATCATTGTCATCATCACCCCCTATCTCCTCGTCACTGGAGCCAACTTGGCAGTATGCTGCAGCTGCTGGGGCAACATGAGTGCCAGTTATTTGTGTGTCATCACTCTCACCCCCTTCCTCTAGGTTGATTATACTCCCTTCCTCAACCTCAGAGATTGAATCAGAGCACTGTACTTGCTGCGCATCCTCAAGCAGCATGTCACTCTCATTGTAGTCAAACAATTCAGCTGACTCCTCCGTGTGTGATAGCGAGGCTACGGCAGGAGTAGCTGTGGACATGGAGGCTGCATTAGATGCTTTGGCAGCTGAGGTGGACTGTAAAGCACTAGAAGCCTGGCTGGCAGAGGACTCGGAGGATGAGGATGGCCTGGTTAGCCAATCCACCAAGTCCTCTGTATGTTGCTGCAGATTAAGAAGACGGCCAGCACCAGTTAGAAAGGACAAGCGTGCCCCTGCAGAGGATGCACCACGTCCACCACGACCAGAGGCACAGCCTCCTGACACAGGGGCTGCTTGCCCTCTTATCTGTGTCTGGGAGCATCTGCCTGTCCTTTTTGTTCTTTCAGACATGGTGAGTGATATATAGATTAATATATACAGAACTCTGATTCAACTCTGGTATAAAGATTTAAAGAACTCTGGTATAACTCAGTGAGACACACTGATAGCTGGAAGCCAGTGACAAGAGACAGATCACCTCAATTCCCAAATATTTTGTAGAAATTTGTGACCCCCAAAATAGTTGCTGGCAGTGACAAGAGACAGATCACTTCAATTCACAAATGTTTTAAAGAAATTAGTGAGCCCCAAAATACAGCGTGGTACTAGATGTGTGACGAGACACAGATGACCTCAATTCACAAATGTTTTGTAGAAATTAGTGAGCCCCGAAATACAGCGTGGTACTGGATGTGTGACGAGACACAGATCACCTCAATTCACAAATGTTTTGTAAAAATTAGTGAGCCCCAAAATAATGCGTGGTACTGGTTGTGTGACGAGACACAGATCACCTCAATTCACAAATGTTTTGTAGAAATTAGTGAGCCCCAAAATAATGCGTGGCACTGGATGTGTGACGAGACACAGATCACCACAATTCACAAATGTTTTGTAGAAATTAGTGAGCCCCAAAATAATGCGTGGTACTGGATGTGTGATGAGACACAGATCACCTCAATTCACAAATGTTTTGTAGAAATTAGTGAGCCCCAAAATAATGCGTGGTACTGGTTGTGTGACAAGAGACAGATCACCTCAATTCACAAATGTTTTAAAGAAATTAGTGAGCCCCAAAAAAACTTGCTGGCACAGTGACAAGACACACATAACCTAAATTCCCTGACATTTGGTAGAAATGAGACCCCCCAAGCAGTGGCGTCACTAGGGTTGGTGTCACCCAGTGCGGTAATTTATGGTGTCACCCCCCCCCCCCGAGTTTTACAGATTTTTTTAACTATTTTTACTCCTAAATCAGTACTCCCATATAACACTGAATGCTCATACACACAGCGCACATTACTGTGAGGTTTATTGCTGTGGAGCTCTCTCATATGCTCACACAAATTTTTGCCAACTGCCAGCAAGTACGTTGCCTGTTCGAAGGCAGTGAAAGCACACATGGATATATATTGCCCCCAGCAGCTCTGGATATATTGCCCCCAGCAGCTCTGGATTATACTGGATATATATTGCCCCCAGCAGCTCACCCATGGATATATATTGCCCCCAGCTCACATATGGATATATTGCCCCAGTTCAGTTATATATTGCCCCCAGCAGCTCACCCATGGATATATATTGCCCCAGCTCACATATGGATATATTGCGCCTCAGCTCACATATGGATATATTGCGCCTCAGCTCACACATGGATATTTTGCCCCAGACCAGCTCATACATGGATATATTGCCCCAGACCAGCTCACACATGGCTATTGCCCCAGCTCTCATGGATACTGCCCCCAGCACGCATGGATATGCCCCAGCTCCTCTCATGGATATTGCCCCAGCTCCTCTCATGGACATACTGCCCCAGCTCCTCTCATGGATATTGCCCCAGCTCCTCTTATGGATATTGCCCCAGCTCCTCTCATGGATATTGCCCCAGCTCCTCTCATGGATTTTGCCCCAGCTCCTCTCATGGATATACTGCGCCAGCTCCTCTCATGGATATACTGCCCCAGCTCCTCTCATGGATATACTGCCCCAGCTGCTCTCATTGATAATGCCCCAGCTGCTCTCATGGATAATGCCCCAGCTCCTCTCATGGATATGCCCCAGCACATGGATATGCCCCAGCTCACGGATATACTGCCCCCAGCACATGGATACTGCCCCCAGCACACATGGATATGCCCCAGCACCTCATGGATATGCCCCAGCACCTCATGGATATGCCCCCAGCACATGGATATGCCCCAACACCTCATGGATATGCCCCAGCTCACACATGGATATGCCCCAGCTCACTCATGGATATGCCCCAGCTCACACATGGATATGCCCCAGCTCACTCATGGATATGCCCCAGCTCCTCATGGATATGCCCCAGCTCCTCATGGATATGCCCCAGCAGCTCATGGATATGCCCCAGCTCACACATGGATATGCCCCAGCTCACTCATGGATATGCCCCAGCTCCTCATGGATATGCCCCAGCTCACTCATGGATATGCCCCAGCACCTCATGGATATGCCCCAGCAGCTCATGGATATGCCCCAGCTCACACATGGATATGCCCCAGCTCACACATGGATATGCCCCAGCTCACACATGGATACTGCCCCAGCTCACACATGGATATGCCCCAGCTCCTCATGGATTTGCCCCAGCTCACACATGGATTTGCCCCAGCTCACTCATGGATATGCCCCAGCTCCTCATGGATTTGCCCCAGCTCACTCATGGATATGCCCCAGCTCACACATGGATATGCCCCAGCTCACTCATGGATATGCCCCAGCAGCTCATGGATATGCCCCAGCTCACTCATGGATATGCCCCAGCACCTCATGGAATGCCCCAGCTCACTCATGGATATGCCCCAGCTCACTCATGGATATGCCCCAGCTCCTCATGGAATGCCCCAGCTCCTCATGGATATGCCCCAGCTCCTCATGGAATGCCCCAGCTCACTCATGGAATGCCCCAGCTCCTCATGGAATGCCCCAGCTCCTCATGGAATGCCCCAGCTCACTCATGGAATTCCCCAGCTCTTCATGGAATGCCCCAGCAGCTCATTGAATGCCCCAGCTCCTCATGGAATGCCCCAGCTCCTCATGGAATGCCCCAGCAGCTCATGGAATGCCCCAGCTCACTCATGGATATGCCCCAGCAGCTCATGGATATGCCCCAGCTCACTCATGAATATGCCCCAGCTCACTCATGGAATGCCCCAGCTCCTCATGGAATGCCCCAGCTCCTCATGGAATGCCCCAGCAGCTCATGGAATGCGCCAGCTCACTCATGGAATGCCCCAGCTTCCCATGGAATGCCCCAGCTCCTCATGGAATGCCCCAGCAGCTCATGGAATGCCCCAGCTCACTCATGGAATGCCCCAGCTCCTCATGGAATGCCCCAGCTCACTCATGGAATGCCCCAGCAGCTCGTGGAATGCCCCAGCTCACTCATGGAATGCCCCAGCTCCTCATGGAATGCCCCAGCTCCTCATGCAATGCCCCAGCAGCTCATGGAATGCCCCAGCTCACTCATGGAATGCCCCAGCTCACTCATGGAATGCCCCAGCTCCTCATGGAATGCCCCAGCTCTCTCATGGAATGCCCCAGCTCCTCATGGAATGCCCCAGCAGCTCATGGAATGCCCCAGCTCACTCATGGAATGCCCCAGCTCCTCATGGAATGCCCCAGCAGCTCATGGAATGCCCCAGCTCACTCATGGAACGCCCCAGCTCACTCATGGAATGCCCCAGCTCCTCATGGAATGCCCCAGCAGCTCATGGAATGCCCCAGCAGCTCATGGAATGCCCCAGCTCACTCATGGAATGCCCCAGCTCCTCATGGAATGCCCCAGCTCACTCATTGAATGCCCCAGCTCCTCATGGAATGCCCCAGCAGCTCATGGAATGCCCCAGCTCCTCATGGAATGCCCCAGCAGCTCATGGATACTGCCAGGCCCCCAGCTCACCTCCGCCGCGTGTTCGCTCCTTCTGAGCGTCCGGCGGCGCGCAGCTTGGGCGCTCACCTGGGGGAGCCACGTGACCAGCCGCGATTGGCTGGTGACGTGTTTCCTCCAGGCGAGCGCCGAAGCTGCATGCTTCGGACGCTCGCAGGGAGCGAATACGCGGCGGAGGGTGATGAAACAACACCCGCCCTTAGGGTGACGGTGTCACCCTAAAGGCGGGTGTCACCTGGTGCGGGCCGCACCCCCCGCCCCCACGTTACGACTCCACTGCCCCCCAGGCCCCCCCAGTAGCGTGGCAGACCGGCAGAAACAAGACACAACTATCTCCTTTGAAATCTCCTCTGAAATGCGTGCAGAATCGGCGCGTGGAAACGTTATATAGTGTGCAGCGGGACTTACTGTAGCTCTGTGAGCCCATGATTGGGCAAAATTTGCCCAATAAGGACTCTGAGCGGTGATTGGCATAGTGTTGAACCAGTCTTGCACCAGACCTGTGGTCAGGTGCAAGGCTGTAGCCAATTACGAGCTTCAGACCAGTGGGAAAATGCATTGTGGTCCATTGTGGCCGAACTTGCGGCGAACACCCGGAAATGTTCGGTGTTCGCGATCTCATCGAACAGGCCAAGTTCGGGTCGAACCCCGAACCGTCCGAACCGCTCATCCCTACTCGTCATGTCATAATGCAGCTCGTCGTGTAATAAGGAAGCTCGTCATGTTATAATGCAGCTCGTTGTGTAATAAGGCAGCTTGTCATGTTATAATGCAGCTCGTCGTGTAATAAGCAGCTTGTCATGTTATGTTATAAGGCAGCTCGTCGTGTAATAAGGCAGCTCGTCGTGTAATAAGGCAGCTCGTCATGTCATAAGGCAGCTCACCGTGTTATAAGGCAGCTCGTCGTGTTATAAGGCAGCTCGTCGTGTAATAAAGCAGCTTGTCATGTTATAATGCAGCTCGTCGTGTAATAAGGCAGCTCGTCGTGTAATAAGGCAGCTCGTCATGTCACAAGGCAGCTCACCGTGTTATAAGGCAGCTCGTCGTGTTATAAGGCAGCTCGTCGTGTAATAAGGCAGCTCGTCGTGTTATAAGGCAGCTCCTCGTGTTATAAGGCAGCTCCTCATGTAATAAGGCAGCTCATTGTGTTTATAAGTCACCTCAAAGTGTTATAAGGCAGCTTGGTATGTTATACAGCAGCTAGACATGTTACATGGTCGCTTGTCGTTGTATATGGCCACTCATTGTGTTATATGGCAGTTCGGCGTGTTATATGGCAGCTCGTCACGTTTATAAAGGCAGCTTGAGATACCAGATGGACAACACATTGATCCTGCTTGACCACCAGTTGGGTCCCTACTTATACTTTTCTATTGTTTCTTATCTAGCTACTTACAAAGAGACTGAAAACTGGCCGTATCGCTGTGTGCACCGGTGTTTGCTCTCCAAAAACATGTATTTTTGTGCCGAATTTTAGCATACTTTGGCAATTAATAAACGTTCCATGGGTACACACCCTACTGAAACAGGCTACACAAGGCAGTGCTGCTCACTGGGTGGGCATTAATAACAGTTGGTCAAAGTGTGCAGTTGGCATGAATGATGCCTGCTATGACATAAAGCAAATGGAACCGAAGGCTGGCTGTGCCCGGTGCGTGCCGACATGCAGGGTGGCAGATGGTGTAACATAAAATAATATTTCGTACAAGAATGCGTTTGCTACTTATTCGTGCATATAAATATGCATGAACACATGGGCCGGGCATGTGTCATCTGTGTTTCCATAGGTCGTAGAATATTACCGTATTCGTGCAACGCTGATTCTTGCAAACCATCATTATTTTTCGGTTACACAGTATCCAAATTCACCAAGGTCTGGGGTCCTCATACAGGGTTATTCCGAGAGCAACTAAATGTCATCGATGTTTCAGTGCTCTCCTGTCCTCCACACTTTGGCGAGTTCGATTTGCGGACTCTATGGTGAATTCAGCATTCACCGCAGGGTCCCCAAAGTGCGGCGAATCGACCTGACGATCATCGAAAAACCACCGCAAGACCGTCGAATCGATCCGAGAAACTGTCAAATGCGTCCGACGATCCACCACAAAACCGCATAAATCAATCCAGAAAAAAGCAGCCGACCCGCCGAACAGCCACCGGAAAAAGACGACTTGCTGGGGAATGGGGAAAAAAAAAACAACAACTCTTAAAAGGTTATTTTCCAAATAACAACTACTACGTGAAAATGCCTGAAGATTATATACTAGGTCCTATGAATAATAATAAAAAGGTTTGTTACAGAAAAAAAACACTGTTTAAAAAAAAAATTCCCCCAAAAAATCCTGAAAAATTACAGAAAAATCCTAATAAATAAATAAATAAATGGATGGACTTTTTGCTTCAAATGAAAAGAATAAACGGTTGAATAAATATGTAGTAAAAGCAGGTAATATTTTTAACATTGAAGCCTATGGGATTCTCCTGAATAAACCTGACGAACGAAACCACCGAACAGCAGGGCATTTCACTGACATTCCTCTGCTGTTCGGTGTCTGTGAATAGATTAACCATTGCTTTTCTATGGGGGATTTCACTGCCGCCGAACAACAATGTATTTCGTGAACAATTCACTAATATTTGGCAAACTGTCTGCTTTTGGAATAGCCAAATTGCCACGAAAGGGCACCGTACGGGGAAATTCATTGTTCGGGGAAATTGGGGCCAGTTTGGTGCTCTTTGAATAACCATGATAGTCAGTCCCTGCTTATTGTTTTGGATCTTCTAGTCAGAATTATTTCTTGACTTTGATTTCACAAGAAAAAGTCTACTCCTCGAGGCATATAATGTGATACTTTTCAGCCGGTTCGCTCTACATATAGACTGATGAATGGTTCGTGCTTAGTTTCTCAGGCGCTGCTGATCGTCCCGTACCTGGCGTTGCTGCTCTTCCTCTACTTGATTCCCCTTGGGATGTATTCGCCTTGCATCATGGAGAACGACACCCTGGGCCCCAAGCCACTCTTGATTGGACACAGAGGAACGCCCACGGTATAGTACCCATGCTAGTCAAAGCCAACTATATAAAGCAACTCTGTCACGAACAACTGCTAGTATATAGTCACTATGTTACATGTTTACAGGTGCATTCTGTATATAGTCACTATGTTACATGTTTACAGGTGCATTCTGTATATAGTCACTATGTTACATGTTTACAGGCGCATTCTGTATATAGTCACTGTGTTACATGTTTACAGGTGCATTCTGTATATAGTCACTGTGTTACATGTTTACAGGTGCATTCTGTATATAGTCACTATGTTACATGTTTACAGGTGCATTCTGTATATAGTCACTGTGTTACATGTTTACAGGTGCATTCTGTATATAGTCACTATGTTACATGTTTACAGGTGCATTCTGTATATAGTCACTGTGTTACATGTTTACAGGTGCATTCTGCATATAGTCACTGTCATGGAACTGACGTAGTGCTCCACGCTTCAAACCCCAAGAGAATTTATGTACATTTATATTGTGTGATTTAAAATATATTTTACATTGTTTGGTTTTAGTTTAAATTAGTTTAGTGTAAATTGCATAGCTTTAGTTTTAAATATACTTATATTCCTGTAGGTAAATGTGTTTTTGTGTTGCCAGTAGACAAGCTTTATTACTGTGTAATTTATGCAACAGGGCTTTTCCCCTTATCTGGTTGCATGTTTGATTCAAGAAGTCTGGGATAGTGTTTGTCTTCTAATCTGATGTGTTAGAACAATAGATTATGTAAATGTTGTGTGAGCTAATGGCTAAAGAATGTTTATTGTTAATATCTAACTGACATAATGTAATTAGAGACTTTAGGTACATGTTTAACATTTGGTATGCAAATTATAACTGAAGAGGTTAGTAAGAGGGAGTGGGTTCAGTGGGGGCGCTCTGATCTCTGTGGTTTTGGTTCAATTGGTGCTGCCAGATAGATAGAAGGCACAGACTCTCGGGGGGTGTGCGGGTGAGGAAATGGCAAGTTTTAGGTGGTTTCTATCGGCGCAATATATTATGTTTTCTTAAATTTCAAGAGTAGATCATACAAAAACAGTATAATTGTGACTCTTCACAGTATAAAGTGCTCTCGTGCTAAAGTGTCTCGATAACACTTATCGAGACACTTTAGCACGAGAGCACTTTATACTGTGAAGAGTCACAATTATACTGTTTTTGTATGATCTACTCTTGAAATTTAAGAAAACATATTATATATTGCGCCGATAGAAACCACCTAAAACTTGCTATAACTGAAGAGGACCTGAAGGAAACCTGCAGTGGTCTTGGAACCCACCAATCAGAACTGTTGGGATGGGTGGGAAGTTTGAATGTGCATTGCTGTATTTTGTATAAAAATCCGGTGAAATCTTCCATAAAGAGAGAATCCTGTTGGAACATACAGCTCGCCTGGTGTCTCCTTCAACTACGCTACACTACACTCAACCTCAGAAGGCACAGAGCGGCCTTCTGGAAATGCAAAGAGGCTCCAAGGCAGAGGTTCAGATCAAGCAGATCTGGAGCTGCAGATCAGGCTGCTCGAGGCACTGCGCTCCAAGCAACTCAGGGGCCGGGCTGATCTTGGCAAGGGGGTATCTGGAGTCAGGACAGGCGGAAGAGAACGGTTCCGTCACAGTCACTATGTTACATGTTTACAGGTGCATTATGTATATAGTCATTATGTTACATGTTTACAGGTGCATTCTGTACATAGTCATTATGTTACATGTTTACAGGTGCATTCTGTATATAGTCACTGTGTTACATGTTTACAGGTGCATTCTGTATATAGTCACTGTGTTACATGTTTACAGGTGCATTCTGTATATAGTCACTGTGTTACATGTTTACAGGTGCATTCTGTATATAGTCACTGTGTTACATGTTTACAGGGGCATTCTGTATATAGTCACTGTGTTACATGTTTACAGGCACATTCTGTATATAGTCACTGTGTTACATGTTTACAGGCGCATTCTGTATATAGTCACTGTGTTACATGTTTACAGGTGTATTCTGTATCGAGGTATGTTAATAGAGATCTCTTAAGTGACTTTAGACTGGGGGAAGATTTGATGGCGTCTGGGAGGTTGTTGCATAATTGCGGTGCTCTGTAGGAAACTGAGGCTCAAGACACTTTCTTTTTGTATTGTGGTATTATAGGTAAGGTGCAGGTCCTGGAATCGGAGGCTATAGGATGAGGGAACTGCTAGGGGAAGCAGCCTATTGAGGTAGGGTGGTAGCTTCCCAGAAAAGCTCTTAAACACCAGGTTGGAAAGGTGAAGGGTGCATCTGGATTCCAGCGACAGCCAGTTTAGCTCTTTTAACATGTCACAATGGTGGGTCATGTAGTTACATTGTAGCACAAAGCGGCAGAATGAGTTATACAACGTGGTAAGTTTATGAAGGTGTGTTTGCGGGGCAGCTGCATACACTACATCTCCGTATTCAATAGCCGGCATAAGCATTTGTTTTAACAACCCTGCATGCCATAAATCCGCCCCTTCATGCCCCTGGAAACAAAAAATCTGCCTCTTCAGGTCCCGCTTGCTAAATATCAGTCCTTCAATGCCAAAAGTCATCTCTTTCATGACCCCACTTGCAAAAATCTGCCTCTTCACGTCCCCATACTAAAAATGAGCCGCTTAACACCCCCACAGCCTAAAAATCAGCCCCTTCATGTCCCACATACTAAAAATAAGCAGCTTCACACCCCCACAGCCTGACCACTTAAATAAGCCACTGTGTGTAGAGTGTCCCTTTAAAATAATTAATAAAATAATATAATACATTTTTTTAAATAAGCAACATGTATTGTTAAAATGCAGTTTAAAATGCACTAAACTTTAAATATCAAAATAAATATGTATATATTAAAATAAAACATTTAAATGTATACCAAAATAATATATATTAAACTTAAATATCAAAGGCAACCAAGTGGCCATAAATCCGAGTCCCCAGCCAGTGAGTGGGGATTTGGATTTTTGCGCCTCCCTGCTCTGGAGCCGTAAGGTGGCCACCTGTGCCACCTTAAAGGAAGTGCCTGCCTTATGTTGGCAGGTTTTTGGTATAAGGGGGTGAGGGGGTGAGACAAAGATGCAGTTGATACAATGAGCAGAGACACGTAAATAAGGTTCAAATGGGGATTTATTGTGGATATCAAAGGTAAACAGCAGTATGACGGTTAGTGAAGATACAGAAGGATGGTGAGGGACAAGACAGGAAAAGAGCTGGCTATGGGAAAAGGCAGGGAGCAACAAGACATCGAGGGTAAGGCACCAGGACTTACAGTACAAGAGACACAAGACAGCAGACTGGTGGGACAGGAAGAGGGCTGACTGAATGCTGGCTGAAGACAAGGGAGAATAAAGTATATAGATGGCAGTTGGGCAGCAAGCAAACTGTCAAGACACGTTGGTTTGCAGAGCACAATAGGGTGAAGGGTATAGTCCACAATAAGGAGCACAATGGGTAGCAGTAGACCAGAGATGCACTGGAGACAGGAGGCTGATGTTGCGGGGCACTGGAGACAGGAGACCGGAGCCTGGGGAACACAGCAAAGCACAGGAGGTAAGGAGCAGGCTTCCATGAGAACGTCCGTCAAGTGGAGACAAATGGAGAACCACTGCATCTAGGGAGCTCCGCCCTTATTAAGGCTAGGGTCAGACTGAGGCAGTGCGAACGCGCGTGCAGGCGCACTTAATTACGGCCGCACTAGCAGCAAATGACGGGCAATGACGGCCAATATACGAAGTACGGTCGCACGAAAGTCCGGCTGCGCAACGCAAGTAGAAAATGAACGCATTTTTTCGAGAACGTAAAACCGCTAGTACAGACGTACAGAGTGCGCTGCGTCCGCTAGCGGCGTGTGTGCGTGAATTGGAGATGTCAGACGCTGCTAATGTCCAGCCAACATAACGTCCAGATGCACAAAGTGTTTTATTGATGATCCGTACAAAATCACGGACGAAAAATGCGCATCGTATGACCGGTATCGCGTACTCCGTGAAAAAATACGTCCATTCGTTCAAACGCACTTTTTCACAGACAACGTGAAAATGCATTCGTCTGACCCTAGCCTTAGGGATGGACAGAGCTCATTAGTGGGAGCACCTGGATCTTCTACAGAAAGCCAGAACTGGCCTGAGGCAAACAGGGTATTGCAAGGAAAGGTGCTGCCAAGGTGGTCAATATGGAGCGGCACCGGTTTGGGCCTTCCTGCGGCATCGTGAGCCATGACAGCTGTTAGGTGCCGGTACTGAGTACTGGTACATATTGGCAGGAGAAAGAGCACTTGACAAGGATATATGTATGGAGGGCAATTCAGGGGGAAAAGTCTAAAAAGAAGATTTGGTTTCCAAATGACTGTTACACGTTTAGAACCGTTCCACATAAATACCCCCTATAGTGTCAGTCGGCTGTTTTGTATCTCTCCAAGACATTTCTTTTGTTCTAGAGCTGCCACACCATGACTTCTAGGAGTATTATAAAGAAAGAGGGAAGGAAAAATCTGTATGTATAATCCTCTTAGTTGTCATTTTCAGTTGGCACCAGAAAACACCAAGATGTCATTCGAGAAAACCATTGAACATGGCGGACATGGCCTGGAAACGGACGTCACCATAAGGTAAGAGTCTTTGATGTGTATTTAGGGTTGCTTTCTTCTGGATTTTTGGAGTTTATTACCTTCAGAGAACCTTTCTGAGACTCTCACCACTTGGCAATACCTTGACTAAAAAGCAAAATAAGTCTACTGGCGGGAAACGCTTCATGTTTTTGCTCAAATCGGCTTATCTTTGGTGCCCATGGGACATGGTGTAGAAATTATCTCCAAATGCACTGATGGGACAGTATCCAGTGATAAGTGAGAGCTCTTTGATGTTCATCATAGATACAGCGGGTTGTAACCTACTTCTAGACATTTCTTGTCTACCTAGATGGGTTCCTACTCACTAAACAAGGGTCTGGCAATGCGATAGCAAAAACACTTTGATGTTAACAATGATTTCAGGGTTTCAATCCGGCCTTTTTGTCAGCAGTCGAAAGCTCTTCAGGTTTCGGCAAGAAGAGAGCCTTTGGGATTGGGTGGTGGTGGGGATTTCAGTCAACAGTTTGGAAAAATGGGTCAAAGATTATATCTTTTCAAAGCTTATAACATTCCGATAGTCAGATTAATGGAAATAACTTTCCCTCTTTGAGCGTACGTACAAGATCAAGGGCCGTGAAACCTCACGGCAATGTCTCGTTGTGCGTGAAATGTGTCTTTTCTTCCTCTCATTTTAGCTTTGATGGGATTCCGTTTCTCATGCACGATAGCACTTTAAAGAGGACGACGGATATACGAAACGTTTTCCCTAACTGGACCAAAGTGAACGCGGCCATGTTGAATTGGGAAATGTTGGACAAACTGAACGCTGGGAAGTGGTTCTTGCAGGTGAGGCATTGCTTTCGTTGACGGCGTGGTATTAGTAAATTTAACTAGGTAGCGCAGACGCACAAACAGTTTCGTACCAAGAATGGGTGTGCGATGATTCACCGAAGACAAGATCTGACATGTTTCTTTGCGTCATTGGAACCACAAGGCGTCAACCGATGGCATAATGTGTATTCTTTTGATGGATAGTGCAATGTTTGGCCGTACTATCAACTTGTTCAACTTTGGCGCTATGCGTGGGGGCCCAATGTAAGACGTGCTGCTACTTCACATCTCACCTTTTTTGGAAAACTATTTCTAGACAGTTCATATTCAAAATGGCTGACCTTCATAGTTTACTCACATCACACATCTATGCTGGACTGGAAAATGTTCGCCTATACTTCTGTTTGGTGAACAAGCCACTGAACGCATCCAAAAAACCGCACCTTAACCGCCGAACTGATCTGAAAAACCTCAGAAAAAGTCCCGAATTGATCCGTAAACCCGCCAAACGCATCCGAAGATCTGCCTCAAAAACGGCGAATCGAACCGAAAAAAGCCGACGACCCGCCGAACAGTGCGCCAACCAGCCCCCGGAAAAAGCCGACAATCTGATGAACGAGTAGAAAAGAAACCTGCAACTTTTAAAAGTTGTTTGTAAAAAAAACTACTGCACGAAAACGCCTGGAAATAATATATAAGGTCCTATGAATAATAATAAAAAGGTCTGTTACACAAAAAATGCCATTTAAAAAAAATTAAATAAAATAAAAATAAATAAAATGTAAAAAAAAACATAAGAATAAGTAAAGAAAATTTTTGCTGCAAATCAAAAGAATAAACGGTTGAATAAATATTTAGTATAAATGGAGGATATTTTTAACATTGAAACCTATGGGGTTTGCCTGATTAAACCTGTCCAACGAAACCCCCGAAAATCAGGGCATTTCGCCAACTTTTCGGTGCTGTTCGGCATTCTTTGAATAGATTAACCATTACTTAAACCATCACTTCTCTATGGGGATTTCACCGCCGCCGAAGGTCACCAGATTTCGCTGCCAGTTCAACAATTTTTGGCAGACTGCCAACTTTTAGAATAGCTGAATGGCCACGAAATTGCACCGTACGGAGAAATTCACTGTTCGGTGCAGTTTTGAGCCATTTTGGCTCTCTTTGACTAATCCTGATAGCCTGCTGACTAGAGTGTCATATTTTAGTCGTCTGAATTTGGGCTAATTTTCAGAAGAGAGAACAAATTGTTGTCTATAATCACCTTGGCAGCTTGACGAGTAATAGCCGAGGGCTGGAAGTGCCCGACAGCTCCTTCCTTCTCATGGGTTCTCCTCAAGATACGAGATGTCCAAATTATGGATGAACTCACGGCCACGGTACCCACTGATACCCTATCCGCCTTTTACAAGACATAGCCCCCAATGGTTGGCCCATGTGGCCTGCTGAGGGATGGGAGGGAGCTGATGTTGGCGGAGGTATAGAATGGGTTGGTATACCCCCGGCACGGATATGCTGGGAGGGCTGCTGCTGATGGTCGAATAACCTGGGTCGATTTTTCATGTTTGGAGTCCTCTTTCCTCTCTTTTCTACTATCCCATCTTGTGGGGGGCTGGGCACCCCCTAACCCTTTTTTACCCCCGTCGTAACTTAGTTCTCAACGTATGACTTGGTGGAATATTACTGTTCATGTAAGTTGACTATTCCAATAAAAACTAAATTTTTTTTAAAAAAAAGGTGCTTCGATATTTCTCTTTCTTCTTCTCTTCTTCCTCCTTTGTTCTCTTTGCTTCCCCTCCTTTTCTCCCCCTCTCGCTTCTTTTGCTCCTTTCTATTCCTCTCTCCCCTATTCTTCCCTTCCCTTGTCTACCCCCCTCTCCTCTGTCTCTGACTTGGGTGTCCTTTCGCCCCTCCGCCCTTGTTCTCGTGAGGACAGGTCCCCCCTTCCTATTCTTCCCCCCCCTTTTTCTTTACGGTTCCTCTTGCCTTTTACTCCGCGAGGACCTTTTGGGTTACTGCAAATGCTTTGCAGCGCTTTTGCGCTCCTTGGTGCGCTCTGTCCGTAGCTGGTACTGCGCACATTCACTTTGGTGTCATTTGTGCTGCTTTTGCATACAGTCTCCCTATGCTGCATATTTCGCTCGTCGGGAGGTTTTGTACTCTGCCAGTTTTGTTATGTACATTTCACCTGCTCTACGATACTCTGTGAATTTGGCCGTTCAGGCCTACCGTACTAATAAAAACTTTTATTACAAAAAGAAAAAAAAAGGGGTTAATAACAATAAAAATGCATGAAAATGTGTGGAAACAAAGTTAAAAAAAAGGTCCTTAGAAAAGAAAAAACAATAAAAATGCATGAAAATGCGCGGAGACAATAAAAAAAAGGTCCTGAAAAAACAGTAAAAAAAAAAAGGTCTGTTGCAGAATAAAAAAATGGGGATCAAAAATTTCGGCAAAAAATTTCCATAAGATAAATAAATAATAAGATGGTTTGCTGAAAATGAAAAAGAATAAACGGTTGAATTAAAAACGATACTACTTTTTAACATTAAAACCTATGGGATTCGCCTGATTAAACCTGCCGAATGAAACCACCGAACATCAGGGCATTTCACTGACATTTCTCTGCTGTTCGGTGTCTGTGAATAGATTAACCATTGCTTCTCTATGGGGGATTTCACTGCCACCAAAAGGCATTTTTTAGGATTTTTTCTCAGAAATTTTTTAAAAATGTTTTTTTTTCCCTGTAACACACCTTTTTATTATTACTCATTGGACCTTATATGTTATTTTCCATGTATTTTCATGCAGTATTTTCTTTGCAAACCCTTTTTAAAAGTTGCGGGGGGTTTCTTTTTTTCTTTACCCACTCGCCGGCTTGTCGTCTTTTTCCGGCGGCTGATTGGCGCTCCGTTCTGTGGTTCGTTGGCTTTTTTTCGGATCGATTCGGCAGTTTTGCGGCAGATCGTCGGATCCATTCGGTATTTTTTTGGCAGTTTTTGAGATTCATTCGGCGGGTCGTTCCCTGCACTTTGGGGACCCTGCACTTTGGGGACCCTTCAGTGAATGCTGAATTCACTACAGGGTCGGTGAATTGGACTAGCCGAAGTGCGGGGAACGGGAGGGCACCGAATTGTTGACGACGTTTCGGTGCTCTCTGAATAATCCTGTTTGTGTTCCCCCACCTTCTGGTTTAGAAATTAAAGGAACACTCTAATCAAAAATCCCGCCCCCCCCCCCCGTTTTTTTACATTAAACTATACCTATTCCCTCAATAAACAGGTAGGGAATATTTTTTTTCTTACTGTAATACTTACCCTAAAATCCACTTGTTTCCAACGGCGTCTTTTTTTTTAATATATACTCACCTCCCTCCTCTTCCGCTCCCGTCCTTGTTAGTTTCACTTGGCTAGTGGTTTACGTGAGAAGCGCGCATGCGCGCCTCTCACATAAGCTAGCCAATCAGCAGGCTTCCTCCCGGCTCCATCTTCTTGGATTAGTGTTGCGCACAAGAGGATGAGCGCAACACTAATCCTCAGCTGCTGCCGCCAGCTACTGCGGTGAGTTGGAGATGTCATTGCGCTGAAAGCGCGATGACGTCTCCTACTCGGCAATAGTCGGCAGAAGTGGGAAATATGAATCCCGCTCTGCTGACTGACAGCTGGGAGGGCGGAGTAAACTCCTCCGCGTCTCTCAGCTGTTTTAGCCGATCGGCTGAGCGGAGGGAGGGGGGGACAGGCGAGGGCATACTCAGGGCATCATGACTAGCTAAAAAAAGCTTAGGTGGTCATGTTGCCTAGAGTATCCCTTTAAGCAATGACGCCCAATACTAAAGTAAAAATGGGAAACCAAGCTATATACATATACATATGTTTTTCTTTCGATGGTTCTGTTCCTGCAGCTTCTCATATTAAATCAACTGGTGGAACCTCTACCAGATCAGACTAATTGATTCCCGCAGTGACCTCTGACCCGTCATCTCTCCTGGCATGTTGTCTACGCTGAAACCTATTTACTTACAGCCTTATTTAGGCCGGTGTCAGACGAGCGCAATGTGTGTGCCTGTACTGACATGTCTTCTGACGCCCGTTGCAGCTTTGTGATGTTCCGACAGGGCCGGCCACACACTGTAGCGCTACAGCGGACGTGCTGAAAGCCTCTGTGTCGAAGCGCTACGACGCACACTCATCGGGGCTGCAAAGCGCGATCCTACATAGGAGGAGTGAGCCTTGCAGCGCTGAGCGCACTAACTGCCCTCATCGAGGTGCCAGACGGGCGTCAGAGTGGAAGGAACGTCCACTCTCACATATGTTCTTTCCTCTTTGCAAAACGCTCGCCTGACGCCGGCCTTAGGGTTCTATCTTCTGTTGTTCTGTTTCCACACAGATTGCCGCGATCCATCCCGAAATACGCCCTTGTTACATTCGCTGCTTTGCTTTTCAAACGTTTGGTTAATCAGACTTTTCGCCGATGCTTTTATGGGTCATTAGTGCGGATTGTGACAGTTCATTATTATCTGCACTTTATTGGACTTTAATGTGTTTATATCATGTTTCATAATTTACCCCGTCCTCTGGGAGTATATTCCATTTGTTGCACCGTCTCCCTTTTTTCCCAGATTTCTTTTTCATTTTTCATTTATTTTTCCACCAGCCGCTATTGCGCCGCGATGTTTGCCGTTCTGCACGTGTCGCTGAATGTCTATCTCTGATATGATGTCATTGATTTAATATTTTGTCATCCACTACTTTGGTGTCTGCAATCTGACAAAGCCCTCACAGCAGCCAAACATTTCCATTCCAGACAAAATGCGTCTACGAGGTTTGTTGCAGGGATCAGCATCCTCCACATGTTTTGGAACTGCACCTGTCATGGTACCAGATACTCAATGGGTTGACTGAGCGTTATGGGAAATGCAGTTCCAAAACATATGGAGGGGCCAAGGTTGCTGACCACTCGTTTAGCCCCTTGGATGTGGAAGACGTGTGGGGAACATCAAGGGGATTCCCGGATACATGCATAGGACATTCTCCACATGTCATCCACTAAGGAAGCTCTAACTCCTTTTACTCTCCCTCCGGGGTCTCACGGTGGTCTGACTTCCTTGAAGTCAGACCTCGCTTTTATACCCCCTTCCGTCGCACTGATGTCATCGCCACGGGTGCGATGATGTCAGTTACAGGTTACCCCCCTGGATGAGTGCATGAAAGGAGGGGGGTCTTTCCGGAGGAGATATTAGTTAAAGAGTGACAGTGTTGGAAAGGTCACAGTGTGACCTTTCCAGCGATGCCGCTCTTAAACCCCTGAGTTGTTGGTCTGCGGACCTCTCCCGGAGTTCAAGATGTCAGCCTCTCCCCTCCTACTGACATCATTGCGCATTGCGCAATGACGTCAGTTGGAAAATTAACCCCTAGCTGCCATAGGGTTTCCATAGGGAAACCCTATGGTGGAGATAGTGGGGTCTTTGGATATCTCCCTATCGGCTGCAGTTATAGGGTCATGTTTGGTATCATTGACCTTTCCAATGACACCAAACATGTCCATGTTACATGTAAAAAACAAAAAATTTAATAATAATAAAATAAAAAATATATATGAACGTTTTTTTATTAATGCAGAACTATTGTTAAAAATATTTAAAAATAAAAAATAATAACAAATTAATAAGATAAGATAAAAAAGGTTTTTTCTGTTCTATAATTTATTAATGCAGCACTATTGTTCACGTTTCAATTATCACGTGACCAAAGATGCTGCACTAACACATTTTTTTTTTCAGTTTTAGCTAAACTTTTCTCAGAAAATTAAAGTAACGGGTTCCCAGTTCTAATTTTTTTAACAAGTTTATCCCATAGAAAATATAACTGCCGAGTCTCGGATGAAATAACGTGAAAAAAAAATCATTTTACACACTGTGTAGATGATTGGAAATTCACATCTTTTAAAATTTTTGTGTTATAGCATTCTGGCAGGACATGACGTGCCCTGCCAGAATGCTATAACAAAAAATGTCAAAAAATAATAATGAAATATTATGAATCTGCCAAGTCTGCTGAAAAAAAGGATATATAATATGTCTGGGTCGTACAATAAAACGTAACTTCAAATCACGTTTAAACATGATGAGCAAAAAACGGTCAAAATGAACTCGGCGCACAGAGGTGAAATGGTCCAGCAGTGAAGGGGTTAAGGGATCCCACCTCATTAATCCCCTCCTTGTTTCGCCAGGACAAGCCGTTTTCCTACATGGCATCCTTGAAAGCCGATGACAAACAACGGGCGAGTAACCAGTCGATCTTCAGGCTGAGCGATTTCCTAAAACTTGCGGATGTTTACAATAAGACTGTGCTGTTCGACCTCTACCAGCCACCAAAGGACCATCCGTACCGGGATTCCTGGATTAACCGGACGCTGGAAGTCATCCTTAACGAATCGTCTGTCGATCCCAAACTGGTAGGACATCACAACAATTTTCTATTGCAGCTCTTCGTCATGTTATGAATACAGTGTTATTCAAAGGGCGCCGCGGTGCTCTTTCGTTCGCCGCACTTCGGGGAGTCTACACTCCCAACCCTGGAGTGACTTCAGCATCATTCACCACGCCGAACGCGTTCCGAAACAAGACGACGATCCACTGCACAGCGCGCCGGCCAGCCGCCGGAAAAAGTCAACGAACGGGGTAAAAGAGGGGAAAAAACCCCGAAAAACGACTGCAACTTTTGAAAATTTTGAACGCTGTTTGGAGAAAAAAATGCTGGACAAAAATGTCTGGAATTACCATATAAGGTCCTATGAATGACAATAAGAAGGTCTGATACGGAAAAAAACACTATTTAAAAAAAGCGTAGAAAGTTCTTTACTGAAAAAAGGTATTGCATAAAAACGTGAATATTTTTAACATTGAAGCCTATGGGATTCGCCTGATTAAACCTGTCGAATGAAAACACCGAACATCAGGGCATTTCACTGCCATTTCTCTGCTGTTCGGTGTCTGTGATTAGAATAACCATTGCTTTTCTATGAGGGATTTCACTGTCGCCGAACAGGCACCGTACTTGCTGGCAGTTCACCAATATTTAGTGAATTGCCAGGCTTTGAATAGCTCAATGGCCACCAGATTGCATCATTACGGGGAAATTCACCATTCGGGGCAATATCGGGCCAGTTCGGCTGTCTCTGAATAACCCCTGAAGTCTAAATCCCTTGCGACAGCTCGGTAATTAGTGCTCCAGCAGACCTTTGGTTTAGTCTGCTCTTTTGTTCTTTTAAATTAAACGAGTATCTTAAGGGGGGGGGGGTTATTTAAGACATATAAGGGGTTATTAATCGATATAGCCCTGAAATTGCAACGAACGCAGAACTTCCCCGTACGGTGACATTTCGAGGCCATTCTGCTATTCAGAGAGTAGGCAATTTGCCAAATTTTGCCAAGCTACCAGTGAAATACGGTGCCTGTTCGGCGGCAGTGAAATCCCTATAGAGAAGCAATGGTTAATCTATTCAGAGACACCGAACAGCAGAGAAATGTCATTGAAATGCCCTGCCGTTCGATGGTTTCATTCAACAGGTTTATTCAGTCGAATCCCATAGGTTTCAATGTTAAAAATATTCACGTTTTAATTCAATATCTAATAAACCATATTTTCTTTTAATTTGCAGCAAAAAGTCTCTTTATTCATTTATTTTTAGGATTTTTTTAACCTTTTTTGGCAAAAAAAAAAGGTCTGATTTTTTTTAAATAGTGTTTATTTTTATTTATTTTTTTAAAGCTTTTTTTTTCTTTTTCTGTAACAGATTATCATTCATTGGATCTTATATGTAAATTCCAGACATTTTCGTCCAGTAGTATTTTTACAAACAGTGTTTCAATTTTGACACTTTCAATCGTTCCGTTTTTTGTGTTTTTTTATCCATCCGGCGGCTTGTCGGCTTTTTTCTGCGGCTGGTTGGCGCTGTATCTGGAGGCTCGTCGGCTGCGTTTGGTTGCACGTTGGGAGCGCAATGCGATCATTTGACATCTGTGTATGTGCGTTTTTTCCCCTCTTTACCCACATCCTGTGCACTGTAAATAGAAACCGCCTCTACCAACTTTCCATCACGCTGCTGCTGTGACCTCGACGAACGCCAAAAACGTGTTTGCGACTGGTAGAATGTTATGCGTACATGATCCGTAAAGAGTAAACCCCGTGGGAAACAAGTCATTAGACTCTTTTTTTAAATTATTTTTTAAAGTAAGCCTCGTTAAATCCGTTCTGGTAAAAGAAGCATTTTAGCAATTCAGCAAATTCTATTGAAGCTTCAAGATACTTTGCTATAAACCCTGTATTCCTGGTTCACAGCGCGGGGCTGTAATTTCTTCCTGTGTGTTCAGTGCTGAGGGAGAGTGGGGGGGGGGAGGAGTAGGCTTGTGCACCGATTTTTTTTTCGGTTCGATTCGGTTCGATTTTTTCGGATGTTTAAACTTTTCGATTTGGCTCGTTTCGACCGATTTCTGTTTCGATTCGGTTCGGTTCGGATCGTTTTTCGTGTACATTTTTTTTTCGGAATATCGACCATTTTTCGTATTTTCGTGTCACTTTGCTCGTTTTTTGTATCGACTTTTCGGAAATTTCGGAAATTTTCGTTTTTTCGGAACGTCTGTTCTCCTCATTTCAAAGTGTCTACGATAATTCTGGCGATTCTATCGTGTTTTTTTTTATTAAATAAAGATCCTTTTTTTCTTATGAATAATTGAATATACATTTCACAACTTTATTTAATCATATTAAAATGCTAAATTTCGATTTGACACATTTCAAGTCCATTCGAAAGTTCCGAAAATTTTTTGTTTCGGCTCGGAAAACTTTTCGGATCTGCCATTTTCGGATCTAAAAATTTTCGGAAAATCGGCCGCATCCGAAAACACGAATCGGGAAATTTCGTGAAATTTCCTGAAATTCCGAAACCCGAAACGCACATCCCTAGGGGGGAGTGACAACAGCTTTCATAAGATAGGAGGCTGGAAACAAGCTGAAAGCGCAGGGTATTAAACCACATAGAGGCAAAAAGTGTATATGTAGATATATATACAATTCAGGGTAGGCGCCTACTGATTAAATAGAAATGAACGTAAGATAAAGTGCTAGTAAATAGTCAGATGCTGCCTATGACATGGTTTAAGAAAACACATATAAAACAACCAAAATATGTGTCATAAATAGATGAGAATGTAGTAGACAAAACCATATGGCGCATCAATGGTGAATTGGCTAATGAGTGAACATGCATATATTCGTGTCAATAATTCAGAAAAGTGCAACAGTGCTTAATATCATTTCATCATTATTTCAAAGTGCATATGTATAAAGTTATCCCAAAAGTCCAATGTAAAATAAACCATAAAAAAAGTGCTTGAGTGCGTAATTGTCCAATACGTCCAATTGTCCAAAGGTTGGTCTTCTCTGAAGTGCTGGTGTCAAGTCCGTTGGTTCGTCAGTGTTTCTCAGAAAGACAAGGAACATAGAGAATAATAATAGTGCAGATAATCTTAGCAGAGTTGGTCGAAATACTGTAATAAGAGTATAGACCACTCACATTTATAAGAGCCTACAAGGGTCCCGGCTCTAGGAAAAAAAGCCTCTGGCCATATACAGGGTGGCACTCCCCTTCTTTCGTCCGTGGTGGGCACTAAACAAATCAGAAAGAATCGGGAAACGGCACTCCCATAGCATAATATTGTATGCAGAAAGGTAATAAAGGCAAAGAAAGGAGCCGCACTCACCAATTCAGGAGCCTCACGATAATGGGCTCAATCGGTATAACGTTGGGCACTCTTAAGGTGGAGACCCAAACCCCTTTACCTCTGCAGCATGCAATCCATGTGCGGAGTTGAGTAAATAGGAGAAGGTGGCCGATAAAAGGTTAAAAACCAAATGGATTTATTAAAATGGTAAACAATAGTAAAAAGCGGACAAATGATCTACCGAGACGAGTTTCGGCTTTTAAAAGCCTTCCTCAGTCAGTATAAACGTTCAATAATGTCCATAGATATTGCAAGTGGCAAAAAATAAAAGTCCACATAGGCAATATAAAAATAACACTGTTTGTCGACCTTTCGGTAACAGACAGGATATATTTAGTGGAGAATTGAACACTTTACAAATAAACCATTAATCATGAAACAATATTGGTGGAGATCGGAAAGGTGAAAAATGACAATATCGCACGACAAAAATGGTCGAACAGGGGTCAACAACTTTGGCCGTCCAGCTGGTTTCAAAGTGCAGGTGTTACATGTCTTAGCTTTTTTAATCCCTTCCATGCGGAGTACGCGCTCAGTGCGTCCTACTGCATGTGCACTTCACTGCGGAGGATGCGCTGAGCGTGTCCTCCCTTTGCAGCAGCGATCGGCCGGGATCCCGGCTGATCGCGGCGGCCCCCCTCAGCCCAGCCTCCGGGATCGATGTCAGCCCAGCCTCCGGGATCGACGTCAGCCCAGCCTCCGGCCGGGACCCAGGCAGGCACGATAGACGTCGCGCCAGCGCAATGATGTCTATTACAGGCACCCCCACCCCGCCAGTGCGGGGAAGGTGCCTGAAGGAGAAGGGGGGAGGTCTCTCCCTCCCCATCCGTGCAGGCCACCGGGAAAAGGCAGACACAGTTTGGAAGGGCACAGCCTGCCCTTCCAAGCGGCAGCTGTCTTTAACCCCTAGGGGGCTCCGCTCCCGGAGCTGGCCGACATCTTGGATGTCGGCCAAGCTTCCGGGATATCCCTCTGACATCTGGCGTCATCGTCAGTTCTGCAATTAACCCCTGGCTGCCACCTATGGTGGAGATAGGGGGTTCATTGGAACCCCCTATCTCCCGATCCGTGACAGCTAGGGGTTACTGTGAACAGCGAGAGCATAGCCTTTCCAATGATACCAAACATGTAAAAAGTAAAACAAAATAATTAAAAAATAATTAAAATTAAAATAAACAATTTAAAATAAAAAATTTAAAAAAATGTTTTTTTTTTTATTATTATTAATGCAGCACTATTGTTCACATTTCAATTATAATGTGAACAATGATGCTGCACTAACGATTTTTTCAATGGGGGGGTTTGCTAAAAAACACGCAATTTTCCCCCAAAAAATTTAACAAGTCCCCATTTCTAAATTTTTTAACAAGCGCACCCCATAGAAATTATAAGCAAAAAGGCTTGCATGATAAAATGTGGAAAAAAAAACACTTTACACACTGTAGTTGATTGAAAATTCAAATTTGATTGCATTTTTTGTTATAATATTCAGGCAGGACATGACGTATACATATAATAATGATATATATGAATCTGCCGAGTCTGCCGGAAAGAACGATATATAATATTTCTGGGTCATATAATAGAATGTGACTTCAAAACGCTTTTAAACAAGATGAGCAAAACCGGTAAAAATGAGCTCAGCACACAGCGGTGACATGGCTCAGCAGCGAAAGGGTTAAATTATAAACAAAACACAAATTTCCTTTTTTGTTTTGGAAGCTTCAGAAAATCCTCTTTTTTTGTGATGGGACAACAGCCTATGATTGAGTCGCACACACCGGATGAAACCCTCTGCTGATGGTCACTGGACGTGGTTGCCAATCCAGGCATCTTCTAGGAGTCCGGCCGCTGCTCATGATCACCTTCTCCTATTTCTCCCTCTTTCAGATCAATTGGCTGCCCAATCATATGAGGTCTTTCGTCCAGTCGGTGGCCCCTGGATTTCAGCAGACCGTGGGAATAAAGGCCCCTGTAGAAGAACTCGTGGCAAATCGGATTGTGAAGCTAAACCTGCCGTACAGTGAAATGTCCAAAAGGGATATACGGTAATGTACTCTGATTGGCAGAACCTCATTTCAAATGGTGGGCTGCTAACCTGCCCCAAACAATCCCTAGGGTTTGCTGGTTCGGTAGAGATTGGGTGGGACGACCTGGTGGTTTTGCAGTGGAATAAATATATATAAGCTCTAGACTTCACTTGTTACGATATTACTCTTAATACTGGATTGTACGGATGTAAGTTTCGTTTCGTACCGATTCGGTGCTTCGGATTCATCCGACGTTTCGAACCACAGCGAAATACACACCATCCGAAATATTTCCCGATACTATACGAAAAATAATCGTTATTTGGTACGAATACGAAATTTATAAAATCACAAGTCATTTTCGTTCTATTCGCGATTTCTGTTACGTTTTGGTTCATTTCGGATAACGTATTTTCATATCGTTTCAAGTCCGTTTCGGTTGTGTTGCTGATTTCGTAATTTCGTATCGTTTCGAGTCCGTTTCAGTTCCGTTGCTGATTTCGGAATTTCGTATCGTTTTGAGTCCGTTTCGGATCATTTATTTTTTGTTATTTTCGTTTTGGTTGTGTTCTTTTGTGATTTGTATGTTCTATATGATTATGATTAAAGTTGTGCAATGTTTGCAACAGTGATGTGTTGTAGGAAAAGCTCTATGATTGGTTGGCTTCACTGTCAGTCACCTTTTTCACTTGTTTCCACTCTAGTGCTTTCAGCTCCTTCAATATGATATTATAATAAATAATTACTTAGCTTGTCCCTTAATCCCCAGTCTAACAGTACAAGATAATATAATTAAAGTTGTGCAATGCATATTCATAAGAAAAATAGGAGCTTTCATAAAAAACGATACGTCCGAAGGAACGAATCGGCAGAATTACTGTATCGACCAAAATATCGGAGCATCCGAAATACCATATGTCTAAAGTCAAAACGAAATGGACCCTTTGAAACGAAGAGAACGGACGATCCGAAAGACCGAAATTCCCCGATTTCGTGAAACAAAAATCGATACGAAACAACGAAACGAGCCAAAACGAAAATGGGCCGAAACAATCCAAAACAAAACGTTTAAAAAACCGAACGAGACGGAACGAAACGAAAAAAAAAAAATGCGTGCACATCTCTACTGGATTAAAATAAAGCTAACACAAGTGTATCCCTTTAATCGTGAAAGCAGCTTAGAAAGGGGTTATTCATAGGCAACTTCGGTGCCCTCTCGTTCCCCGCACTTCAGGGAATCAAATTCCCCGACCCTGTGGTGAATTCGACATTCACCCCAGGGTCCCCCCCGAAGCGCAGGGAAAAGCCGTAGAACAACCGATATCAGAGCAGATGAATATCAGATCCGATAAGCTGCCACAAAACCGCCAAACGCTTTCGAAAAAAGCCGATCCGCTAGAGTCGCCGGAAAAAGCCGTCAAGCCGACGTACGGGGCAAAAAAAAAATATATATAATAAAAACACTGCGACTTTGATAAGCTGTTAGCAAAAATACCACTGCACTAAAATGCCTGAAAATTACATATAAGGTCCTATGAATAATAATAAAAAGGTCTGTTACAGAAAATAAATCTATTAAAACAAATAAATAAAAATCGGTAGAAAAAAAAAATGTGCCGGAAAAAAAAAAAATCACAAAAAATGCATAAGAAGTCCTAAAAAAATTTAGAGACTCTTTGCTGCAATTTAAAAGAATAAACGGCTTATTAGATATTGGATTAAAACGGGAATATTTTTAACATTGAAACCTATGGGATTCGCCTGATTAAACCTGCCGAATGAAGACACCAAACATCAGGGCATTTCACTGACATTTCACCGCTGTTCAGTGTCTCTGAATAGATTAACCATTGCTACATAATGGGTATTTCACCGCCGCTGAAGACCACCGTATTTCGATGGCAATTCGCCAATATTTGGAGAACTGCCTGCTTTTTGAAAAAGCCGAATGGCTCCAAATTTGCACCGTACAGGGAAATTCACTGTTCGGTGCAATTTTGGGGCCAGTTTGTCTCTCTTTGAATAACCCCTTAAATAGCTATATATGTATCAGAGCAATGAATGAATATCCTGGTAATGCTTCATCAATATCTGCTGGTTGTATTATATATCTGGGCTCAAAATTTCCACTCGCCCTGTCGCCTGGGGAGAGTAATCATTGAAGCAGGGCTAGTGAAAATTTGCAACGGTGGAATTTGGCATTGGCCACTTGTTATCAGAAGTGGTGAGTAACTTTTCAGAAGGGCTAGTACCTTTAGGAATAAAAAATTTGAACCTTGTATATATATTTTTTATATATTTTTTTGTACAAAATTCTCCTCACTGCCGTTTAATTTTCTTTCTTCTTATTGCAAATTTCAGAATGTACGCCGCCGCCAACATCAGCACAAATCTGTACGTGATCAGCGAGCCGTGGCTGTACTCCCTGGCATGGTGCGCAGGAGCTCATTCCGTCACCACGAATGCCGTGCACGTGCTGAAACTGATGACGAAGCCCATGTTTCTTATGGTGAGAGTCAAAGGGACAAAAAAAAAACCTCATCCAGTTAGGAGTGATTCTTAACCAAAAAGTGCATTTTTTTGAAGTTTATTAGTCATAGTTTTGTAATGAAAGCCCATGCGGGACTCGTAGGAGGAAGATCTACACCCTGTGCACAGACCTGTCAAGTCACACTGGTTACGTAGAGGTGTGCACAGCTGAAAAATTTGTTTTGTTTCGTTTGAAAATAATTTAGTCTGAAACAGAATTCGTTTGAATACTGATTCGTTTCGTAATTTCATTTCGTATTTCGTTTCTTAGTTTTGAATCGATTCGAATTTTCAGATCACTAAAAAAAAAAACACAATAAAACAAATCCTGCTCAATTACTGTTACATTAGGGTTAAACATGAGGGTTAAGAGGCAAGCTTGAGTTAAATATTGAGCTGCCTATTGGCCTGTGGTGCTGAATACAACAGATTTCAGCACCACCGCCAATTGACCGGGACGGGGTGCTTTGTGAATCTGTCAAACGAAACTGATTGGTTTTCATAATTTTGTTTGTAATTTGGGATCGATTCGATTTTCTGGATCACTAAAAAAAAAAACAATAAATAAAATCCTGGTCAGTTACTTTTAGATTAGGGTTAAGAGGTAAGCTAGGGTTAAATTACCTTTTCGCTGCAGGATTAGAGGAATCATTCAATCAATGGCTCTCTTGTGAAACAGTATAACAAATTATTATTATTATTATTATTATTATTCTTTATTTATAAAGCGCCAGCATATTCCGCAGCGCTGTACAATAAGCACAGTATAGACAGGGTTACAATACATTGAACAACATTTGACAAACAGTACAGGAGGAGATGAGGGCCCTATTCCAGTAGGAACTCACAATCTGGGAGGGTTGGGGTTGGAAACAGGAGGAGAGGACTGTAAGGTGAGAGTGATTGATGGTTGCGTCAGTGAGTTGGGTGGTAGGCTTCCCTAAATAGGAACGTTTTAAGGGAGCGTTTGAAGGAAGAGAAGTTAGGGGAAAGTCTGACAGTACGAGGGAGAGCGTTCCAGAGAGTGGGGGCTGCGCGTGAGAAATCCTGCCGTCTATCATGGGAAGAGGTGATGCGGGGAGAAGCTAGGCGCAGGTCACTGTTTGACCTTAGGGAGCGGGCTGGGGTGTATTTGGTGATTAGTGAGGACAGGTAGTGGGGAGCTGAGTTAGTGAGGGTTTTGTAGGTAAGGATAAGGATTTTGAACTTAATTCTGCAGTGGATGGGGAGCCAGTGAAGGGACTCGCAGAAGGGAGCGGCAGAGACAGAGCGGCGGGTGAGGTGAATTAGCCTGGCGGAGGCGTTCAGGATGGATTGTAGGGGGGAGAGGCGGGACAGAGGGAGGCCAGATAAGAGATTATTGCAATAGTCGAGTCGGGAGATTACCAGGGCGTGTATGAGTTGTTTTGTGGTGACAGCGGTAAGAAATGGCCGAATTCTGGAAATATTACGCAGTTGGTATCGGCAGGAGGAGAAAAGAGACTTGATGTGGGGGATGAAGGAAAGAGCAGAGTCAAGTGTAACTCCAAGGCAGCGAACTTGGTTTGATGGGGAGATGGTGATACCCTCCACCATGATAGAGAAGTCAGAAGGTGGGGAGGCATTGGAGGGAGGAATAAGTAGGAGTTCAGTCTTTGACATGTTGATCTTTAGGTGGTGGGAGGCCATCCAGGAGGAGATGCCAGATAAACAGTCACTGACTTTTGAAAGGACAGGGGGAGAGAGATCAGGGGTAGAGAGGTAGATCTGAGTGTCATCAGCGTAGAGGTGGTAATTAAAGCCAAAGCTGTTGATGATTTTGCCCAGGGAGGAGGTGTAGATGGAAAAGAGCAGAGGACCAAGGACAGAGCCTTGAGGTACACCAACAGATAGAGGCAATGAGGAGGAGGAGTTACCAGCAAAGGACACACAGAAGGACCTGTTGGATAAATAGGAGTCAACCCAAGCAAGTGCAGTGTCACCGAGACCCAGAGAGTTGAGGGTCTGTAGAAGGAGGGGGTGGTCAACAGTGTCAAAAGCAGCCGAGAGGTCAAGCAGGATGAGAATAGAATAGTGGCCGTGTTTTTTAGCAGTTAGGAGGTCGTTGGTGACTTTGGTGAGGGCAGTTTCAGTTGAGTGTAGGGGACGGAAGCCAGATTGCAGGGGGTCAAGTAGGGAATTGGAGGACAGGAAGAGGGAGAGGCGGTTGAAGACTAGTTTTTCTAAGAGCTTTGATGTGAAGGGAAGCAGGGATACAGGGCGGTAATTGGATGGAGAGTTGGGATCTAGGGATGGTTTCTTTAGTAAAGGGGTAACTAGCGCGTGTTTGAAGGCGGATGGAAAGGAGCCAGTGGAGAGAGATAGGTTGAAGATGTGTGTGAGAGCAGGGGTGAGGGAGGAGGAGAGGGGAGGAATTAGATGTGAGGGAATGGGGTCGAGCGGGCACGTGGTGAGATGTGAGGAGGACAATAAGGAATTGACTTCCTCCTCAGTGGCTGGGAGGAAGCGGCAGAGGGTGGCAGAGGGGACCTCTGGGAGTGGAGGTGGCAGATAACTATCTTGTGTTGGGATGTTACTTCTGATAGTTAGAGTTTTTCTGAGGAAGTAGTCTGCCAGGTCTTGAGCGCTGAAGGCAGCTGTGGGGGGAGGTGCAGGTGGGTAGAGGAGGGTGTTGAAGGTGGACCAGAGCCGTTTAGGGTTGGAGGACAGCATAGATATAAGAGATGAGAAGAAGGATTGTTTGGCCAAGTGGAGGGCAGAGGTGTATGACCGGAGAATAAACTTGAAGTGAACAAAATCAGCTTCAGAGCGGGATTTCCTCCAGGCACGCTCTGCAGTGTGGGAGCATCTTTGCAGGTAGCGAGTCTGGAGGGTGTGCCAGGGCTGAAGCTGACGGCGTGGGGCCTTACAGAGTCGAAGAGGAGCAAGAGTGTCTAGAGCAGAGATAAGAGTAGTGTTGTAGTGATTAGTGGCAGCATCAGGGCAGGTGAAGGATGAGGTATGAGGGAGGTGGTGAAGTAGGTTGGAGAATTGATGGGGGTCCACAGCATGTAGATTTCTGCGAGTGTGTGTGCGGGGTGGGGGAGCAGGGTGTTTAGGAAGTCCAGATAGGTTGAAAGAGAGAAGGTTGTGGTCAGAAATGGGGAAAGGGCGACAGTTGAACTCAGAAATGGAGCAGAGGTTGGAAAAGACAAGGTCAATAGCGTGACCATCGCGGTGGGTAGGGAGGAGGGAGGATTGTGTGAGTCCAAGGGAGGACGTGAGTGAAAGAAGTTTGGAGGCAGCAGGGGCGGAAGGATCATCAATGGGAATGTTGAAGTCCCCGAGAATTAAGCATGGAAGATTAGAAGACAGGAAGTGAGAAAGCCAGGTAGCAAAGTGGTCAAGAACTGGGAGGTTGGTCCCGGTGGGCGGTAGATGACTGCCACCCTGAGAGCCAGAGGAGAGAACAGGCGGATGCAGTGTGTCTCGAAGGAGGAGAAGGAGAGGGATGGGGGTGGAGGGAGATGCTGGTAGGTGCAGGTGGGAGAGAGCAGGAGCCCGACCCCGCCACCATTTCTCTCACCCGGTCTGGGGGTATGGCTCAAGTGTAGACAGCCATGTGAGAGAGCAGCAACGGAGGCCATGTCAGAGGGGGTTAGCCAGGTTTCAGTTAAAGCTAGGAGGTTGAAGGAGTTTGAAAGGAAGAGGTCATGGATTGCTGTGAGTTTGTTGCACACAGAGCGAGCGTTCCAGAGGGCGCAGGAGAAAGAGGACAGGCGCTGAGGGATTATGGGAATGAGGTTGCTGGGCTTGCAGGGAGGTCATTTATGTGTGATGGAGATACGATGAGAGGGAAGAATTGGATGTGTTGTGGGGCCAGGGTTAGGGGATATGTCACCTGAATAGAGTAACAGCAGGAGGGTGAGAAAGAGAAGGTGGGAATGGGATTTGTGGGAGTGGGAGTGATTGGCAGCACGAGAGTTAGAGGGAGACCATGTTCTGAGGAAACAGAATTTCAATTTCAAATCAATTTCGTTATATAATGTTTAGTTTCGAATGAAACTAATTCGTTATTTCGGAAGTACTTTCAAAATACGAATTAACGAATTTTCAAACGAATCGAGATTTGTTACGAAACGAATGCACACCTCTATTACTAAGGTGATCTGTGCTGGAGTAAATATCGCAGTGAATTCACCGTATAGGAAACTATCACTGTAGTTCGCTGTACATTTCGCTGCTCTTTCCACCATAGTTTCTGGCTCTTCGGTGTAGGTTTCCACCATAGGCCTCTGTTTAATTCAGCCCAGTAGCAGAAATCTGAACCTTTTTCGCCGTTTTTTCAGCCATTTTTCTGTTCAGGAGACTCAAATGTGGATTTACTTGGTATTTCAATTCCCAAAAACTATTCAGATCCAATATCGTCTCACGAGGCTTTACTTAGTAATAGAATATCTTATAGCTATATTAGAGGTGTGCATTCGTTTCGTAACGAATTGGAATTCGTAACGGATTTTGTTAATTCTTATTTCGGAAGTACCGGTACTTCCGAAAAAGCAAATTGATTTG
This sequence comes from Leptobrachium leishanense, assembly GCA_009667805.1. Taxonomy (NCBI): domain Eukaryota; kingdom Metazoa; phylum Chordata; class Amphibia; order Anura; family Megophryidae; genus Leptobrachium; species Leptobrachium leishanense. Next base: position 447,609,517 of record CM019064.1, read on the forward strand.
ATCCAAATTTCAAACAAAACAAAATGGTATCTAATGAATTTAATTTGTTATACTGTTTCATCATCAAATAAAAATTTGATTAATTGGGGTTTTATTTAGTAATCCGAAATTCGAATCGATATATAACAACTATCGAATCGATATCAAATTGATATTTCAACTATCGAATTGATCTAAAATTAAAATACATACAATAGAAGTAATACATTCAACAAACGACTTTATGAAACAAATTAATTTTGTTTCACAAGCACCCTGTCCCTATTAATTTGTCTCTGGTACTAAATCTGCGAGACAGCTTATTATTTAACCATAGTTTGTCTTTTAACAGCAAAATTTGATTAATTGGGGGTTTTATTTAGTGATCCAAAATTCGACTTGAGATGTATCAAATATTGAATCAATATCAAATTTCGAATCGATCCAAAACTAAATGTAATGACATATGAAGGGAACTAAGCTCTGTGGGAGAGGCTGAACCCGATGGACGCATGTCTTTTTTCAGCCTATATAACTATGTAACTATGTAACTATGTAAGCTCTGAAATGCAAAACGAAATTATTTTAAATCGAAACCAAAGAAATTTTTCAGCCGTGCACACCTCTACGCTATATCGACTCAATTTCAGAATGACGATCAATTTCTGCAAAATTTACAAGTGCTGTAAGGTGTTGATACGTGGATTTTCAGATAGAAACTAGAGGGAATCGGACTGAAATCTAACAGACATCTTTAAATGCAAAAATCTGCGTGAAACTGGTTGAAAATAAGCTTTGTCGGCCATATTTTCTTCGGACAAGCCGCATTTCTCGACCATCTGCTCAGACTAAATTTTTTTTCGACATTTTGAAAAATAAATTATGTTCAAAAAGTCGGCTGTTAGAATTCAATCAAACCCACGATTCTGTCGGAGTTGTTTATCTCATAGTTCACCGTAGCGTCCACCGGTTTTTCAGTTGAAGTTGTCCACTATTGTTTTCATCACAGTAGGTATGGAAACCACCAATTTCGAAATTGTGAAAATATATCCACCAACAATAAATCGTGAATAGCTGCAGTTTATGCCTTTCATGCGCTTGAGCGTTGGTTGCCAGTGTTGAAGTTTCCTTCTGTGGATACCTGACTTTTACTGTAGTTTCATAGATAGGAATAGGAACATCAGCAGGAGAAGCTTCATCGATGAAACTGCTCCTGGTGTTATTAGAATCTCTCTCTGGAGTGCCGAAGTTTGTCGTGTCTGCAACAAAGGGGGTTATTCAGAATGCACCGATGTCACACGTGGAAAACTCCCATCACCCACAGACACTAATTCGCCACCCTGGTACATTTGACACAGATCTACCTACTCACACGTAAAGAATAAAAATATGTGTATTCTGATGAAAATCATGACATATATTATTAGGTGTTATCTTCGTTTACATGATTTACTGTGACATCACTAAAATGTGTTATTTATTGCACGCTATGACAGTATTTCCCCGGCTGGCAGGCACTGGCGTCGCAAGGTGAGGGCAGGGGGTGCGGCCCGCACCAGGTGACACCCGCCCTTAGGGTGACACCGTCACCCTAAGGGTGGGTGTCTCACCCTGTGACGCAGTGTTCGGCTCCCTGCGAGCGTCCGAAGCTATGGAGCTTTGGCGCTCGCCTGGGGGAACCACGTCACCAGCCGAGTTCTTGCGAGATCGCGGCTGGTCACGTGGCTTCCCCAGGCGAGCGCCCAAGCTCCATGCCGCCGGACGCTCAGGGCGAGCCGAACACGCGGCGTGGCGGCAGGAGGTGAGCTGGGGCCTGGGGGCAGTATCCATGAGAGCTGCTGGGGCATATCCATGAGAGGAGCTGGGGCATATCCATGAGAGGAGCTGGGGCATATCCATGAGAGCTGCTGGGGCATATCCATGAGCTGGGGGCAATATCCATGAGAGCTGCTGGGGCATATCCATGAGCTGGGGGCAATATCCATGAGAGCTGCTGGGGCATATCCATGAGAGCTCCTGGGGCATATCCATGAGAGCTGCTGGGGCATATCCATGAGCTGGGGGCAGTATCCATGAGAGCTGCTGGGGCAATATCCATGAGAGCTGGGGCATATCCATGTGAGCTGGGGCAGTATCCATGTGTGCTGGGGGCATATCCATGAGAGCTTGGGCAATATCTATGAGAGCTGGGGCAATATCCATGTGTGAGCTGGTCTGGGGCAATATATCCATATGTGAGCTGAGGCGCAATGTATCCATATGTGAGCTGGGGCAATATTTATTTATTTTATTTATTTATAAAGGATTTTACCAGGAAGGATACATTGAGATTTCTCTCGTTTTCAAGTATGTCCTGGGTTCAAGAACATTGAAGTGTTACAGTTACAGAAATACAAAGTAATACAATGCAAGATATTAAAAAAAAAAAAAAAAAAACACAAATATACAGATTAACAGAAAAATATGTAGGAAATATAGTCACTAGGTTACATGTTTACAGGTGCATTCTGTATTGAGGTATGTTAGTAAGGAGCTTTTGAGTGACTTAAGACTGGGGGAAGATTTGATGGTGTCTGGGAGGTTATTCCATAATTGTGGTGCTCTGTAGGAAAATGAGGACCGAGCCACTGTCTTTTTGTATTGTGGTATAGCAAGTAAGGTGCTGGTCCTGGATCGGAGGTTATAGGGTGAGGGAGCTGCTGGGGGAAGCAGTCTATTCAGGTAGGGTGGTAGCTTCCCAGAGATGCTCTTAAACACCAGGCTGGAAAGGTGAAGGGTGCGTCTGGATTCCAGCGATGGCCAGTTTAGCTCTTTTAACATGTCACAATGGTGGGTCATGTAGTTACATTGTATATCCATGGGTGAGCTGCTGGGGGCAATATATAATTGTGAGCTGGGGCAATATATCCATATGTGAGCTAGGGGCAATATATATCCATGGGTGAGCTGCTGGGGCAATATATATCTATGGGTGAGCTGCTGGGGGCAATATATATCTATGGGTGAGCTGCTGGGGGCAATATATATCCATGTGTGCTTTCACTGCCTTCGAACAGACACCGTACTTGCTGGCAGTTGGCAAAAATTTGTGTGAGCATATGAGAGAGCTGCACAGCAATAAACCTCACAGTAATGTGCGCTGTGTGTATGAACGTTCAGTGTTATATGGGAGTACTGATTTAGGAGTAAGAGTAGATAAAAAAAAATCGTAAAACTCGGGGGGGTGACACCATAAGTTACCGCACCGGGTGACACCAGCACTAGTGACGCCACTGCTGGCAGGGCTTCTGGAGGTGACCAGAGCTTTGAATTGGAAAGGTGCACCTCTGGCATTAAAATGCTTAAATAACTTTATTTATTGTGTAAAAATGCCAATAAATAAAAAATATACATCTTCTAACTTCTCCATACGCCGTCCAACTGAGGAACGACTCACCAAGAGAGAAAGACGTGTATAAGTATTCAATGCTAGAAAGATACAGTCATGGCCGAAATTGTTGGCACCCCAGACATTTTTCCAAAAAATCAAGTATTTCTCACAGAAAAGTATTGCTATACACATGTTTATACCCTTTGTGTGTATTGGAACAAAACAAAAAAAGGAGTAAAAAAAGCAAATTGGACATAATGTCACACAAAACTCCAAAAATGGTCTGGACAAAATTCTTAGCACCCTTAACTTAATATTTGGTTGCACACCCTTTGGAAAAAATAACTGAAATCAGTGGCTTCCTATAACCATCAATAAGCTTCTTACACCTCTCACCCGGAATTTTGGACCACTCTTCCTTTGCAAACTGCTCCAGGTCTCTCTTATTGGAAGGGCGCCTTTTCCCAACAGCAATTTTAAGATCTCTCCACAGGTGTTCAATGGGATTTAGATCTGGACTCATTGCTGGCCACTTTAGAACTCTCCAGCGCTTTGTTGCCATCCATTTCTCTGTGCTTTTTGACGTATGTTTGGGATCATTGTCCTGCTGGAAGACCCAAGTTCTCGGACACAAACCCAGCTTTCTGACACTGGGCTCTCCAAAATCCTTTGGTAATCCTCAGATTTCATGATGCTTTGCACACATTCAAGGCACCCAGTGCCAGAGGCAGCAAAACAACCCCAAAACATCATTGAACCTCCACCATATTTCACTGTAGGTACTGTGTTCTTTTCTTTGTAGGCCTCATTCCATTTTTGGTTAACAGTAGAATGATGTGCTTTACCAAAAAACTCTATCTTGGTCTCATCTGTCCACAAGAAGTTTACCCACAAGAATTTTGGCTTACTCAAGTACATTTTGGCAAACTGTAGTCTTGCTTTTTTTATGTCTCTGTGTCAGCAGTGGGGTCCTCCTGGGTCTCCTGCCATAGCATCCTACTTATTCCTCCCTCCAATGCCTCCCCACCTCCTGATTTCTCTATCACGGTGGAGGGTATCACCATCTCCCCATCAAACCAAGTTCGCTGTCTTGGAGTTACACTTGACTCTGCTCTTTCCTTCATCCCCCACATCAAGTCTCTTTTCTCCTCCTGCCGATACCAACTGCGTAATATTTCCAGAATTCGGCCATTTCTTACCGCTGTCACCACAAAACAACTCATACACGCCCTGGTAATCTCCCGACTCGACTATTGCAATAATCTCTTATCTGGCCTCCCTCTGTCCCGCCTCTCCCCCTACAATCCATCCTGAACGCCTCCGCCAGGCTAATTCACCTCACCCGCCGCTCTGTCTCTGCCGCTCCCTTCTGCGAGTCCCTTCACTGGCTCCCCATCCACTGCAGAATTAAGTTCAAAATCCTTATCCTTACCTACAAAACCCTCACTAACTCAGCTCCCCACTACCTGTCCTCACTAATCACCAAATACACCCCAGCCCGCTCCCTAAGGTCAAACAGTGACCTGCGCCTAGCTTCTCCCCGCATCACCTCTTCCCATGATAGACTGCAGGATTTCTCACGCGCAGCCCCCACTCTCTGGAACGCTCTCTCTCGTACTGTCAGACTTTCCCCTAACTTCTCTTCCTTCAAACGCTCCCTTAAAACATTCCTATTTAGGGAAGCCTACCACCCAACTCACTGACGCAACCATCAATCACTCTCACCTTACAGTCCTCTCCTCCTGTTTCCAACCCCAACCCTCCCAGATTGTGAGTTCCTACGGGAATAGGGCCCTCATCTCCTCCTGTACTGTTTGTCAAATGTTGTTCAATGTATTGTAACCCTGTCTATACTGTGCCTATTGTACAGCGCTGCGGAATATGCTGGCGCTTTATAAATAAAGAATAATAATAATAATTTCATTTCATTTAAATGTCAACGGATAGTTCGCGCTGACACTGATGCTCCCTGAGCCTGCAAGACAGCTTGAATTTCTTTGGAACTTGTTTGGGGCTGCTTATCCACCATCCGGACTATCCTGCGTTGCAACCTTTCATCAATTTTTCTCTTCCATCCATGCCCAGAGAGATTAGCTAGTGCCATGGGTTGCAAGCTTCTTGATAATGTTGCGCACTGTGGACAAAGGCAAATCTAGATCTCTGGAGATGGACTTGTAACCTTGAGATTGTTGATATTTTTCCACAATTTTGGTTCTCAAGTCCTCAGACAGTTCTCTTCTCCTCTTTCTGTTGTCCATGCTTAGTGTGGCACACACAGACACACAATGCAAAGACTAAGTGAACGTCTCTCCTTTTTATCTGATTTCAGGTGTGATTTTTATATTGTTCACACCTGTTACTTGCCCCAGGTGAGTTTACAGGAGCATCACATGCTTGAAACAATCTTATTTATCCACAGTTTTGAAAGGGTGCCAATAATTTTGTCCAGCCCATTTTTGGAGTTTTGTGTGACATTATGTCCGATTTGCTTTTTTCCTCCTTTTTTTGTTTTGTTCCAATACACACAAAGGGAAGAAACATGTGTATAGCAAAACATGTGTTACTGCATTACTTTTCTGTGAGAAATACTTGATTTTCTGGAAAAATGTCTGGGGTGCCAACAATTTCGGCGATGACTGTATATTAATGTGTATGCATATTGTGACACATACACACCAAAGAAACCTACGCTTATATCTGTATATTCAGGATTGAGACCTAGCGGCACATTGTGTAGGGAAAAAGAGGAGAAACTAGTTAAATGGTGTATTATGCCCACACAGCGACCCAATGGTGCTCTCTTTCCCCATTTTACCTAGAAAATGCATTGCTTTGAAGCCTGTGACGCAGTTACAGTTACAAGTATTTATAAAGCGCCAACAAGTTCTGCAGCGCTGTACAATGGGAGAGACAGAATAACAAATATACATACACGTTACACAAGCGGAACAGTAGGAGAGAGGACCCTATTCGAGGGCTTGCAATCTAAGAGGAGAGGGGTGGCACGCTAGGTGAGGGTAAATAGCTGGGTATGGGCATGGGGCTATGCTGGAAGATGGGGCATTTGTCCATCTTTCTCGATATTGGAGGTCCCCAGCCCCGCCGTATCTATTTTTACAGGGTTGACGTCGCCTGACCTCTTCTGATTGCACTAAATGTGATATTTGTCATATTTTGCAGACGCCTGCTGAATACCGCTTAATGTGGATTCTCACGGATGTCGTTTCCGCTCTGCTGATTGTGCTCATCTTTGTGCTGCACTGGTGAGTTTGTCACTGTGCACAGGGACACACCCATCTTACCCCTCTGCTGGTCAGCCCGGGATCAATCTGTGCCTCTTTCTTTCCTCTTTTCTTTCATCTGCCTCTTTTCTTTGTCTTTCTTTCTTCATCTGCCTCTTTTCTTTCTTTCTCCTCTTTCTTTTATTTCATCTGCCTCTTTTCTTTCTTTCTCCTTTCTTTCTTTCTTTCTTCTGCCTCTTTTCTTTCTTTCTCCTCTTTCTTTTCTTTCATCTGCCTCTTTTTTCTTTCTTTCTTTCTTTCTTTCTTTCATCTGCCTCTTTTCTTTCTTTCTCCTCTTTCTTTTATTTCATCTGCCTCTTTTCTTTCTTTCTCCTTTCTTTCTTTCTTTCTTTCTTCTGCCTCTTTTCTTTCTTTCTCCTCTTTCTTTTCTTTCATCTACCTCTTTTCTTTCTTTCTCCTTTCTTTCTTTCTTTCTTTCTTTCTTCTGCCTCTTTTCTTTCTTTCTCCTCTTTCTTTTCTTTCATCTGCCTCTTTTCTTTCTTTCTCCTTTCTTTCTTTCATCTGCCTCTTTTCTTTCTTTCTCCTTTCTTTCTTTCATCTGCCTCTTTTCTTTCTTTCTCCTCTTTCTTTACTTTCATCTGCCTCTTTTCTTTCTTCTGCCTCTTTTTTTCTTTCTTTCATCTGCCTCTTTTTTTCTTTCTTTCATCTGCCTCTTTTTTTTCTTTCTTTCTTTCTTTCATCTGCCTCTTTTTTTCTTTCTTTCTTTCATCTGCCTCTTTTTTTCTTTCATCTGCCTCTTTTTTCTTTTTTCTTTCTTTCTTTCTTTCTTTCTTTCGTCTGCCTCTTTTTTCTCTTTCTTTTCTCTTTCTTTTTCTCCTTCTTTCGTGCCTTTTCTTTTTTTCGTCTGTGCCTTTCTCTCTTTCTTCTGTGCCTTTTTCTTTCTTCTGCCTCTTTTTTCTTTCATCTGCCTCTGGTGCCTGCGTGTCACCATAAGACGCCCACCTTCTGCGCTGCTATTGGGGGTCCGCGAGCCGCCACTGCCGGCTACACGAGCTACACAATGAGGAACGGTACAATACTGAAACTTGGGTTGGGGCCGGCTGTGCCCCCTCGGCGGCAGTGCGCCCTAGGCGGTTGCCTAGTGGTAGCACTGTCCCTGCTCACAGATGATCTTTGCCTTAAGCCTAACTGACTCTAAAGGGATGTGTTGTTTTAATGGCATGTCCTGTTCCTATTGCGTCATCAAAAGAAGCTCCAGCCCCTCAAACCTGCACGTTTTGCCATTAATTGATGTATGACATCACAGCCACGTTTAAAGTGGCAGACGTTCTGCTTTACGTTAAGATTTTTTAGGCGTCCCAGGAAACCCAGGGTGGCACGACTGTCCCGTGAAAATTGGGGCTTCTGAGGGGTACACACGCGATCGTTGTTTCAATTTGGTGACAGAGGAGCTTTTTAAATCCTGTCACAAACAATTCAACTAAAGGTTATGTCAGTGAAAGTGAGGAAATATGTAAAAAAAAAAATTGGCTGTGGAGGAATAAACACCAGCCATTCTGGTTCATATTCACTGTAAATACTGAAAATCTGCAGCTTTCACAAATTTTCCAAGAAAAGGGATTTATTCCTCCCACACGGCCCTGTGTAGGAAGGACAGTCCCTGCTTCGGGCGCCAATCTGTCAGCCCCACTTTTTCTATTGTAACGCATCTTTCTTTTTTCAGGGACTCGGCGTGTAATGTTCCTGAGGTAAAAACGCGCACAGATTATTGTATATAAAACATGTATAATACAGTATGAGATATTAACAGGTTTCTATATCCTCTGGGCACAGGAACCATTAATATTGATTTATTGGTTCACACAAAACGCTGCCGTAGTGAGAGGGGCTTCCAGGATTTCTGAGGTGATTTCCCCTGAACAAACCGCGCCCATTTCACCTCAGCTGCTGCGTGTGCAAAGAAAAGCCCAAAAAGGCTCCCACATGCAGGGGGGGAAAGTGAATTACATAATAAGAGGGCCCGCTAATAATGAATGAGGGGTGCGGGTGTCTTTTTAGGGGCTCCTCCATATATTCAAATCAAAAGTACCGGTAAGCCAGTTTTCGAACAAAAAAATCAAGCGCTGAAAGGGATGATTTAAATGGATTTTTCAGGCAGGGAAACTGGGAAAATCAGCCTGAAATACTCGTTTTACTGTAGGATTCTCAAGCAGACATGATATTTTTTGCAAATTCATATGATGCTGGCTACAAATATCCTTTTTTTTTTTTACCAGACAGGTTTTTTGGAACAGGAATCATTTTTCAATTTTCACCTGTCATTGAACCAGATTCCTAATTCGTTATCCCCCTATGTTTCCACTTAAAATGGATTAGTCCACTCTCCCTGTCTAACCCTCATAGTTAGTTTGGTCCAGCCCCCTTTCCGGCTTCTACAGCTGCTAATCCCCCCCAGTCTAACCATAGAGGCAGTCAGCAAGCATCTGTCTGTACCGGTGATTGCAACCTGGTTTTACTGTCCTCCCATAACAAGGTACACCTGAGAAGCCCTCTCTATCCATGTCCTCCCATAACAAGGTACACCTGAGAAGCCCTCTCTTTCCATGTCCTCCCATGACAAGGTACACTTGAGAAGCCCTCTCTATCCACATCCTCCTATAACAAGGTACACATGAGAAGCCCTATCTATCCATGTCCTCCCATAACAAGGTACACCAGATAAGCCCTCTCTATCCATGTCCTCCCATAACAAGGTACACATGAGAATCCCTCTCTAACCATGTCCTCCCATAACAAAGTACACCTGAGAAGCCCTCTCTATCCACGTCCTCCTATAACAAGGTACACATGAGAAGCCCTCTCTATCCATGTCCTCCCATAACAAGGTACACCTGAGAAACTTTCTCTATCTGTGTCCTCCCATAACAAGGTACACCAGATAAGCCCTCTCTTTCCATGTGGTCCCATAACAAAGGTACACCAGAGAAGCCCTCTCTATCCATGTCCTCCCATAACAAGGTACACCTGAGAAACTTTCTCTATCCATGTCCTCCCATAACAAGGTACACCAGATAAGCCCTCTCTATCCATACGGTCCCATAACAAGGTACATCAGAGAAGCCCTCTCTTTCCATGTGGTCCCATAACAAAGGTACACCAGAGAAGCCCTCTCTATCCATGTCCTCCCATAACAAGGTACACCAGAGAAGCCCTCTCTATCCATGTCCTCCCATAACAAGGTACACCAGAGAAGCCCTCTCTATCCATGTGGTCCCATAACAAAGGTACACCAGAGAAGCCCTCTCTATCCATGTCCTCCCATAACAAGGTACACCAGAGAAGCCCTCTCTATCCATGTGGTCCCATAACAAGGTACACCAGAGAAGCCCTCTCTATCCATGTGGTCCCATAACAAAGGTACACCAGAGAAGCCCTCTCTATCCATGTCCTCCCATAACAAGGTACACCAGAGAAGCCCTCTCTATCCATGTCCTCCCATAACAAGGTACACCAGAGAAACTTTTTCTATCCATGTCCTCCCATAACAAGGTACACCAGATAAGCCCTCTCTATCCATACGGTCCCATAACAAGGTACACCAGAGAAGCCCTCTCTTTCCATGTGGTCCCATAACAAAGGTACACCAGAGAAGCCCTCTCTATCCATGTCCTCCCATAACAAGGTACACCAGAGAAGCCCTCTCTATCCATGTGGTCCCATAACAAAGGTACACCAGAGAAGCCCTCTCTATCCATGTCCTCCCATAACAAGGTACACCAGAGAAGCCCTCTCTAGCCATGTCCTCCCATAACAAGGTACACCAGAGAAACTTTCTCTATCCATGTCCTCCCATAACAAGGTACACCAGATAAGCCCTCTCTATCCATACGGTCCGAAAACAAGGTACACCAGAGAAGCCCTCTCTTTCCATGTGGTCCCATAACAAAGGTACACCAGAGAAGCCCTCTCTATCCATGTGGTCCCATAACAAAGGTACACCAGAGAAGCCCTCTCTATCCATGTCCTCCCATAACAAGGTACACCAAAGAAGCCCTCTCTATCCATGTGGTCCCATAACAAAGGTACACCAGAGAAGCCCTCTCTATCCATGTCCTCCCATAACAAGGTACACCAGAGAAGCCCTCTCTATCCATGTGGTCCCATATCAAGGTATACCAGAGAAGCCCTCTCTATCCATGTGGTCCCATGACAAGGTATACCAGAGAAGCCCTCTCTGTCCATGTGGTCCCATAACAAAGGTACACCAGAGAAGCCCTCTCTATCCATGTGGTCCCATAACAAAGGTACACCAGAGAAGCCCTCTCTATCCATGTGGTCGCATATCAAGGTATACCAGAGAAGCCCTCTCTGTCCATGTGGTCCCATAACAAAGGTACACCAGAGAAGCCCTCTCTATCCATGTGGTCCCATAACAAAGGTACACCAGAGAAGCCCTCTCTATCCATGTCCTCCCATAACAAGGTACACCAAAGAAGCCCTCTCTATCCATGTGGTCCCATAACAAAGGTACACCAGAGAAGCCCTCTCTATCCATGTCCTCCCATAACAAGGTACACCAGAGAAGCCCTCTCTATCCATGTGGTCCCATATTAAGGTATACCAGAGAAGCCCTCTCTATCCATGTGGTCCCATGACAAGGTATACCAGAGAAGCCCTCTCTGTCCATGTGGTCCCATAACAAAGGTACACCAGAGAAGCCCTCTCTATCCATGTGGTCCCATAACAAAGGTACACCAGAGAAGCCCTCTCTATCCATGTGGTCCCATATCAAGGTATACCAGAGAAGCCCTCTCTGTCCATGTGGTCCCATAACAAAGGTACACCAGAGAAGCCCTCTCTATCCATGTGGTCCCATATCAAGGTATACCAGAGAAGCCCTCTCTGTCCATGTGGTCCCATAACAAAGGTACACCAGAGAAGCCCTCTCTATCCACGTCCTCCCATAACAAGGTACACCAGAGATGTCCTCTCTATCCATGTCCTCCCATAACAAGGTACACCAGAGAAGCCCTCTCTATCCACGTCCTCCCATAACATGGTACACCAGAGAAGTCCTGTCTTCCTACAAGACACCTTTTATAATTATTTGCTGTTACTTTCTCAATAAAGTGAAGAAAATACAAAGGGAATGAGTTAAGCTATCTGACTTCAGTCATATCCTGCATGTGACATTCACTTCTTGCATATGACCGTGGGGTTCCAGAATATCGCCTGTGTTTAAATTTTTGTAATTTAATCAGATACTATTTTGAAAAAAAATCTGTCGAAACCCACGATATTTTTTCAAAAAAATTGGTTGAAAGAATTAAAGGGCCACTACCACTTAATAAGCTGTAACTAGATTACTTATAAAACACATTATAAAACACATGCTGCTGTTATTTTTCTTTGAAGTAATTCCATGTAAAAAATAAAATTAGGGTTTTCATCGCCTGTTCCCATCTTGTGGATTTTTCCCATAATGCAACATTTACCAAAACCTGTAGAATAGTTTTGCTTTGTGGCTGTGCTTTATCTAATCTACAGTATTTTACAGTTAATGAGGTGGAAGAGGGAATGTTTAGATAAGGCGACAGGAGGTGTATTGTGTTCTCCAGGCTACCTGTGACCAGAGCTGGCAGCTGAATGAGGTAAAACAGGGAGATTAAAAGGCTTCTAATCTACCCCCTGGTGACGTCCTTTGAATACATCCCACACATTACAATGATGTGACTCGGTGACTGACTCATTCACTCCATTCTATGGCCAAAGCCACACAGTGAGGAGCAAGTGATGGAAAGATACTGTGGGGGGCACTTTACAACACAAAATATCACACAATGGATGCACCCAGTGACACATATAGAGGAAAATATCAAACAATGGATGCACCCAGTGACACATATAGAGAGGAAAATATATCACACATGGATGCACCCAGTGACACATATAGAGGAAAATATCACACAATGGATGCACCAGTGACGCATATAGAGGAATATATCACACAATGGATGCACCCAGTGACACATATAGAGGAAAATATCACACAATGGATGCACCCGGTGACACATATAGAGGAAAATATCACACAATGGATGCACCCAGTGACACATATAGAGGAAAATATCACACAATGGATGCACCCAGTGACACATAGAGGAAAATATCACACAATGGATGCACCCAGTGACGCATATAGAGGAATATATCACACAATGGATGCACCCAGTGACACATATAGAGGAAAATATCACACAATGGATGCACCCGGTGACACATATAGAGGAAAATATCACACAATGGATGCACCCGGTGACACATATAGAGGGAAATATCACACAATGGATGCACCCAGTGACACATATAGAGGGAAATATCACACAATGGATGCACCCAGTGACGCATATAGAGGAAAATATCAAACAATGGATGCACCCAGTGACACATATAGAGGAAAATATCACACAATGGATGCACCCAGTGACACATATAGAGGAAAATATCAAACAATGGATGCACCCAGTGACACATATAGAGGAAAATATCACTCAATGGATGCACCCAGTGACACATATAGAGGAAAATATCACTCAATGGATGCACCCAGTGACACATATAGAGGAAAATATCACACAATGGATGCACCCAGTGACGCATATAGAGGAATATATCACACAATGGATGCACCCAGTGACACATATAGAGGAAAATATCACACAATGGATGCACCCAGTGACACATATAGAGGAAAATATCACACAATGGATGCACCCAGTGACACATATAGAGGAAATTATTTCCTTAACTAAACATACAAGAGGAAAACAAACACATGTAAGATATCAGCAACATCAAATAAACACAATATGGACATTGCATTTTTTTGGTGGTACTGGCCCTTTAAGTCAAGGCCAAGGCTTGCTCAGTAAATATGGTGCATCCTCGTTCTTCCGGGGCATTTGGATGTGCAATGCAAGGCTGATAATATGTTGGAATCTAGTCGCCTGGATATGACATATCACCCGCGAAACCAAATTCTGACTGCAGAGCGTCTGATGAGACCCGGGCAGCGGGTGACGATTGCAGGGCTCATGTGGTAGTGAAACGCGTTAAGACTCCATTGGGCACAATTGTTCCATTTCTGTCGATGAAGCTGACCCTTGTCTTGTCCTGTTCTGTAGGTGGTTCTCATTAAGCTCCTTAACACAATTATAACAAGAAAAAAGGTTGTCATTTGCACTTACCCGCATGGTTCCATGTGAAACAAAACATTCAGAAGCTTTGGTTTTACTTGAATGACCATTAAAGAGTAAGCCCACCTGCGACGGCATGACACCTCTGGTCAGGTGGGTCCTACCCTAATGAAACCAAGAGCTGCTTTCTAAGGAACCACCTCATGCTGCTTCTCAGCCAAGAGAGAGACTGGTGGGGTTATATTTCCGCCCTCACCAAAAACATTTCCTCTTTGGGATTAAAAAAAGAAAACACGGAAAGGAGCAGCAGCAAAAATGACCTGGCTGGGGATACAACAAAATATACATATATCTAGAAAAACAAATTAACACAATTATGCCTTGTTTTTTTCAGGTGGCGAGAACGGGGCCTGGCCTGCTGCCCTGACAACAGTGACTTGCTGGAAGGTATATCACCTTGTCAATAAACACTCCCTATGCCTTCATGATCACCCATTGGTTGATATCCCAGTTACGTCAACTCCACTGATACAGTAAAAGAATAATAATACATCAAATTTGGAAATATGTAGCTCGTTTTGATGCCCAAAGATGTATAAGGCCGTGGTCAGATGGGCGTTTTGCAGAGCGGAAGGAACGTCTGTGAGAGTGGACGTTCCTTCCACTCTGACGTCCATCTGGCCACCTCGCTGGGTGCAGTTAGTGCGCTCAGTGCTGCAAGGCTCGATCCTCCTATGTAGGATCGCGCTTTGCAGCCCCATCGAATGCGCATGGTAGCGCTTCAATGGGGAGGCTTTCAGCACGGTGACTGTTTCGCACGCAATTCGACGCACGCGCTACAGCGTGTTGCTGGCCCTGTCGAAGCGTCACAACACTGCGACGGACACCGGGAGGCACGTCAGTACGGGCGCACATAGTGAGCTCGTCTGACCCCGTCCTAATACTGCAGTACACCAAAGGTTTACTTTGGGAATTGAGACAAAACATGTAAGAAGTTAAATAGGGTTTCCCATGAGAACAGCGACCCCTGTTGGTCGAGCACAGTATAGATGAGTAAAGAAGTCACACCATGTAAAAGAGACTCCTGAATTAAAGCACTGGTATTAGCAGAGTCTAAAAATGGAGCTGAATCTGTTCCATAAAAATGAAGCGCGCATCATCATAGATTGTGCAGAATCTATTGCGTGAGGTTAGGGGTTAATTTTTATTTAAGAAATGTTGATGCATTTTTTATTTATCGAGCTGTTTTCCTGACATTTTTGGGGTTACACTCCTGGGTTATGCCTAGCATAGGGGTTAGGGTTTGGGATGTGCTTAAGGTTAGAGGACGTTTTTATTACAGAACAATATTTCCATAAACAATTGTATCCGTCGAGTCATTCTTATGACGCTACTTTCTGTACTGTCATTATTCTTGTGTTAGCGTCCTGTATAAGCCGTGTCGAGTTTGAACCATCCAAGCTCCACCTCGATCTAATTTTTTTTTATTAATTAAGGTTGCATCGAAAATGTAAATTTTTTTTAACCAGTTGTTTATTTCAGACGCAACTTGTTTTACTTGACTTCACCGTTTCTGATCCAAAGATGTCACTCGCTGGTCTCATGTTGAATTGTAAAACAGTGGGGCGTTAGAGTGATGTAGACGTCATGTATAATCGTGGCCATAAAAAATATTGGCCAAGTTGGACAGTCTTCCATTATTTGACGGGAACTTCTTATCAGGATAATCATTATGAAAGGGAAATCTATAAATATTACAATGATATATATATAATGAGCTACAGAATGTTGTGTTTGCTTCGTAACTTGGATTGGACGATTCCAAGTTATAGAACGCTGGGCCATGTGGTCTATATATGTCTTGCGTTGTCCCGTGACCAATGCTTGGCTTCTGTCTTGTAGAACTCGACATGTCAGTGTCTGAAGACAGTTACGGCAAGAGTCGTCCCACGTCTCCCAACGTCAGATACGACACAGCAAACCTAGGCGGTATCGCCACTGAGTGAGGCTCTAAAACCTTGTGGTCGTCGTGAAGCTGGAATCGATCTTTCCATCCCAAATCCAGCGCGGCTCAAGTAGACGATTTACGATAGCTTTGATTTGGACATGACTGGGCCGATGTTGGAGAAAGTGAGCTTTAGTATTGTACGCCATCTCATCCACTGGTTGTCCATGGTCATGTCTTAGTCTGTCTTCAAACCCTGATGACGTTGTCTCCGGGATGCAAGGTATACTAAAGAACTTTTGAGGTTCCTTGAACTCTACCTATGTTGGATGGAAGTTGATGGAGGAACCCAGGATGCAAGTCTAGACCATCATGCTTCCACCGGACTGTCCCTGAGGGGAATCTTCTGCTCCTCTTCTCATTGTACTTGGAGCTGAACATTAGAGTATACCTTAGACTACTTTTACGGCAACTAGGTCTTGTGACTGACGTGGCTTTTCTGAAGCACCTTGGAAAGTCTACATATAAGGTAGACCATGGAGCCTTTGCTATGAAACCTTACTTTTCATTTATGTGTCAACATGATAAAAACAAGACCTTCACTGCTTCCGTGGTCAAGTGACAAGTGGCACCTCAAGATAATATCTTCAGTTGAACCACCAACTTCTCGACGGTTGTCGGACAGCTCCCACGTGCCATTCTTTTCATGGTCCATATGAATATTTTGATGTATTGTATTCGATGAATAAAATGAGGTGTTCCCTAGAGAATATAACCTTTGGGTACTGTTGGACCTTTGCAAACATCAACATTGTCAAGGTTCATCGGGACTCGGAGACTTAAAGACTGGCCACGTGGCGGGAGTCCTACACGTCTTCACGGGGAAACGATTCTTCTGTCTATATTCAGTATTGATACGAGATATTCCAGCTCTGCAATATTTAGAACTTGATTCGGTTTCCATTTCTTCCTCGACCGTAACATTTTAACTGGATCCTCTTGTGATCAGTTTTTGTACCTTGGTCCTAGAAATGTCATTTTGCTTAAATCTACCTTTTTTTAATTATTTTAAATCTACAAATATTCCTGGTTAGGAAAGAGAAAAAAGAGAAAAAAAAAAAGAGCGTGACAAAGCTTCGGAATGTTCTAGTCTTACACATTTTTCTTCTTTTTCTATTCATTTTAAAATCTTTTTAATGCCCTCTTTCTCCAGATTTCCAGGTCAGAATTTTAGTATTTTCAAACATCTTCGAACCAGATTATTTAAAAATATATATATATATTTAGATATAAATTATTTTTTCCCCCAATCCAATAAAAGTCGTTCAAAGCTCAGCCAAGTGGGGGAGGGAAGAATATTTTTAAATATGGAATTTTTTTTTCTTCTTTTACTCCGCTCATCACAGCTCACTTTTAAGTGGATCGGCGTCCCAAATTTTTTTTGTATTTTTTTTTTTTTTTTACAATTTTTATTTTGCAATATTATTCGTCATCAAGTTAGCAAACCTCGACGTCCCAAATTAACGTAATTCCACATGTGGGGAAACAGTCAGTGCTTTATTGACTTGTTTACTGACAAGTTCGCCCGGGGGATATATCTGACATTGTGTGAAAGTCTTCTCTCACGATGCGGCCTGGGAAACATCTATCGCATCGGACGGTTCAGTCTAAAATTCATGTAAAATCACATTTCTAACGTGGGTCATAGTCTGACACCGGAACGATGGCGTCTACGGCTACCTATCCATGCCACAGGAGGTCCCCCTACCAATTTAATGTGACTTTGCAGCCTTTGTAAACAGCTGAGGTTTGTATTTTATTCTCTTTTTGGGGGGAAAGTACTCTATTTTTGTGCCATCACTGAATTCCTTCTTTCGAAACCATCCCGCTGCTGCTCATAGCAATAATGTTTTCATTGTACGTTGTAATGTGTTTGCTCTGAATGGGCTGGCACAGGTTTGCAGCCTTAATAAAAGCAGTTTTTAAAAAAAAAAAAATTATATATTTGTCTCCAAGTCATTTCATATGGTTGAATTTTTTTTAAATTTTTTTTGTGCATAGCCCTCTACCAGAAGGTATTTTAACCCTTTCACTACCAAGTGTTTTTTTTTTTAACAAAAAGAAAAAATATTTTTTTTCTTTGGAAAATCATTTTTTATTATTTATACAGTAAGAAATATTTGGGAATATTCCCAGTGTGGCAGGGAGATGTCACCCTCTGCTGGCCAAATGGAGTTACTGCAGTTGTGGGCTCTGTGCAGGATCAGCGGGGGAGATGCCATCCAGACGCATTCCCAGCTGGTTTTAAAAAGAGTTGGCACCTCGGACATCGTGCCTGAGGTGCTAAAACCTTGAGGGTGCCTTTTGGAGCCAAAATGCAATCATACAGCATAGCCCCAGATGGAGCTAACACAATCTCAGGCTGCTGTGCCTGCTGCCGCTGATCATGTATATACAGTATGATCATGGTAGTGAAGGGGTTAAGGTCTAATTGGAAAATGCTGTCTTAGGTCAAATGGCCTAACCGGAAAAATTCATTTTCCAGCCAACAAGGCCCTAAAATGAAAAACTTGAGCATAAATGCAAATATTTGCAGATTTGGGGTAATAACGAAACCAGACATGAGCTGTGTGCAAGTGAGTTGAAGATTTCTCTCTTAATTTGCCTATTTTTTACCTAAAAATTACATTTTCCTCTGTTATATAATTTTCCAGCCGAACATTTTCCGGCGGCTGCAATTACTTATTTTTCCTAGTGGAAATTCCCCCCTTTGTTGCATAATCCTGATTGGGTGGATCACTCCAGATATTGTGGTTATAAAGGAATGTGCGGAGTCCATAGAAGGGAGAGCTGTGGAGGGACAGTGGCTGGATCTGATTGATTTATAAGCTCCCCTCCCTGGTTCTCTGACATGGATAAGTCCGCCTATCCCCTATATTGTGTGAATCATCCAGGAAGTGCGTCCTGATTGGTTGCTGCTGTTCCTCTGCAGGCTGAAGCACGTAGCGGGGGGGACAGGAAGCTGCCAGGCTCAATGATCAAATGGCGAGTGGGAAAACGGAAATTTTGAGCAGTGTAATATGACGAATATTGAGCCTAATTTTCTTTATTAGTACTTTTATTACTCCGACTTCACAGAAATAATATATCATTTGGGGGGTAAGAAACACAGAAAATATAACTTGGGCGAAATTTTGTGCTAAAACACTTACCGCAGGGTCAAGTGAAATCGTTGCAGTGTTTGTATATATCCATGCAGTTCTGGAAAGTACATATAACTTGTTATTTGATTATTAAGTTACTGCTGGTGGTAAAATATCATTTTTATCTATTTTTATCCGCAGAAGGTTTTTGTCCGTTCTGACTGAACTCATAACAGGAGCCGCTATGGCTGAAAGGACGACATTCTCCAGAGCCATTAAAGGCGATGGAGTTAAAGAACTCTGGTTAGGCTCACAGGAATCTCTGGTTATTCATCGTCTGTCTCTGCGTGTGTGAATACTCGGGGCTTTTTTTCAGGGGGTACTCGCCGGTACTCAGTACCGGCACCTCACCACTCAGTACCGGCACCTCACCACCAGCCCGAACTAACAGGAGAGAGCATGATCTTCCTTCCTCCTCCTGCAGTGGCTTGGCAGCTCATATTGCTCCTGAACGCTTCCGATTGTCAGGAGTATATGTAGGGACAGATAATCCCCCTCTTCTCCCAGTAAGTGACAAGGGAGGACTGGTTAAATAAAATCATCCCTCCATTTCTTCAGTGCCCCAGCCCTGGCAGATGTGTGTAAATATGCTGCACCCCCCTCTCTCTGCAACAGCTGAAACTTTGAACAGCATGGGAAGGGGGTGCAGCAAATTTACACACATCTGCCAGAGCTGCGGATTGTCAGGCAAGTGTTGTGATCAGAGAAGCTGGCACTGTAAGGCGGTACAGGTGGCCTCCTAAGAGCAGAAGACCAGGAGGGGGTTACAAAAAAAAATTGAATCCTTGGTCACTTGCCTTGACAAGGATCCAAATTTTGAAAATATCTGCCTAGCGCTGTGTCCCTGCTGCTCCTCCTCTAAGATGCAGCCGGTGCCCAGCAAGCTCCATTGTATCTGCCATGTCAGAGAGCAGACTCCACCGTGGTGCTGGATACGGAGCCTATGCTCTCTCTCCTCCTGGTCCCTTACTCCTTGCTGGTGCCTCGTCCCCTCTGAAGATGTCAAGAGGAGTGCATGCCAAAAGAAGTCTACACTGCCACCTTACCCCCAGCCTCCCCAGCAGTTCCAGACAGTGTGTGGTGCACCCTGAAAGGTGAGAAAGTGGAAATTTAACTCCTGGCTGCATTGCTCTGCAGGGACTCAGTGACAGGCAGGCCTCCGTACAAAAAAAACCCTGCTGCTGCTGCTTCCAAATACACTACAAAACAGCATATAAAAATATCAGCTCTAGCACAACAGGTATGTTCACCTGGTCCTGCTGTTACCACCATGTGGGGTTGTTCTCAAGGTCATACACCCTCTCATTAGAGTCCCCCAATATTATTCAAGCAGTACTTGGTGGATAGTGAAGTTTTATTGCTGTGGAGCTCATATACACTGCGCATTACTGTGAGTTCCATTGCTGTGAAGCTCATACACGCTCAGCAAAACTGAGTTTCATTCCTCTCCTCCTGTTTCCAACCCCAACCCTCCCAGATTGTGAGTTCCTACGGGAATAGGGCCCTCATCTCCTCCTGTACTGTTTGTCAAATGTTGTTCAATGTATTGTAACCCTGTCTATACTGTGCCTATTGTACAGCGCTGCGGAATATGCTGGCGTTTTATAAATAAAGAATAATAATAATAATAATAATAATAAATGCAAGGGGATAACCAAAACAAACAGCTAACTGCCACTGCAATACAATGAAAGAAATATTTACCGACCCATGTATGTGATGAATAAAAAGGTTTTTATTCCATAGTGAGCACAGGAACAGAACAACGTTTCGACCCTCACAGGTCTTTGTCAAGTCTTTGTCAGACTTTGTCATCACATACAAGGGTCGGTAAATATTTCTTTCATTGTATCTGGATTTGGAAGTCTTCCATGCCGACTGTGGATTCATGTGGCTGCAACAAATTTTGGTCTGGCACTGCATTACAGACTTTTCTTGCAACAGAGGCACTTGTGGATAATCCCCATAGGGTTACAACAATAGTAGTACTTCATTTAAAGGAACACAGTGTTAAAAAATATGGTTCCTTTTATAGTGTCTTTATTTAAGTGAGCTACAACTATTGTTTATTAGGACATGAAAATAGTCATAATAATCAGTTTTCCCCCGGACGCGAGAGAGTACCCCCACCTATTTTTCCAGAAAACAAGCACTGTGAATACTTATACTTATACAAAATATGGGAAGCATAAATGTACCGCAACCTGTTGCACAAGCTGAGACGGAACAGGAGCTCGGCGTAATATAGTAGGGCAGCTGTTTAATATTTACTAGAGATGCCCTTCTACTCAAACAGGCGTCTCATTCATTACCCTGGACTATAGATAGGGTAATAAATCAAACTCTCGGGTGGGGACCTGAGCAAAATGTCATTATTCAATCACATTTACTCAGTCCAGACGTAGTCCAGCTCACAGTTAAAATTGTAGGGTTCCTTCAGCACAAAGAGCATGATCAGATTTTTGGGAAGCTGGTGAAGCCATCTCAGAGCTGTCGATCTCATGATCAAAGTCGCATTATATGGCTCGTTGAAGGTTCTCAGGGTTCTGCTCCAGAACTTTAGAGCTCTTTGCTCTGGTCCCTTATTGTCAAGTAGGGATGTGCATGGCTGAAAAATTTGTTTTGTTTAGTTTAGTTTTTGGAATTTCGTAACTAATTTCGTTTCGGATCTATTTGAAATTTTGAATTGATTCGAATTTCATATATCAATTCGATAGTTATCAATTCGAATTTCGGATCACTAGATAAAACCCCAATTTATCAAATTTTGCTGTTAAAAGAAAAGCTAGGGTTAAATTTTAAGCTGCGTCACAGACTTATTATTTGAGTCAAATTAAACAGTGAAACAAAATTAATTTGTTTCATAAAGTCGTTTGCTGACTATCACTTGTATTGTAAGTTAAGATCAATTCGATATCAATTTGATAGTTCATTTCAAATTCAATAGTTGATATCAATTATTCAAATTTTTCTTTTATGATGATGACACGGTGTAAAACGAACTAAATTGGTTATATACCGTTTCGTTTTGAATTCGTATTGTATTGATTCGTTATTCGGAAGTACTTCCGAATACGAAATTATCAAATTTCGTTCCAAATTCTGAATTTTTCCGAAACTAATGCACATCTCTATTGTCAAGTCAATCAGAATGGTGACTACTCTCGGTGAGGAGTTCTAGTCTATCTACACCTGTGTTTCTCAACCCTGGTCCAGAGTTTAAGGATCACCTTGGGGAATTGCAGACTGAATCCTGCAATCACTGAGTGGCAAATCACATCACCCGTGTTCTCAGATATTTTGCAAATTTGGCCTGTTAAGAGGACCAGAGTTGGGAACCACTGATCTACACATATTTACCTTGAATTATTTATCTCCGTGGTATGGTATTGTTGTTTGCCCACGTCCGTATGCAGGTTCCTGTTGCTGCAAACCCCAGTGAAACAAAAGAAAACGGAGAATAGCCGCAATTTATGCCTTTTACATAAGAATATTGGTAGTACAGCTGATACAGTCAGGTCTATTGAAAGAAAGGTGAAACTCAGGGGAATGACTGGAGAAGTGAAAATTCTAGGTCAAAATACTCCCATTTATCTCACTTTCCAAATCGGCTATTTGGTCTAGATTGTTCTCTTCTCCTGCCAATTTTCCTGGTTTTCACCTCTCTCTGAATAACCCTGATTATTTTCTGTGACGTCGCCTGCCGCTGTTAGGTTCCAGTTCGCCGGATGGGCAAGGTATACCGTAATTGTGACAACAGTTAACATTAGGGTTTTCTGAATGACTCCTAAAATAAATTCCGACACAACATTCGTCCAAGGTTTTCAAACCGGTTATTCTCTTCAAATTCAGATTTTTTAAAAACAAAAGGGACACGTCATTTTAAGTTGAATAAATTAATACATTGTGTAATTAATACAAACTCTGCAATACTTAAAGAATCTCGCGTAACTTTGAAATATATTATCTATTTTTCCTTTTCTTTCATAAATCTGTTTCTTCTCCGTGGAACATCTCACTCCGATATCCATGACAGTGGAAGGGAAAATGTTTCTTTTGTTTTTTTTCCTGTGGTCCTGTGGCCACCTCATCTCCTCACGCCTCAACCACAAAGTGACTTCCAGAACAAATTAGGCCGATCCACCATAGAAAACAAAAAGGCGATGTTGTCCATCCGATGCCACCCTTTAAGTTCTTTCCTTCCGATCGTTTGTGGAGACGACGTGTTTGGTTGCCACGTCTTTTATGTGTCACGTTTCAGCCCAAACATACTTGGTGGCTCACCGGAAAGACTCAACTGGTCAGAGGTAGTCATCCTCGCTAGACGGTGGGCTCGATGAGACTTCGGAAGCAGATGAGATTCGAGACTCGGATCTGCTCATGTTCCAGACCTGAGGCGAAAATGTTTTCCCCCAGCTGCAGGGATACCCCACTGGCTTCAAACACCGGATAAAGTCTACGGCCAGCTGCCAGCGATACACGTCTATTCACTTGCTGCCTTTTGTCGTTCTCTGCTTACTCATTGATGTCAGCATCTGACTGATGTAAGACGTCAAGAGGTCGTCCATTTTGTAACCCTGAAATACAAACAAGTCTCGTTTAACAGCTGTGTATTTTCATGCTCGAGTATACAGTTTATAATGATCTTAGAAGAAACCCCTCGTCTTCACATCGAGAATTGGTTACCCAACAGGTACTGGAAAACACCAATAGGAAACCTCACCATAAGGAGTCCTGTAAACCTATCCAACGCAATACGTAGAGAAGACATCATCTAGAGACCTTCAAAGGGAATCTGATTATTTTTTTTAGAATTAGTCAATGACGATTAATAGCTAAAAATAAAATTAATGGAGGATTCAAATTGAAGCCGAAAATAACCCACCTGACGAAACACACTTGGTGGAAAAAAATGGGGGGAAAAATAAAATTTCCAGCTATTTTGGAAAAAATTGGAAATTCACTTGCAATTCTCCCCCAATTCCTATCCCAGTGAACAGACCCTTTGGTCTTTGCCCCTTCACTACCAAGATAGACTATACGC
This sequence comes from Leptobrachium leishanense, assembly GCA_009667805.1. NCBI lineage: Eukaryota > Metazoa > Chordata > Amphibia > Anura > Megophryidae > Leptobrachium > Leptobrachium leishanense. The sequence goes on from CM019064.1 coordinate 447,633,496, forward strand.
AACCTGCAAGGCACCTCCTGGTGCCCCGATATCGAGTATGGACGATAAGGGATTCCACAGGAGCAATGCAAAGGAATTTCATTTGGGCTACAGAACATGTCCCATGATGCCCGAGGTGCGAACACTTTTTAAAACCATCTGGGAATGTGTCTCACTGACATCTCCGCAGCCGATCCTGCACATAGACTAGAACTGCAGTAACTCCTTTTGGCCAGCGGATGGCAGCGTCTCCCTGCCAAATAGGTTATTACAGCAAGGAATACACAGGGAATATTCCCAAATATTTCTTACTGTAGAATTAATTAAAATTATTTTCCAAAAGACCACTGGTTCCTGACCGGGGTTTTCAGGAAAATCCTTTAGAACTGAAGGGGTTAAAGACCCTGTTCAAAAATCCCTGCCTCCCCCTGAATCCATATAACTATCTACTACGTCCAGGGCCAATGACGAGTCAAGAGTTTTGCAATAGTTTATCTGTTATGACGCTCTCCTTGATCTACCTGTACAGTGGCAGGAATGTTATCGAAATACGGCCTTTTTGTAGGGCTCTGGGACGCAGGTCTGTTTAATCCAGTTACCACCGTAATCACGTTAACTCAATCCTCAAAAGCACCATCGAATGCCCAAGATCGAGTTGACACGATCTGGATTCATTCTGGAGCATCGGACACAAATTTAATCTATTACGCACGGGCTCTAGAATTTATATACTACAACTCACTGGACATTGGAAACTGTAGAGGGTCCTCTCAGAGACTTGTAGAAATGGGACTGACCAGTAGAGGAAGCCTGTCCAACAATACATGCAGCTTCTAAATGCACTTTAATGATAGTTACAGTTTGTCTAGACTGTGTGTGGTGGTTAGAGGGTTAAGAAACGCTTTAAAATGTCTTTCCATCAAACAGTATGTTCCTGTCGGTGTGTTTTATGAAAAACCACTTGGTAGTTAAGTGGTTAATATTAGAGTACGTTCTCTACGACACACTCTATAAACAGGTAAAATTCCAGTAAAGATCTTCTCAGGGTGCATTTCTTGTTTTCTGTATAGTAAGCACTCATAACAATCTAGAATAATCTGATATTTCTACACGTGTTTTGGTGAATAACCGGTCGAAACCCTGGTCTTACCAGCGAGGTCTCACATAGCAGCTTGCTGCCTCTCACTAAATTCCCGATGGTGATGTGGAAGTATGTGTTCCCACTACTCCAATTTGAGATCTTCGTGAAGGGGTGAGTGGCCAGAATATCCTACATGAAAACAAAGGAGCAAGTGTGTGATAAGCATACAGGAATAGATCTCCTGGAACAGCAATGGGTGGAATGGAAGGAGCACTCATAATGACACAATAAACAGATCAGCTCTGAGATTGGAGAAGAGCCTACGATTTGTCAATTAGATGATATCCTATCCTTAATTAAAAGCAATTCCACACAGCCAAGCCCACACTCCAAGCCATTCCACACAGCCAAGCCCACACTCCAAGCCATTCCACACAGCCAAGCCCACACTCCAAGCCATTCCACACAGCCAAGCCCACACTCCAAGCCATTTCACACAGCCAAGCCCACACTCTAGGCCATTTCACACAGCCCACCCTACACCAAGTCATTCCATGAAGCCCATTCCACACTCCAAGCCATTCCATCCAGCCAACCCTACACTACACTACAAGCCATGCCACACAGCCAAACCTCCGCCCCTGAGTCATTCCATGCAGCTAACCCCATACTCCAAGCATTCCACACAGCCAACCCTACACTCCATGCCATTCCACACAGCCAAGTCCACACTCCAAACCATTCCACACAGCCAAGTCCACACAGCCAAGCCCACACTCCATTCCACAAAGCCATGCCCACACTCCAAACCATTCCACACAGCCTACCCCACACTCCAAGCCAAGTCATTCCATGAAACCCATCCCATACTCCAAGCCTTTCCATCCAGCCAACCCTACACTACAAGCCATGCCACACAGCCAACCCTCCACCCGAGCCATTCCATGCAGCTAACCCCATACTCCAAGCGTTCCCCACAGCCAACCCTACACCAAGTCATTCCATGAAGCCCATCCCATACTCCAAGCCATTCCATCCAGCCAACCCTACACTACAAGCCATGCCACACAGCCAACCCTCCACCCCCGAGCCATTCCATGCATCTAACCCCACATTCCAAGACATTTCACACAGCCAACCCTACATCAAGTCTTCCAGGAAGCCCATCCCATACTCCAAGCCATTCCATCCAGCCAACCCTACACTACACTACAAGCCATGCCACACAGCCAACCTTCCGCTCCTGAGTCAATCCATGCAGCTAACCCCATACTCCAAGCATTCCACACAGCCAAGCCCACACTCCAAGCCATTCCAAAAAACCCATGTCCACACTCCAAACCATTCCACATAGCCAAGCCCACACTCCATTCCACACAGCCAAGCCCACACTCCATTCCACACAGCCATGCCCACACTCCAAACCATTCCACACAGCCTACCCCACACTCCAAGCCAAGCCATTCCATAAAGCCCATTCCATACTCCAAGCCATTCCATACAGCCAACCCTACACTACAAGCCATGCCACACAGTGAACCCTCCACCCCCGAGCCATTCCATGCAGCTAACCCCACATTCCGAGACATTTCACAACACCAATTCCAAACTCCAAGCCATTCCACACAGCCAAACTACAAACCCACATCCTTTGGACACAGCCATCACTAGATTCACCCCGTACTTATCTATCCTATACTTCAGAAGGGGGGGTAAAACACATGTTTGCCAAGCCTGGAGCACTCTTACTGTAAAAGACTACAAACCTTTGTCTTTGGGTCTATCAAGCTGACGCCATGTTTGTTGACAGCTATGAGGAGGATCTCTGGGAAATGTGGTTCAGTAGTTTGCTGAAAATTCAAGCAGAAAATTTAATTATGTGTTGGAAAATTGGTGAAATGCCATTTGTGTCCTATATGGTTATATATCTTTTATATATATTGATCTGAGTTGTACTCTATTTACTTATCGAATAAATTCCACTGGAAACTAAGCTTGTGAAGCTCATATATTGCCGGAAAATGCACAAAGGTCCCTCAGAGGCCGTACCTGTTACACACCTGGCATGTCAAACTTCTGGTGACCTCCATATATTATGAAAGAAATCATAGCTGAAAGCTAATATATCACACACTAAATGCTTAACCGCTGACATGTTCTTCAGCCATTGTGTCCATTGATTGTTTGTGAAAGAGCATTTAAAATTCACCAACGTCTTTCCCGGTTTAATCCAATCCATAAATAATGTTTTATTGTTTTGGGGGGGGGTTGGGAAGGGGAAGGTGTTCCCTTTCTAGTTCATCCTCACACATTTCTATCTTCTAGGAGAATTTCAGAATTTCAAAATGTTCGAATATCTAAAATCTTTTAGCTTGTTGACAGGCCGTCACAAGTGGAGAACCACACCCCTGACCCCATGTGACGGGGAACAAAAGTATTAAAAATCCTGTATAAAACGCCCTTCAGACTGCGTGTAAGGTGTGTATGACACAAAAATGGATTTCCTGTTTAGACTTGTGTCCCATCACAAAAATATCTCTTTATTATATGTAAATATCCCAAAATCCCAGAAAATCCCAAATCCAAAATCCTTCTGGCTCTGAGCATATGTCAGATACGCGACACTCAGCCTGTATTGCTGTTTTTACGAGTGACGTTGAGTTACTACTCATTACCTTCACTTCGAAGAAAGCCGACCCAAAAGTTGGCCATTTGAAGACTATCTTCAGGAAGGCGACCTTGGCGTCCTCTCGGCTTTTCCCGGCGTGCTTATTGAAAAACGCGATAATGGACTGCAAGAAAAAGAATAGGAGGAACTGACCGCGAATGAGGACGAATATTCAGATGCAACATGTCACCAGCGTGGACACAGCGCGGCGGCCATTTTATTGAGCCATGTTGCTATTGTCTGTTTTTTGTTAAAAAAAATGATGTTAAATTTCCAGTGTTGAACAACTCGTGCCTTTTTATTGACAACTAACCCCAATTTTGTTTTTTCTCACTGAAAAGTACAATTCAACACTATCTTTACCACAAGTTGGAAAGTATTGGCACAGGTCTGGGCAGGAAGCAAGGTCGGGGGTCACTTCTCCCGGTCCATACACAGATAAACAAATAACAAAGACAGGGATGGCTGTGGAGCTCTAGGCCACTAAGTGCTGCTACAATATTGGAGCAAGGAATGAGGGACCTCGTTGGCTTTTATACCTAACTGCCTTATGGGTCCCTCACACCCAGTTAAGATGCCAGTGACGTCGGTAACACGCAACTCGAACAGACTGCCATATGAATGGAGCAAGAAAACATGTACGTGTCATTCTGCAGCCTATCAGGAGCCTGGGGATCCTCCCTACTCCCTCTTCTCATTGGGGTGGTTGGCCTTCCCAAGGATGGAAGCTATGCTGCCATGCTGAGGACATGGAACAGAATCCACGCATGTCGTAGCTAGGTGGACAAGCCTAGTGAAAATGCCCGACAGATGAAGAGCCGTCTGTACTGCTCACCCATGAGTGTCTCTGACACAAAGTGTGGTCTTCTCACCATGTGTTATCCTTAAGACGTAAGGCACAGGCCTCTCGCCCCACACTAGGTATTTTTTCCCCCCAGTTGTCCTGGGCAGTTTGGAATTCCTCAGTGTACACATCTCTCATGAGTGGCGTATGTCCCCCAACTCTCAGAATGCAGACCCACTGGACCACCAAGGGATAAGGAAGGACAGGTGGGTGGTGGGATAGTCAGAGAAACATACAGAAGAGAAACATGTAAGGCCGTCAGATGAGCGCGCTATGTGCGCCCGTACTGAAGTGCTTACCGGTGTCCGTTGCAGTGTTTTGACGCTGCAACGGGGTCAGTCACACGCTTGTGCGTGTGCACAAAATGCGCGCGCAACAAGCGTCCGTTATCGTAGCCTCTCTGGCAAAGCACTAGGATGGACGTTGATGGAGCTGCAAAGCACGATTCTCCATAGGAGGATCGAGCCTTGCGGCGCTGAGCGCACTAACTGCAGTCAGCGAGGTGGCCAGACGGGTGTCGAGTGGAAGGAACGTCCACTCTCACGGACGTTCCTTCCTCTCTTACTACCACTCGTCTGACCCCGGCCTAAGCTGGAGGGAAATTCTAGAATATTTTGTATTTCTTTGTATTTTCGGCATTACATAAGGATATTGTCGATTTTGAGTCCGTGAAGATAAGGATTGATTGCTGTTGTTCCGAGTTCTTTCTAACGTGACTCCTATCCCCAGACGAGTCGAGAATGACTTGAATAAATCAGCAACTGTATAAATCATTAATATTAATGAGTAAAGACTATTAATTAGAGAGGAATGTCTACATTTGGTCATACCTTACACTTTAGCGGGAAAACACCACAATTTTGTCTCCTTACCCTCTTCCAGTCATCCGGATTGACTTGCCGGATAAGATCTTGGGGTACCAGCTCCTTCAGTATTTTTGGGATGTTGGGGAAGTAAGATTTGTCATCTTCGTATCGAACTCTGTAAATCAGGGCACCCAGCTGCAGCACGTCCTCTCGAGTGCACTTGTGGTAACCGCGCAAATACTTGGGCAACTCCTGCAATACGACGTGAGTGCGTTGGCGTAGAACAGGGTAAACGACAAACCGAGAGTTTGATTATCACCAATAATAATGTTCGAATTATAAAATGTCCTTGTCGCCAAAACCTACTGATTGTGTATAAAATCACTCCCTGACTCCCATTCCTTTCAACAGGAATACACCCCTGATTTTAGCTCCCTATGTCAGTCTTTCACTGTGAGGCCACGGCTACTTATTGCCTTCCTCACATTCTACTGTTTTCTATCTCTGCTCCATCTCCAAGTCATCCCATTCCTCTAAACCCTATTACAGGCTGAGTATCCTTTATCTGGAATTCCAAAATACGAAAAAAATTTTGAGCACCAATATGACAACAAAAGTTGAAAGTTCCACCCCTGACTGCATGTGATGTGGGACAAAATGATTAAAACATTGTACAAAATGCCCTTCAGGCTGGTGTATAAAGAATATAGGAGATATAAACGAATTTCGTACTTAGACTTGGACAGTGCTTTTTTTTCTGAAAAATAGGTGGGGGTACTCTCTCACGGGGAAAAACTGATTATTATGACTATTTTCATGTCCTAATAAACAATAGTTGTAGGTCACTTAAAGGAATACACTATAAAAGGGAACCATCTTTTTTAATACTGTGTTCCTTTAAATGAACTACAACTATTGTTGTAACCCTATGGGGGTTATCCACTAAGTGCCTCTGTTGCAAGAAAAATCTGTATTGCAGTGCAGTTAGCTTGTTTTTTTGGGGGGGTTTTGGAACGATGGCACTAAGTGGATAATCCCCTAGCATTTGTGAGCACCACAGCAATGAAACTCACAGTTTTGCTGAGTACATATGAACTCCACAGCAATGAACCTCACAGTTATGCGCAGTGTGTATGAGCTTCACAGCAATGAAACTCACAGTAATGCGCAGTGTGTATGAGCTCCACAGCAATGAACCTCACAGTAATGCGCAGTGTGTATGAGCTCCACAGCAATGAACCTCACAGTTATGCGCAGTGTGTATGATCTCCACAGCAATGAAACTCACAGTAATGCGCAGTGTGTATGAGCTCCACAGCAATAAAACTCACTACTGCCTTACAGTGCCAGCTCCTCTGATCACACCGCTTGCCTGACAATCCGCAGCTCTGGCAGATGTGTGTAAACATGCAGCACCCCCCTCCCCATGCTGTTCAAAGTTTCAGCGGCAGCAGAGAGAGGGGGAGCAGCCCTCCCTTGTCACGTACTGGGGGAGGGGGGTTGTTAGTCCCTACATACACTCCTGACAAACGGAAGCATTCAGGAGCAACATGAGCTGCCGAGCGCTTCCAATTCTCTGCCTGCCACTGCAGGAGGAGGGAGGAGCATCATGCTCAGGAAGCATTATTTTACTGAGAGGGTGGTGGATACATGGAACAGCCTTCCAGTAGAAGTGGTAGAGGCCAAAACAGTAATTGAATTTAAGCAAGCATGGGATAGGCATACGGCTATCCTAAACAAAAGATAAATCCAGGTAAAGTATCCATGTAATTGGGCAGACTAGATGGGCCGAAAGGTTCTTATCTGCCGACATTTTTCTATGTTTCTATGTTTCTATGCTCTCTCCTGTTAGTTCTGGCTGGTGGTGAGGTGCCGGTACTGAGTACCCCCCCGAGTACCCCCTGAAAAAAAGCCCTGGACTTGGGTCCCATCCCCAATATTTCACATTAAATGCACATAATTAGGAAAATTATATGAAAAAAATTTCGGATAAGGGACACTCACCCTGTACCCTCAAAACCGCGTGCGTACATCATCCTCATTCTAATATCATTCCTATCTTTAAAATCAGACACACCCTTCCTACGGATGTCCAGAGGGGCCATGAGTTTTTCCACTTGTCATCTCAAGAGAACAGAACGGTTTCCCCATAATAACAAGTTCTTGAATTTTTTTTTGGTCACTTTCGAAAACGACGCCTCATCGTTTTTTCACAGCATTTTTTCAGGCACAATATTCAGCTGAATTAGAACTAAATTTGACGCCATCAGAAAGTTTTTGATTGCTCCTGAATTACAGTGATTTTTTTAGGGTTAGAGTTTGGGGTCGAAATCTGTATTAGGGTATAGTGAAAAATTAGGGTTAGACAAAGGGATTATTCAGAGAACAACGAAATGTCGCCGACGCGTTTGGTGCAGTTCAGCAAGTCCAATTCATCCTGTGGTGAATTCAGCATCTGATAAACCACCGAATCGATCGGAAAAACTGACGAAAAACCGCTGAGCGCATCCTCAAACTTCTGAAAACCGCTGAATCGATCCGATAACCAGCTGAATGCATCCGACAACCCACCAAACAGACCGCGAAACACATCTGAAAAAAGCCGACCAGTCGCCGACGAGGGGTAAAAAAAAATCCTGAAATTTTTAAAAGGCGTTTAAAAAAAAATAGTGCATGAAAATGCCTGGAAATAATATATAAGTTCCTATGAATAATACTATAAAAGGTCTGTTACAAATAAATAAAAAACATTAAAAAATATGAATCATGTATTTCACTGAAAAAATCCCAAAAAATGCCTAGAAAAAAATCCTAAAAAATGGATAAAGAGACTTTTTGCTGCAAGTGAAAAGAATAAATAGTTGAATAAATATTTAATAAAAAAGGGGAATATTTTTTACATTGAAACATATGCGATTCGCCTGATTAAACCTGTCAAATGAAATCACTGAAAATCAGGGCATTTCGCCAACTTTTCTCTGCAGTTCGGTGTCTCTGAATAGATTAACCATTTCTTCTCTATGGGGGATTTCACTGGCAATTTGCTAATATTTGGTGAATTGACAGGTTTGCACCGTACGGGGAAATTCACAGTTTGGTGCAATTCGGTGGCCAATTCGGTGCTCTTTTAACCCCATGGAGCAGTGTTTCCCAACCCTGGTCCTCCGAATCCTCTAACAGGCCAGGTTTTAAGGATCACCTTGGGGGAAATGCAGACTGAATCCTGCAATCACTGAGCAGCAAATCATATCACCTGTGCTGTGCTTCACATATCTGGCAAACCTGGCCTGTTAGGGGGCCCTGAGGACAGGTTTGGGAAACACTTCCCTATAGGGTAAGGGTTAGGGATCCTGCTACAAAACGTAGCCCCAACGTCTAACCCTAATACTAATCCTAACCCTAGCAATCTAAAATTTTCAGATGTAACTGATTTTTTTATGAATGAAATCAACTTCAGGTGAATTTTGTTCTCGAAAAACGCTTTGAAAAACGACAAGAGGCATCGTTTTGTTCAAGTCCCAAAAAAAAGGTGAAAATTGTTAACCTGAGAAAACAAGTTGGAAAACAAAAGAAAGAAAAGAAAACTACGTGGCCCCTCCGGACTCCTATACCATCCCATTCCTAGCATCATTAAACAAAAAATGTCCTCCTAACTCTATCCTTACACAAAAAGCCTCCATACTCCATTCTTGAAAACAGTGGTCATCGTCCATTGTTTTTTCCCGTTCTGGTTCCCCTCGACGCATCTTTACATTTTCCGTTAGTCATAGTATATTTTATTAGCGTTATCTTCTCATTTCGTCCTTAAAGGATGACCACTTCCAAGTCCAACTAGTGCAAACTCCATCTTTCAAACCCAACTCTTTCCCACACCCTCTCAATACTTTAAATCAGCCCTCTTGTGATCTAATCAAACGATCAAAGTACAACATGAAGTAGATGGACAGACGCCGGATAAACAACGTAAGAGGAAACATTTTCTTACTTGATAATAGTGGAATATCGAGTCGGCCATGGGGTCCTTTCCAGGCACAGTGTTTGTCCACAATTTCTTCATGAAGAACACCTGGTATGTCAAGGACGGTACTATGCCTAGGAACAAGCATAACGAGGACATGTAACTCCACTGAAGTGCACACATAGTATGCCTGTCACTGTTGTTGGCATTGCAGGTCATGGCGAAACATTTTTAACCCAAGCCCAAGGTTCACATAGACTACATGTTGTGGTTGTTGTTTGAAGGCCTGCTTTGTTGTGGATGTTAGAAAACTGGACATCCCAAGAGAAAAACATATCATCGGCCTGGTCTTTGCCTTTCGAAGTCATGTGGTATTTAGAAATACACAGGGATATTCAGAGAGAGGTGAAAACCAGGAGAACTGGCAGGAGAAGAGAACAATATAGACCAAATAGAAGATTTGGAAAGTGAGAAAAATGGGCGAATTTGTCTGGTTTGACTATTTTGACATAGAATTTTCACTTCTCCAGGCATTCTCCTGAGTTTCACCCTTCTTTAAATAGACCTGAATGCCTCTGAGGAACTTGGAGAAGCCATTGAGGAACTGAAGACTGTCACACAACACAGCAGGCTAGATATTTCCACGTACAGAGAGTCTGCACATACAAACTGGAAGACTATGACCCAACCGGGATTTTTTGTGCCCCCTATCCGAGTCATTCAATGGTCGGTATTGGTCAATACGGAGTACCAATCAAATACATGACTAGATGCCTCGTTCCCCCAGCCAGTATATGAGGCCAAGACCATTACTGGGTAAGCCACCGGGTGTACCCAAAATGGCAGAGGATCCCCGCGAGCATGAGAAGGATCCCTCAGCAGATGCCATTGGATCATCTCAGACTTGGATCTCCAAGCACCATTCACTGGAGACTGCAGTATCACAGAAAAGAACTCGAGATTGGTTTAATAAAGCCGATAATTGATCACTGAAAACAAAAAACGGCTCCCGAATCTTGAAATCAGATCAGGATATTGTTGGACTAAGTAGTTGTGATGGTTCTTTTGGGCTACTGCGGACATTTGGGTTAGTGCTGGCAAACTCTATTATCATGACACAGGCTGCACCGTGGTCAATGGTGCCTTGGTTTTCGCAGACATGTTCTCTAGGCTGAATGAGCAGTGTAGACATCTGAAAACTAAGGCTTGCCATTACTGGTCATTCATCCAAATCATTTGGGCTAGAGAGCTTTGTTTAAGTTGCGTGTTTAGGTTAGGTGCTGCCATAGGTGCTCCAAATTCTGCTGCCCTTCCCACCTGATATCAAATAAATATAAACATGAACATAAACATGAAAATAAAACATAGAAACATAGAAAAATGTCGGCAGATAAGAACCTTTCGGCCCATCTAGTCTGCCCAATTACATGGATACTTTACCTGGATTTATCTTTTGTTTAGGATAGCCTTATGCCTATCCCATGCATCAAGGGAACACTCTATTAAATAATAACTCGCCATTTTTTGGCCTTAAATAATTGGTCGGACGTTGCTGACAGCATCTGCTCAATTATCTTTTTTTGTTAGGGTAAAAAGGGTTTAGTCCCTCAGCGGGTGCCGATCATCCCTGTCAGCTCAGGGCGTCCAAATCCAGAAGTCCCTGCAGCTTTGCTACGCAATTCACCTTGTTACGCAAATTGTGTAGTGTAGGATCTGGAAAATGCTCATTTGCTCAGGACTTGCGCATTTTACGTACACAAGTTCCGTAGTGCCTGCACTGAACGATGGATCGGAGCTGGACGTGCATGCACAGATCCGAACCTTTGGCTCCCTCTCTTAGAATGTCCGCTGTCGCGGGTGGTCTGAGAGACAGTGACATCAGCATGCAGAGCGCACTGATGTCACCGGTGACCGATCTGGTGACTGGAGCTGGGAAATTAAAAGATTTTTATAAAAATTTGGATTAAAAGCAGAGTATTTTATTTACACCAAGTGACATTTCTTTATTCGTTATAGTTTGGAGCCTCATTGCTTGGATTCCTGTTGAACTGCAGCTCTGTTATACACAGGCACAACTCAAAATTAAAGGACATAAGGAAAACAAATGCTCCTCCGATCTGTTGCCCTAGTCCTAAGTGGCCTATGCAAAAATATCACCAGGAGACAGGGTCAAGTCTGGTTCCTGCTTACCGTCTTTAGAAGGACGGGCTTTCTTTATCCAGTCTGTGAGGTGTCTGACAAAGTCGAAGAAAAAATCTCCTTCGGGGACGCTGATGACCTGCAAGAAGAGATTTTATCCATTATAGTGCTGGTCCCAACAATGCTCCTGTCTTACTCGGTCTTTGACGGACATCAAAGACCTTCGTTTTGCTCTTACAAAGTAGGCCGTCGTCATGTGATGTGGTTTTGGCTCGACACACTAGAAGTCATGAGAAATAGATACAGTGTTCTATCTCTCCAGGAATAACACCGCAACAACATGATCTCAGTCCTGTTCATGACTTTTCCACCTGATCTCACCTTGTCGGAGATCTTCACGAAAAGACTGAACCCTTCGGGGGACTTCAGGAGCAGGCGGTTTGCAATATCCTGGCAGAAATCCTTGGCTTTGGTGCTGGACTCCACTTCGAATGCCTGTAAGACAAGACGCTTGTGAATCTTCTGCTGCTGTGTCTCAGGGACATGGGATATCGATTTCCCGATAATGTGCTTTGTGTTGAGAACGAACAAAGGAGCGATGTGCTGTGAATCCTGACCTACTGCGGAAACAGATACTTAGCTTTCCTTTCTTTTTGCTGTCGAATTATATGTTATATTAGAATCTTGTAGGAACCAGTAGAGTAGGCGCACAGACTGGAGCAACGAGGTAGTAACCAGAAGATGAAAATGTAACAACCTTCGGTAAATGGTAAGGTAAAGGGCCAATCCCAAATTCAAATAAATAAGTGCAGGAGGGGTAACTCAATGTAAACAGATTCAAGAAAAGCTTTGAGATTGGATATGCAGCAAAGATATGAATGGTAATTAAAAACGAAACCTGTAATGTGTCCTCGTAAGGATAAATGTTCAAATAAAGTATGGGGAACCAGAATACTCTGATAAGGGGGGAAAATGTCAGAGCACAAAAATGATGGGAAACAAAACCCAATGCATGCAAAAAGATAAAAATAAAAACGAGGAACCACCTCAATAACAGAATGGAATATTGTAACAGATCTCTGTACCCTGACAGGGTCACATCTGCCAATGCCGCTTCCTTGCAGGACCCCTTGTGTTCTACCCAGGTGTTAAATAAAATATATTTAACTCAAAAGTCCTATTCATAGCTACCAACAAGCAAGTTAAATCTCTGTTTCTGCTTTCGGTCCATTTCATATATAAAGACTTAGCGTTATCGCAGGCGCTACATTAGCCAACAATGTGAGAGCAAAAGAAAAACAACCACTCAAGATAGAAAGTAGAATTGCTCTCAAAGAGTCTGTTTATCAATCTCTAATATATAACAAAAGGGTGTGGTATAACAGCCAATCAGGAAACAGATCACGTCAGAGTTAAAATGGCGCGGAAACATATGCCACATCGGAGATGTATAAACTTAACCACATCTGGTTCACATTAATAGCATAAAGACGTTTCTTCACTATATCTGCCCCGCAACAAGGGTGTGGTGGTCCTCCTGCTACAGGATGCGGCTGGTTCTAATTAAGTTTCAACAGGATATGGTTATGAAGGATTTTAAACTAAGCACTAAAAGGGGGCATATTGACTAAGATATGTATTTGAATCACAATATTTATATATCCATACAGGAAATTAAAAGCTATTAGTTTTCACCAGGCAGACTCCCGCGCCTTTCTCCAGTCCTTAGCCGCAGCTTAATGATGGGTACACATAGAGAGCCTTGCTAGCGTCCCCCAGAAATAAGCCGTGGCTGTAGATCTGGGTCAGAGTGGAGACAGCAAACAGAATGTAGCTGCTACCCAAACCATGAGTTGTGACTGCATGTAGGGTTGAAATAGAACTGGTTTAATCAGGGACACACACATATATTTATATGGTCACACATGGGTCATTTACATACACAAACCCCCCTAGAAACCGTTGGGGGACCTAATCAGACTAAAACTAATAGTTGGATAAACATTTGCTTCTTGGAATTTGGATCTTAACCAGATTACGTACAGACAGTGAAATTAAACATTATGTAATATTTCTAAATGAGTCAAAACAAAGGGAATTGGGGTGATAACAGATTACAGACAGCAGATTTACACCCTATTCAAATAGAAACAGATAAACACATTCTTGAAACAGGGTAAACTGGGATGTAAATCCTTTCAACAGGTAACAGATAAACAATGACCAGACAATAGACAGATAGACAATAGAAGTCTTGAATATTCACAGATTATACCAACATTTTGCCCAAAAGAGGGCAATGGGCTAATATTGATTATGAGTCCTGCACCCTACAATATGCCTCCATGCCCATGCACCCCAAGTCCAAAATAACTTACGTCACAAATATAAACGTCAGTTATGATTCATGGAATATTGGCGAATGGCCAGTGAAATACGGTGTCTGTTCGACGTCAATGAAATCCCCCATAGAGAAACAATGGTTAATCTATTCACAGACACCAAACAGCAGAGAAATGTCAGTGAAATGTCCTGCTGTTCGGAGGTTTCATTCAGCGAGTCCTTAATTAAAGGCAGATTCTGTTGTGAACAGGCACCAAAAATAAATTACATAAATAAGAAAACAATATTGTTACCTCGTCCGTATCGTCGGGAAAATACACTTTGTGAAATATCTGGGTTGTTTTGTGCTGGATGGCCTCAACTTCTACTAAATGTGGGGGGTATTTTCTGCAGCCATTCCTGGGAAGGAAAAATACCATTACATATATTTTTCCATGCACACGATCTAACACTGAGAATAATAATTAATAATAATAATAAAAGATGGTGGAAAAGGCCAGTTGTGTGACCTCGATGTAGTCCATGGAGCACTGTGTTCAGAATCTCTGCATGGGGCTGCACTTGGTATATGACGAATCCTGCACAGCTACTGATGACATGGGATAAAACCACTCACAGCACTGAGGACTTGTTCAATGGTAGACCGGAGGCCAGTATTGGTGCCCATACTTTTAAATTCTTAAAGGGCCAGTACCACCAGTAAATGCAATGTCCTTATTGTGTTTATTTGATGTTGCTGATATCTTACATGTGCTTTGTTTTTCTCTTGTATGTTTAGTTAAGGAAATATTTTCCTCTATATGTGACACTGGATGCATCCATTGTGTGATATTTTCCTCTATATGTGTCACTGGGTGCATCCATTGTGTGATATTTTCCTCTATATGTGTCACTGGGTGCATCCATTGTGTGATATTTTCCACTGTACAGTGGCAAGAAAAAGTATGTGAACCCTTTGGGATTAAGTGGAGTTTTGCATGAATTGGTCATAAAATGTGCTCTGATCTTCATCTAAGTCACAACAATTTGAAAAACACAGTCTGCTTAAAATAATACAACACAAACATTATATGTTTTCATGTGTTTATTGAACATAACATGTAAACATTCACAGTGCAGGGTGGAAAAAGTATGTGAACCCCTAGCCTAATGACTTCTCGAAGAGCTAATTGGAGCCAGGAGTGAGCCAACCTTGAGTCCAATCAGTGTGATATTATTGGATGTGTTGCTGAAAGCTGTCCTGCCCTTTAAAAACACACACCAGTTTTGGGTTTACTGGTTTCAAGAAGCACTGCCTGATGTGAACCATGCCTTGCAGAAAAGAGCTCTCTGAAGACCTACGATCAAGAATTGTTGACTTGCATGAAGCTGGAAAGGGTTACAAAAGTATCTCCAAAAGCCTTGATGTTCATGTGTCCACGGTAAGACAGACTGTCTACAAATGGAGAAAGTTCAGCACTGTTGCTACTCTCCCTAGGCGTGGTCGTCCTGTAAAGATGACTGCAAGAGCACAGCGCAGAATTCTTAATGAGATAAAGAAGAATCCTAGAGTGTCAGCTAAAGACTTACAGAAATCTCTGGCACATGCTAACATTTTTGTTGACACATCTACAATAAGGAAAACATTAAACAAGAATGGAGTACATGGGAGGACACCACAGAGGAAGCCATTGCTGTCCAAAAAGAATATTGCAGCACGTTTGAAGTTTGCAAAAGAGCACCTGGATGCTCCACAGTACTACTGGCAAAATATTCTGTGGACAGATCAAACCAAAATTGAGTTGTTTGGAAAAAACACACAACACTATGTGTGGAGAAAAAAAGGCACAGCACACCAACATCAAAACCTCATCCCCACTGTAAAACATGGCAGAGGGAGCATCATGGTTTGGGGCTGCTTTGCTGCCTCAGGGCCTGGACGGATTGTTGTCATTGATGGAAAAATGAATTCCAGAGTTTATCAAGACATTTTGCAGGAAAACGTAAGACCATCTGTCCACCAACTGAAGCTCCGCAGAGGATGGGTGATGCAACAGTACAATGACCCAAAGCATACAAGTAATTCAACAAAAGAATGGCTTCAACAAAACAAAATACGCCTTCTGGAGTGGCCCAGTCAGAGTCCTGACCTCAACCCGATTGAAATGCTGTGGCATGACCTTAAGAGAGCGATTCACACCAGACATTAGACATGTGCATTCGTTTTAGTACTAAAACGATTTAGTCCGAATTTTGGGATAATTTAGTTTTAGTATGACTCAAGAGATACGAAACTGCTCAGTATAAAAAACGAAAGAAACTAAAATAAAATGCACTACATTTTAGTTTCAGTCCTTTTTGTGATATTACATTGATGACTGAAGGAGACCAGCAATGAAGAGCGCAACATCGCAAAGCTACAGAAAAGGTTTGCATGCATAATCCTTCCCAACCCCTACCTGAAAATCTGACAGTGATAGAGCTCCAGAATACTCACTCGCAGCACAGACAGCCAGCACAGGAGAGGAAACCTTTACTTAACCCTTGCATGTCTATGAGGCAGACAAGATGATAAAAGCAGCTGGAGAAGGAAAACATTCAAATAAATCACACTGAAAGCTAATGACAGAGGAGGGCTGGATAGTAAAAACCCCTTAATAACAAGCAGCGCTGGGAGAAGAGAGGGACTTTATAAAATGTGTGTTATCTCCCCTCCCGCTCTGCATAATAGGGGCTTAGGTCTGATATATTTTATATTATCCAGGAGCACTATCCCCCTTTCCTCATCTATAATACACATTTTATATAAAGTCCCTCTCCTCTCCCAGTGCTGTTTGTTATAAAGTTTTTTTTTTTACGTCTGATACATTTAGTATCCAGCTCTCACAGTTACTCTGTCATTATGAGCCTTCAGTGTGATTTATTTGAATGTTTTCCCAGGATTTAAAGTGCTATATTTTATTATAAAAATTTATTTGCACCAGTCATCTCTTCTCTGAGCTTTCAGACCGATTTACGTTAATATTTTCCCTCTCCTCTGCTTTTATATTGCTGTGTCTCCACCACAGAGATACAAAGTTTAAGTAAAAGTTCACTCTCCTGTGTCTGGATAAGCATTGCATTCCGAAGTTCTGCACCTTCCACATGCCAATGCAGTAGGATGTTCTATACAGAGAGAGGCATTAATTATTGCAGGAGGATGTTCTATACATTATACAGAGAGGGGTATTAATGCAGGAGGATGTTATGTACATTATACAGAGAAAGATATAAATTGAGGAGGATGTTCTATACATTATACAGAGAGGGGTATTAATTAATGCAGGAGGATGTTATCTACATTATACAGAGAGGGGTATTAATTAATGGGGGTAACAGAGAGGAGCCTTTTTTTTAGCCCATTAAATCCAGTGGCTGTGAGCGCTGAGATCGGCTGCTTGTTATAGTATCGCTCAGAGCAATGTATCAGGCTCAGCTGTTACAGTAACTGACTGTAACAGCGCTCAGAGTTTCAGTAAAACAAGGAAATAATATTGTTCTAACCTCTTCTATAAAAATATTATTTACTAGTTTTACTGAAACTCTGAGCGATGTGATGAGCAGCAGTCAGTTACTGTAACAGCTTTGCCTGACACATTGTGCTGAGAGTGAGAGATACTGTAACAAGCAGTGATCTCATCCCTCTGAGGAGCCACTACAATAGTAATTGTATCCACTGGTTTTCGGATGAATAAAATTAGTTTTCATACTAAAGAACTGAAAACGAATTTCTTTAGCAACTAAATAAATTGCATTTTAGGACTAATGCATTAGTTCAAAACGAAATTTTGTGCTGTGCACATGTCTACCAGACATCCCAAGAATATTGCTACACTGAAACAGTTTTGTGAAGAGGAGTGATCCAAAATTACTCCAGATCGTTGTGCAGGTCTGATCTGCAACTATAGGAAACGTTTGGTTGAGGTTATTGCTGCCAAAAGGAGGGTCAACCAGTTATTAAGTCCAAAGGTTCACATACTTTTTCCACCCTGCACTGTGAATGTTTACATGTTCTGTTCAATAAAAACAGTGTTGTATTATTTTAAGCAGACTGTGTTTTTCAAATTGTTGTGACTTAGATGAAGATCAGAGCACATTTTATGACCAACTCATGCAAAACTTCACGTAATCCCAAAGGGTTCACATACTTTTTCTTGCCACTGTATGTGTCACTGGGTGCATCCATTGTGTGATATTTTCCTCTATATGTGTCACTGGGTGCATCCATTGTGTGATATTTCCCTCTATATGTGTCACTGGGTGCATCCATTGTGTGATATTTTCCACTGTATGTGTCACTGGGTGCATCCATTGTGTGATATTTTCCTCTATATGTGTCACTGGGTGCATCCATTGTGTGATATTTCCCTCTATATGTCTCACTGGGTGCATCCATTGTGTGATATTTTAGCAGCATGTGTTTTATAATGTGTTTTATAACGTGTTTTATAATGAGGTTTATAATGGTTTATAAAGTGGTTTTTTTTGTAATGAACAATAATCTAGATACAGCTTATGTAAGTGGTAGTGCCCCTTTAATGACACCTACTTGTACCCAGACGCGTACCTGAGGGCTCTCTGCAGCCTGTGTATACAGTCCGCTGCCAGGACATGCTGTTTGCGAGACTGGATGAACCTTTGCACGTGTGGCAGCAGGATATTGCTTGGTGGAAAGAGGCCAGTGGTCAACCAGAGCAGCTCCCAGCCTTTCTCCTCACTGTATCTATGAGACAAGAAACACAAAATAACAAGGCTCTCCTTCGTGTGAAAACAAAGACCATGTCTCCAACTATGGACCCCATTCAATTCCATCGGCCAGCCGACAAAAATATCGGCTGCTGACATCCGACATATCGATTCAGTTAAAAAAAGTACGGTCGGTAAGGCTGGCGTCAGACGAGCACGCAATGTGCGCCCGTACTAACGTTCTTACTGGCGTCCGTCGCAGCATTGTGACACTGCAACGGGGCCGGTCACACGCTTGTGTACGCTTGTGTTAGTGTGCGAAATGCGCGCGCAGCAAGCGTTTGTTATCCAAGCCTCTCCGTCAAAGCGCTAGGAGGCGCGTTGACGGGGCTGCAGAACGCGATTCTCCATAGCAGGTTTACCCCCTATTTTATATATTTTATTCCAGATTACTTTTTGTATTTATTTTATTTTCCTTTTTTTCTTCTGTAATAAATTTTTCTTTTAAAAAAATCCCCATTCGACTGCTTTTTCCATTCATCTGACGCAGACTGCGCAAATCATCCATCCCAACCAGCGAATTCGACAGCAGGCATTGCAGTAGGGGTAGGACCCCCCCTTACTGAAGTGGTCCAAGGCTTGGGTACTGAGCCACTCAATTGGGAGGCTCAGGAGCATGTGAGTAAATTGGCCCAACCACTGTATATATTGCTGTTATTTGCACTGGTATCGCGCCATATATTTTCTCATTCATTCGAGGCACAAACGAAAACTAAGAAGCCACTTCATATCAAACTATCGATTGATGGGAAGAGCCCCCCATAGAGGCTTAAGGGCGAATACCACGAGCCTATAGGCTCTACGTTTGTGAGTGATATACCTATTATTAAGCTTACATTCCAATTCACCAATTGTATTAGATGTACTATGCAATGAAGGCTTTTTCCGCTTTTTCCTTATAGAGTATTCCATACTACGGGAATAGCTGAGAAGTGTGTGTCACAGGAGTTAACACCAATTGTTCCTCTTTTTGCGCTCCCTTAACAAACAAAGTTTGTACTCTTTCATTTATTTTGGGTGAATGACACACCGGTGGTGAGCTTCATGATTGTATAAACTATACCAGATAAATTGTCACATTACTATAATTTGTTTAGCGCCGAACACACCTAACACCGAGAGGTGTTAATACTATCCATGAATGGATATATCACATCAAATCAAAGCCCTCTCTGCCCTTTAACATTGGTATATAATATGTGTGGGTGCAGTAAATGGAAATTATATAACACACATCTCAAAAATGCCAGAATTTGCTTGGGTCAAGTTGGGTCAAAATTGCTAGGGTTGGGTTTAAGTATCAAACAAGCAAAATAAGGCTGTGTCATTAAAGGGATAAAACCATGTAGCTCTCTCACATGTTCCCCGGATTGGTGTATGGTTGAGTAAAAAGGGTAGATATCACAGTAGAGGGGTCCTGAGTTTGGCACACACCAAGCTATGGAAACTGTAAGTACAATGGCAGGTCCAAGCATGGCTTCCAGTGGATCAAGAAGTAGATATAAGAAAAAAGTGACTTAATGCCAAAAGCTACTGGAAGGCGTCTGGATTTTTATAACTATACCGACCCGGAACAAAAAACGAAACGTCATTGCCACCTACTTGATGTGGTTGTCTGTGAGCTGCTTGAGGATCTGGCAGTAGACCTCGTCTTTCAGGGGTTCTGCTTTCAAGGCACCTTCGAAGATCTGATCCGTCAGCTCGTTGACAGATCGCATGCGCTTGGAGGGATAATCCCCCATGTATTTCAAAATAGGTGCACTCGCAGGTAAAGGAAAAAAATCTAAATAACACCTGGAAGCCACAGAACAAAACTATAATAAAACAGGGACCAAAGACTGAGCTCCATGACGCTACACAAGCAGAACAAGGACGCGTTTCATGGTTTTGAAAATTCAAAGAGAGCTGAATTGGCTCCGAATTTGAGTGAGTTTCGCCGTATGGTGCAATTTTGTGGCCATTTGTCTACTCAAAAAGCTGCCAATTCGCCAAATATTGGCGAATTGCTAGCGAAATACAGTGATCTTTGGTGGCAGTGAAATCCCCCATAGAGAAGTAATGGTTAATCTATTAAGAAACACCGAAAGCACCGAAATCTCAGTGAAATGTTCTGATGTTAGGTGGCTTTATTCAACGGGTTTAATCAGGCGAATCCCTTAGGTTTCAATGTAAAAATTATTCCCCGTTTTTATCAAATATTTATTCAACCGTTTATTCTTTTCACTTGCAGCAAAGCATTTTAAGCATTTTTCGGGAAATTTTCGAAGAGTGACAAAGCCCAGTAGGGCGAAACGCGTTGAGTGTTGGTCTTTATTTTAACAGTTTGTCATTAGGCAAGAGTAGTTGCCAAGATTATGGATTGATCAGTGAGGCGGACAGTCAGTTCAAGATCAGATGAGTGAACAACAGTGTTCTGGGATGGTATTGACCACATGGCGGCTTTGACTGATGATTAATGTAGTTGTCGTAGGGGCTTGCCAAACTATCAGTGGTCTTGACCTTGGCTATGATTCACGATCTGGTGTTTTCTGATTGCTTCAAGTATTGCAGTGCATAACAGTTCAGCGGGCTTTTGCCTGTGGCCCATGTCTTACTGCTTGATTTAATTGATTGATGAATTAGGTTGCCTGCCTACTTAGCCTGATTTAGTGGGGATTGTGTTAACTATCCTTTAATCCAATTCTTCTTCCATTTTTCTTTCTCTTGTGGTTTTTATAGACATAGGCCTTTGAAACGTCACTATCTCTCTAAGGAGTAATAGGCAGATGGAGGTGGAATAAATACCTTCAGCAATTGTGCACTTAAGACTAAATGATATCTTTTAAGTGTCGGATCTGGCCCCGCTGGAATTGTCTTCCTGGCTTGTCTCAGTGATTGTTAGGTGTAGTCCATGGTATCTTTTTGCCTTTATAGTAATAAAGTTTGTACTTGGTTTTTAATATTAGCAGTCCATTATCGCTCTTATACTCCCTGCCTTCTAAGTGGGAAGAGCGGGGTTTCCCCTACTAGTTAGTTGTTGTGTGTGTAATTTTGGTGCAGCAGTGTTTTGGTCGGCATTCTGTTCGGCGGATCATCGGCACTGTTTGGATCGATTCGGCAGTTTTGCGTCGAAGCGCTTGGCGGGTTTCGGATCGATTCATAAGTTTTACCGATCAATTCAACGGTTTTGCAACATTTGTCAGATCGATTCGCTGGTTTTGTGGTGGTTTTTCCGATGCATTTGGCAGCTTCAGGGACCCGCCGGTGAATGCTGAATTCACAGCAGGGACGGCAAATTGGACTAGCCGAAGTGCGGGGAACGGGAGAGCACCTTCTGAGTAACCCTGATGGTGTTCATCTCTATGGGCCTCAATCTACTGGAAACAGAACTGTAGAGTATAAATTGTACCAACATGTTAATGGAAGGTTAGTATATTCAGGTTGATTATCCTTTACCCACTGGTTCCCAACCGCGGTCCTCAGGTCCCCCTAACAGGCCAGGTTTGCAGGATAAGTGAAGCACAGCACAGGGGATATGATTTGCTGCTCAGTGATTGCAGGATTAAGCCTGCATTTCCCCCAAGGTGATCCTTAAAATGTGGCCTGTAAGGGGGACAAGAGGACCGCAGTTGGGAACCAGTTCTTTACCCGAATTGCTCGGGATCAGAAGTGTTTTGGATTTTTCGCATATCATAATGAGATATCCTGGAAACAGGAACAAGTCTAAGAAATGAATTCATGTTCCATATCCACACAGCCTGAAGGCCATTTCATACAGTATCCTTAGTCATTTTTTCCTCACGCCACGAGGTCAGGGATGATATTGTCCAACTTTTAGTGTCATGTGAAATCAAATTCGAATTTTGGAATATTCTGGATAAGGGATACTCAACCTGTAGCATCATTTTCTGGATTGTTCCCTACTTAATGAAATGCAGTGACAGAATAACGAGTGCCTTAGCCCAATGGTTCCCAACACTGGTCTTCAGGTCCCCCTAACAAGCCAAGTTTTTAGGATTACCTTGTGGAAATGCAGACTGAATCCTGCAATCACTGAGCAGCAAATCATATCACCTGTGCTGTGCTTCAGATATCCTGCAAACCTGGCCTTTTAGCGGGGCGCCTGAGGACCAGGATTGGGGACCACTGACGTAGCCCAATATGGCCTCTAATCTGACCTTGTTTCCAAACATAACCATTTTAGGCAACGCATGACAAGTGGCAGAATTACATCAATGAAAATGGAAATGTTTCATAAAACTTAATGTTTCGTATCAGGATTTCTGTTATTCTCTGCTTTGGGTGTCTCAGTGGTCGGACACAGCCCAGATACGGTCGAAACAGTAAAGGATATCGATGAAGGCCATGCAGGCCTCCTGTGAAAGCTCTTCACTGATCAATGCCTTTTTCAGTAGGGCTTGTTTGATGGGCTCACGGGTGTAACTCCAGAGCTTATCTTTCCCCCGGTTTTTGGTAATCATGACACGGCTCAACGTGTGCTTTGGAGGAGGCCTGGAGAAGAGGAGAAGATGGACATGAGTACAGGTCATTGACATACTGTATATTCACTTACACTGGAAGGCTTCTTGGACACCACTTGGAGTTATCTCCTACTTGACATGAAATGTGATAATTTTTTATTTAATATTCAAGGAAGGGACTCTGATTCAACATATAACTCATACACACAATGCTTATTCATGTCTCTAAAGCACCCTAGTGGAAGGACAGAACTGAAAACTGAAACATCAAAGAGGCCAGAAGGAGAACGTAGGCCATTGACAGACCAGTAGACGTAATGCCAGGAGATACTATTGGGCAAAGACACCAGATGCAGCATTGGGCCAGAGATGTGGCTCAGAACAAAGAAAGCACTGAGAACAGTACCGATACTAAGACCAAGGATCAGAGAAACAAGGAAAACAGTAACACAAAAGCCAGAGAAAACATGGAAAACAGAGATAACACAAAAGTCAGATGAGACACAGAGAACAGAGACAAAACAAAGGCAGAAGAAAACCAGAAACAAAGCAAAGGTCCAAAGAAACCCAGAACAGCGACAACACAATGGCCAGAGAGATACAGAGAACAGAGACAAAACAAAGGCAGAAGAAATACATAGAGGCAAAACTAAAGCCCTAAGACAACCAGAAAACAGTGACAAGACAAAGGCAGAAGAAATACATAGAGACAAAACAAAAGCCCTCAGAAAACCAGAAAACAGAGACAAAACAAAGGTCCGAAAAACCCCAGAAACAAAGCAAAGACCCGAAGAAACACAGAACAGCGACAACACAATGGCCAGAGAGATACAGAGCGACAACACAATGGCCAGAGAGATACAGAGAACAGAGACAAAACAAAGGCAGAAGAAAACCAGAAACAAAGCAAAGGCCCGAAGAAACACAGAACAGCAACAACACAATGGCCAGAGAGATACAGAGAACAGAGACAAAACAAAGGCAGAAGAAATACATACTGTAGAACAGAGACAAAACAAAAGCCCAATCAAACACAGAGCAGCGACAAAACAATAGCCAGAGAGACACAGGGAACAGAGACAAAGCAAATTCCCGAACAGAAACAGAAAAATGAGACAAAACAAAGGCCAGAAGAAACACAGAAGGGCAACAACAGAAAGGCCAGAGAGATACAGAGAACAGAGACAAAACAAATGCAGAAGAAATACATAGAACAGAGAGAAAACAAAGGCCAGTGGAAACACAGAGAACAGACACAAAACAAAAGCCAGAGAGGACACAGAGAAAAGAGAGAAAACAAAGGCCAGAAGAAACAGAGGGAACATAGACAAAAAAAGGCCAGTGGAAACACAGAGAATAGAGAAAACAAAGACCAGGGAAGAAAGAGAGGACAGAAATAAAATAAAGGTCAGAAGAAACACAGGAAACTAAGACAAAACAAGGGCCAAAGGAGACACAGAGAATAGAGACAAAAAACAAGTGGAGACAAAGAGAACACAGACAAAACAAAGGCCAGAGAATAGAGACAAAACAAAGACA
The DNA here is from genome assembly GCA_009667805.1 of Leptobrachium leishanense. Classification (NCBI taxonomy): domain Eukaryota; kingdom Metazoa; phylum Chordata; class Amphibia; order Anura; family Megophryidae; genus Leptobrachium; species Leptobrachium leishanense. The sequence continues at coordinate 447,658,077 of CM019064.1, forward strand.
AGGGAAAACACAGAGGAGACAAAACAAAGGCGAGAGTTGACACAGAACAGAGACAACATGAAGGCCAGAGGAGACACAGAATAGACAAAACAAAGGCCAGAGAAGACACAGAGAACAGAGACAAAACAAAGGTGGGATGTAAGGTAGACCACTCCGGCGGAGGCGTTCAATAGACAGCAGGGAGATCGGAATTGAGTATGGAGTCTGGACACCAGGCGTTTAGACCAGTTTCAATGTTACGTCACATTTCCTAACCTGAAGAAATCGTAGGAAAATTCTTCCAGTGTGTACGGCTTTGTCTTCTCTTCGTGTTCTGACGTGGTCAGCTGAACTGGCCTGACCACGTCTTGCTTCTGGTCCGGGGTCATTGTCACCAGCATCTGAATAGTAGGAAAGAGAGGATTATATCCACAGACATCATTCAGCTAAGACGATTCATGTAAAATGTTCCAATGATTTGCACAAAATACACAGCAGGTAAAGTTAAATTGTTTTTTTTCGAGACATTCGAGTCATTTTCGAGTCATTCGGTCGATGTTAAGTCCTTGCACTGTTGTATATTTTTATTTGCAAGATTTTAATTAAAAAAATCACAGCAAAAGACAACACAACCAAATATTACAGTGTGTGTCATTTCTTGGCCAGACAGTGCATATCGAGTGTTAGGGAGCCATTAAACCGATGGCCAGCAGTGTACATAGTGTTAGGTGGCTTCACTGTAATTTTTTCAGAGCTGATTCCTTATGGTTTCAATAAGACATCAATTTACGAGCTCAGCTTGGGCATATTATAAATTTTTCCCTGTTTTCACACTTGTCAGAAGATCAGATGAGTCAATAAACGGCAGTGATTAAAGTGCAAAGCCCCTATGAGAACATGTGATCTAATCCAATAGAAACATACCACAATCTCCTGCGGGGGTTTGGTGACTGTTGGCATCACATACACACTCTCGGTTGGGAAGTCTCCTTTCTGCTTGGTTCGTTCATTGTAACCGTGGGCCCAGCCAGAATTCATTACAGTTTCTCCACTATCCTGGTCCAGGATGATCAAGTCTCCTTTAAGGAAACTGAGAAAGCTCGAATCTTCTCCAGCTTCATTGAGATGGAAGATAACTAGTATTAACAGATGACCATACATTCTGGTCTGTAAATACTGCCAAGGTAAGATAAACACAGGGTTTTGGTCCTATAATTACTCTCCTCTGTATGAGGTCTTTGGCCAGAGGTTTCCAAATGCCCTGTTCACCTAAAGGAGATAAGGTTTCCCCATGTATCTCCAACTTATTGACGTGTCTATAAAATGCCATTTGTAGAGGGATCTTGTTTAGTTCCTCATTGATTATGATTATGGGCCATTCAAGGCCTGGTATGAAAAGGAGCTTTTTTATGAAGCCAACAAGGGTTTTGGTCCTGCACAGAGGACTTTTCTCAAGCGGTAATAAAGGTCCTTTATGCAGGATAAAAACGCTACAGCTCTATAATAAAGCTCCATGTCATACCAAGCCTTGAGTATCTGGTCCTTCTGTTCCTTTGGAGAAATTTCTTGTGTTTGGAGACCCTGGGACTGATGAAACCTCAACTGGTGGAGTATAACTTCTCTTGTCTGCCCCCCCTTCTGTCTTTTAGATACAACTTTGATAACCTACCATGTAGACCACTAACAAACAACCATTGTTAGCCAGAACTCTCTGATACTGTCTACTCTTTCCTGGTTTTTCCTTGTTGGTGGTTTGATGTACCAAGTCATGATCCAGAGGGAACATCCAACCTACTTAATGTCGACATGATGAATATATTTAACCAAGCAGCTGCTTTTGGCATTACTTATCACATGGTTAATATTTCTTTTTCACAGCACGTCAAAATAATGTTATGGAATGGATTTGTAATCTGATAATGTGCACCCACACTGAGCATGAGATCTTCTGTAGAAGACCCCCAATCAATTCATGATCTACACACGTAGTGCAGGAAACCACCTTACCGGGATTCGGATTGTCCTGTAGGGCCACCACATGCTTGGACCTTTTTCTCAGGCCTTCCAAGAAAGTTACCACCAGGTCCCTGATATCCTCCGCGTTGTTAGATGTAAACGTGTATTCTTCCCCTTTGATGGTGGCCAGCGTGAAGCTCTGACCTTGCATCTTACCACCTCTTGAAACAGAAACAGGGGAACAAATCACAAAATAAATTATTGTTCCTGTTGCTTATAATCAGTGTTTTTTTTAGCCATTCCAATGACGGTTCTGGATTGGATATGGGGATATACTTAATTTAATACTTCTTTGGGTTTTGAGACACAATGACCGTACATGAACACATCTATTCAAATCCATATGGGGTCATTCTCGAAGCACTGTTGTGGCACGAAAGTTCATTGTAGTTGCACACAGCAGTAAAACTTGAGTTGTTGCAACTACGGTGAAGTTAGTCTTTCCAGAGAACCATAAATTAACAAGAGCAGGCAAAGGTGCCTCAAGCAACAGCAACGTTGAACAATGGTACCACCGTTATTCGTCTGAAAAATGAATAAACTGCAGCTATTCTCCATTCAGAGTTGGACTTCATCCATTGTTTACGACACCTGTGACTCTACTTTGGTGATTTTAAAGTGGTGATGTCCACAGGACTCTGACAGAAACAAGGGTTAAAACAACAGAGGACAACTTTGACTGAAACACCGGTCAAACCTACAGTGAAATCTATGACGAACAAATTCCACAGAGACTACAGTGGAAGCCCGGTCGAAATCTAAGATGAGTGAACCTTTGGACAACTTCGGGAGAATTATGGAGGAAAAAAATCCCAAAATGCTGAATCCACCATAGATTCAACGTAGTTGATGCACCCTAGTTCCTCGAAGGTTGCCAAACTAAAGTCACCGGTCCTTCAATGAAAAAGCAGTGGTTAGTGAATAACCTTTATAGTGTACAGGCTGTTCTAGATAGGTAATATGAATATAGATTACTGTATAACCTCGAGGAACATGGATCTGGTGATGCCTGCACCGAGTTACAATTACATGAGTGGGTGCAATATTACAGTTACAATTAAAGACAATGGTGGCCCTATTCCACGGTTGAAGTTAAAAGTCAGACATCAATGGAAAAACACGCGTCTGCTTGATATGGGACATAGCTAAGAGTTAAAATCTTTGCCTTATTATTAAAGTGTTTATAATATCCTTGTATCAAGATGTTCCATAATAAATGGTGTTCAGGTTATAATGCCCAATGTTCCGCCGTGCCGGATAGTCAGATTTCCATAACAATGTTTCTCAATAACAAGGTTACCAATTGACGCATGACATTCCTGGGGTCCTCTTACGTAACGACCCCCATCTCTTTCTCCCTCCCAGGGTCCAATAAAAGATATGCATCAGCGTTGATGCTGAGCGAATTGAGATGATGACCTAAATCTGTGTTCGTGTGGGTCATTCTCTGTGCCCCGATATCGGCCAAGGCAATCTGCGGAAGCCAAGATGGTCAGAGTCGCCAGAGTCCAAGAAACGGTGGCATAGAGGTTCCCCTTAATGGGTACAGTTCAGATAGAGATCCTGTTCTATCACTGCTGGTAACCATTAGTGTCTCGCCTTTAACGTCCGTATTCCAACCAAGATGCATATCAAACCACTAAAGCTGGCTGGAGACGTTAAAATTTCTTAGCGAGACGTTATGCAGTGTGTGGAGCAGTGAAGTTACCGGCTGGCGCAGCTGAAAGTGGCTGCGCCCGCAGCTAACGCTGATTAAACCCCTGTGTCTGTATTTCAGCCCTGTTGTACAAACTTAACCAGAGACTTCACCTGCTGAGGGAAGTTAAGGTTTACGTGTCATTATGAGTGTCACCCTAGATTTACTTTTCCCTGGTTTGCGCCGAGACCTTACGTTTATTCATGACCCTGGAATAGGTCGTTATTCTTGTATTTCTTAACAACTTGCGTGTCCCATGTTAAGTATAGGAGACGCCGAGTACAGTAAGGAACGCGAGACGCTAATGGCGGAACATCTCCTTTAATGGAAAGGCTGGGATAGGATGTGAAAAAATGATGCTGATAACGCCTGGTGTTATGCTGTGCATCTTGAGCGCCAAGCGTAACGACAACGCTGGGATAGAGCCCCAGATCTGGATAAACCTTAAAAAACTGTGACAACAAAAGTACAATAAACCCGACTGTCACGAGGATCAGAAATAAAACTTTGCCTATACTATCAAAGATAGACCCCTTGCAGGTGTCACGCTGGATCCCCCCCCCCCCGATACACAATTCATACGGATTACTTTGCCTTGGTTCTCGCTCCGTGGTGACACCTTTCAGGCATGCACGCGTTTTGTATTCTGTGACCGGTCGTGCAGATAGGTTCTTCTTAAAGATCTGTTGTGTGTAGTTAGTTACCTGCTGCTAGACACAGCTGTGATCTCTGGAAAGGAGAGCTCCAGGAGAACCTGCTCCTGCTCGTCCACAAAGTAAACTCCAGTCCAGTTAACGGCAACAATCACGTCGTTCTTAGGAAGGCTGGGCCCTGCGAAGGCATGACAGGAGGACGGTGACTATAATAGCATTAATTCACTATAAAATTACCATTGTTATGGAAACCCCCCCGCAACATTAGACTCTCCTCGTCTCTCCAGTCCTTCAAGAAGTCTCTGAAAACACATTACTTTAGAGAAGCCTACTGTATAGGCTCACTCCATGATCCCCCAACTGTACATTTCTTGCACCACCTTCCCGCTCAGCCCAGATGCACCCCAATACTTCACATACTAAGCTATTACCCTCACCTAGGGCTAAATTCCAGAGGTGACGCTAAAATGGAGACACTAACGGGGAAAACCTTCGCCTGCCGATTTTCATGTAGAGTCCCCATTTTAGCGATAGATTCCAGGGCAGGAGCAAGCTCAGTACCCTGTACTGGAACGCAGCGCTACTCGCAGTGATACTCCGCGCCGCCGCGAGTATAACCTCCTGGGGTCCATAGGACTCTAGGGAGGGTTTCACTTATGGGCCGCGAGCCCTTCGCGATCTCGCTCCCGAAGATGGGGGTCGTGCAAAAAAAACATGACTTCAATTAGTGTTTAAACACGATGAGCACAAAACGGTGAAAAATTAGCGCAGCGCACGGAGGTGAAATGGCTCAGCAGCGAAGGGGTTAATTTGCCAAATACAAAATACAAATAAATAAAATGAATGTGCAGGCCTTGAAGCCGCAGGGCTGACTTCAATGGGTCGCCTCGGGCCCTCCCCACAGCTGTTGCGCGTTGGCGGGCCAAATCAGAGGCCCGCGGCAGCACCTGATTTGGCCGCCTAACGCCTGCCCAACGAACACCCACCCGTCCTTAAGGGGTTAACAAATTCTTGTTTCCAGCCTGGCGCCGCACCAACTAGATATGTCACTGCCTAAATTCTAAACCTAACCCTAATCTTTAACCCTAAAACCGGAGCAGTGAATTCTGAGGCGTCCGAACCACATCTCAAATGGAAACGCGTCCAAATCGAGAAGCATCTTTTATTAAAGACGCAGCTTTTTCTAACACGTCTTATAATTAACTCACCTGGCTTAGAGACGCATCTTATTTAGACACAACTCTTTTCACGCGTCAGGATACCCTGATCTCGCACCGGAGCCACTTAAATTAAACCGGTACATGTTAAAAAGTCCTGACCGAACCTACCTGAAAACTTGAAGGCCTCGTAAAATCTAGAGAAGAGCAAAGGCCACTTAAACCGAGCAAAATCCACCACATCTTCTTTGACTTTCTGAGGATCGGATCTCTTTTGGGTGTATATACCCTAAGTGAAATGGAACAAAATCATCTATTAAAACAAAAAAAATCAGGAAAACCTTTTTTTTTTTTTTGTTTAAAGTTAAAATTATTTTATTTATTTGTGGACAAGACTGTAAACATAATAGAAAAAACAGATATCATATGCAAGAAGTGAATGTCACATGTAGGATATGATTGGAGTCAGATAGCTTAGCTCATTCCCTTTTGAAAGCAAACAAAGTCCTTTTGTATTTTCTTCACTTTATTGAGAAAGTACAGCAAATAAAAGGTGTCTTCTGGGAAGAGAGGGCTTCCCTGGTGTACCATGTTATGGGAGGACGTGGATAGAGAGGGCTTCTCAGGTGCACCTTGTTATGGGAGGACGTGGATAGAGAGGGCTTCTCTGGTGTACCTTGCTATGGGAGGATGGTATAAACAGGATGCAATCACCAGGTGTAGCCTCTTGCTCACTGCCTCTTTGGTTAGACTGAGGGATTGGCAACTTGCTGATACAGGAAATGGGGCTGGACCAAACTAACCTCTGCGAGTTAGCCAAACAAAACAAATAAGGAATTTGGGTCCATGATATTCAGAAAGCGACGAACTTGCCACCGAATTACACTGATCGATGAATTTCCCCATACGGTGCAATTTCGTGGCAGCTTGTCTATTCACAAAGCTGTCAATTCCCCAAATACTGGCGAATTGAAAGCGAAATATGGTGCAGTTCGCCGCAATTTGGCGATCTTCGGCGGCAGCGAAATTGTCCCATAGAAAAGTAATGGTTAATCTATTCAGAGAACGCCGAACTGTACCAAAGTTTTGGGGGAAATGCCCTGATTTTCGGTGGTTCACTTCGGCAGTTTTAAATAGGTGAATCCCATAGAATTCAACGGATAAAAATATTATTGTTTGTATTATAGTTTTATTCAACCGTTAATTCTCTTCATTTTCAGCAAAAAGCCTTTTTTATTTATTTATTTTTTGGAACACCTTTTTGTATTTTTTTAGACTCGATTTTTGATTCCCAAAGGCACTATGGCACTACGGCAAAGGTTGTATCTGTGAAAAGAGATTTTCAAGCAGTTTGCAGCTTTAAATGAATAAAAAAAAACACATAAAGGCTTTTTGTAGACTGTAGGAGAGATTGTGGTTGACCCGATGTTCAGCCTGCGAAGCTGCTCACAATGGGAGATTAAGACACAACAGAAAGTGACAAGAAATAAATTATCAACAGCCGCTCCGGTTAAACCAGATTCACCTTTTTGTGTGCAGCAATGATAAACTGAGCCCACTTCTCCACATTTTTGGATGGGGTGATCTCTCGGTCTGGAATATAGGAAGGAATGAGGTTCAGTAACCTCTCCATGATGAGTTCAGAGCCGTAGTCCACGTAGTACTGCTGGGACGCCAGTTCTGCCATATCCTCTTCCTGGGAATAAAAAAAAAGCATAGACTTACTACAGCTCTCTGGAAACGCGTGTGTCTGAGCTGTGATCTGTAACTAACACAGTGAATCTAACGGAGAGGGAATTTCATTGTAACATGCATAAATAATCAAATCTATAAAATGTATCTCCTGCTTTTCTCAATCCTATAATGGGATTAGAATTTATTTGGGTGGGTATGTATACCAGCAGGCTATGAGTTGGGTGGGTATGTATACCAGCAGGCTATTAGTTGGGTGGGTATGTATACCAGCAGGCTATTAGTTGGGTGGGTATGTATACCAGCAGGTTATGAGTTGGGTGGGTATGTATACCAGCAGGCTATGAGTTGGGTGGGTATGTATACCAGCAGGCTATTAGTTGCGTGGGTATGTATACCAGCAGGTTATGAGTTGGGTGGGTATGTATACCAGCAGGCTATGAGTTGGGTGGGTATGTATACCAGCAGGCTATGAGTTGGGTGGGTATGTATACCAGCAGGGTATTAGTTGGGTGGGTATGTATACCAGTAGGATATCAGTAGGGTGGGTATGTATACCAGCAGTATATCATTTGGGTAGGTATGTATACCAGCAGGATATCATTTGGGCGGGTATGTATACCAGCAGGATATCATTTGGGCGGGTATGTATACCAGCAGTATATCATTTGGGTGGATATGTATACCAGCAGTATATCATTTGGGTGGATATGTATACCAGCAGTATATTGGTTGGGTGGGTATGTATACCAGCAGGATATTGGTTGGGTGGGTATGTATACCTTCAGGCTATTGGTTGGGTAGGTATGTATACCAGCAGGCTATTAGTTGGGTGGGTATGTATACCAGCATGATATCATTTGGGTGGGTATGTATACCAGCAGGATATCATTTGGGCGGGTATGTATACCAGCAGGATATCATTTGGGCGGATATGTATACCAGCAGTATATCATTTGGGTGGATATGTATATCAGCAGTATATCATTTGGGCGGGTATTATACCAGTAGTATATCATTAGGGTTGGTATGTATACCAGCAGGATATCATTTGAGTAGGTATGTATACCAGCAGTATATCGGTTGGGTGAGTATGTATACCAGCAGTATATTGGTTGGGTGGGTATGTATACCAGCAGGCTATTGGTTGGGTAGGTATGTATACCAGCAGGCTATTAGTTGGGTGGGTATGTATACCAACAGTATATCATTTGGGTAGGTATGTATACCAGCAGGATATCATTTGGGCGGGTATGTATACCAGCAGGATATCATTTGGGCGGGTATGTATACCAGAAGTATATCATTTGGGTGGATATGTATACCAGCAGTATATCATTTGGGTGGATATGTATACCAGCAGTATATTGGTTGGGTGGGTATGTATACCAGCAGGATATTGGTTGGGTGGGTATGTATACCAGCAGGCTATTGGTTGGGTAGGTATGTATACCAGCAGGCTATTAGTTGGGTGGGTATGTATACCAGCAGTATATCATTTGGGTGGGTATGTATACCAGCAGGATATCATTTGGGTGGGTATGTATACCAGCAGGATATTGGTTGGGTGGGTATGTATACCAGCAGGATATCATTTGGGTGGGTATGTATACCAGCAGTATATCATTTGGGTGGGTATGTATACCAGTAGGCTATTAGTTGGGTGGGTATGTATACCAGCAGGATATTGGTTGGGTGAGTATGTATACCAGCAGGATATTGGTTGGGTGGATATGATACCAGCAGGATATCATTTGGGTGGGTATGTATACCAGCAGGATATTGGTTGGGGTGGGTATGTATACCAGCAGGATATCATGTGGGTGGGTATGTATACCAGCAGGATATTTGTTGGGGTGGGTATGTATACCAGCAGGATATCATTTGGGTGGGTATGTATACCAGCAGGATATTGGTTGGGGTGGGTATGTATACCAGCAGGATATCATTTGGGTGGGTATGTATATCATTTGGGTGGGTATGTATACCAGTAGGCTATTAGTTGGGTGTGTATGTATATCAGCAGGATATCGGTTGGGTGGGTATGTATATCATTTGGGTGGGTATGTATACCAGCAGTATATCATTTGGGTGGGTATGTATACCAGCAGGCTATTGGTTGGGTGGGTATGTATACCAGCAGGCTATTGGTTGGGTGGGTATGTATACCAGTAGGCTATTAGTTGGGTGAATATAATGGAAATGGACTTACCTTGTCACATCGGTATTCACCGAACTTCACCCCTCTGACGATCTGCTGGTAGATGAGATTCGTGGCTACATTGTCCTCTGCTGGGCTGTGCCACGGAGTGAAGATTTCCTTCCGGAAGAAAAGCCTCCAAGGAGCGTTTCTTTCCTGCGCACCCTGCTCTTTGGCGTATTGCTCACACTGAGACACTGCATCCATTACGTGGTCAGTTCCACTGCCCAACGAGGACACCTGGAACCGAAGCCGAACACTCAGACAACTCATTTAAAGAGCATTTATTTACCTCATTATTATTATTATTAACAGACAAAAACACTACGGCCCCTATTACAATCTTCGCGCAGCGTGGTTTTGCGTGCGCAATTGTGCATTTGCGCGAGCGGCAAAACCCTTTGCGCTGAACGTCGTATTACAATGTTCGCGCAAACGATGTGCGTTATTGTTTAATGTGGATGGACTTGCGCAATCGTGATGAACTGTGCGCGTGCTATACTTAACATTGTGAGCGCAAATTTGTTCGTGCGCTGGTATGCGGATGGTATTACAATCGATGCGCACCTTTTAACGAACGACGTTTGCGCGCATAATTTTAACGTCTTTGAAAAGCTGGTAGTAACGGCAAATCTGAACGTTCTGGCCGAAACGAAAAACACCAGCACGAAAAAAAATAATACAGCACAGTATAGTTACACATTCTACACATACCCAAACAATAAAATGGAGAGGTTGTGCTTGTTTTTATTATTGCTGCAGCATATATACTCAGATTGATTTGGACAGTTGCTAAAACTGAACGGGAGGCAATTAAGGTAAATTGATGTCAATTGAGGTTCTTAATTCTGATTGGCTGAATCCGGTGAAAAAAACAGTCTGCACACTGATTTACATGTGCTACGTTACTGTGCGCGTATTCCTCTTCGTTTAGAGCGTCGTTTTTATGAACGTTATTTTTGGACGGATGAGAAAATGCGTTCGGATCGTAATACCACCTTTAATTTTCGCCGATAACGCTTAACGCTGCGTGCAAAAATATTTGCACTGTGCAAACAAAATTGCGCGAAGAATGTAATAGGGGCCTATGCAGGTACAAAAAAACTCCAATCGAGACTCCGAGAAACCCGTCAGCGAATTATGGCCAAGTAAGGGCTCTATTACATACTTTGCGCACTTTTTTGCACGTGCGAAAAAGCGCATTAACGCGAGGGGCAAAACCCGTCACGCTGAACGTCATATTACAGCGTTCGCGCATACGATGCGCGTTAACGTCTAACGCGAGTGGCCCTGCACGAACCCTTCGTGAACGCAAGTTCGTGAGCGCATCCCATACTTAACATTGTGAGCGCAAATGCGTTAGTGCGCTGGTACGCGGCTGGTATTACAATCGATGCTCAACTTTGTAAGAACGACGTTTGCGCATAATTTTAACATCTTTGAAAAGCTGGTGGTAACGGCAAATCTGAACGTCCTGGCCGAAACCAAAACCACCAGCACGAAAAAAAATACAGCACAGTATAGTTACACATTCTACACATACCCAAACAATAAAATGGAGAGGTTGTGCGTGTTTTTATTATTGCTGCAGCATATATACTCAGATTGATTTTGACAGGCGCAAAAACTGAACGGGAGACAATTGTGGTTCTTAATTCTGATTGGCTGAATCGCGTGAAAAAGAGTCCCCCCACCTATTTCTGCGCGCAACGTTAATGCGCGAGTGTTTTTGCGCATCTTTTTTACGCACGTTATTTTTTGATGGCTGATGAAATGCGCTCGGATCGTAATACCAGCGTTAATTTACGCGTGTTAACGTTTAACACTTTGCGGAAAAAAATTGCGCTGCGTGGACAAATTTGCGCGGAGAATTTAATATAGCCCTAAGTGTTTTCCAACCGCGGTCCTCAGGTCCCCCTAACAGGACAGGTTTGCAGGCTATGTGAAGCACAGCACAGGTGATATGATTTGCTGCTCAGTGATTGCAGGATTCAGTCTGCATTTCCCCAAAGTGATCCTTAAAACCTGGCCTGTAAGGGGAACCCGAGGACCGGGGTTGGGATTTACTGTCGAAGGGGAAACGAATAACGAGCACTCATTTGTGCTTGCTGAATTTTGTGGGAGCTGCAATACCGTGTTGCAGAAGCCTGTAGTAAAAACCGTCATATGGAATTTATTTCTAGGCACTGGGTATCACCGGATCGGCACCAGAGCTAATATTTTCACGTGTCATACCTTATCAAACAGCGCAATGTATAACGAAAATCCAAAACGATCCTTAAGGCTGATTTTGTCGGCCAATGAGTCGCAGAGTTCCTTGGCCGTCGTGGCAGAATCGGTGAGCAGAGTCTTCGTCGTTCCATCCATGAACGTGATGGGTAACATTATAGGTTTTTTAGATTTTGTAGCCTTTTTGGAAGAAGCAATGAGGAAATGAATACAAATCAGTTTTTATTATAAGACAACGTAAAACACATAAAATACCCAACAACCCTCCAATACAATAAAACTGATAGAGCTCTATTCTATAGTTAACGTTTGCACCTCGATATGTAAGTGTTACCGTCACGATACATGTGGTTGCCCCCATATTACATTCCTGACACTATCCCATCAGTAATCTGTTAACACATTGTTTTTTGCGCTAGCTTGCGTGAGTTTAATGTACTTTGCGCCTCCTATACTTAACATGGGGAGCGTAATCAGTAATTAGCGTTTCGATAAGTGAGGAGTTACAAAGTGCGAGCGCTAATTACTGCAAGGATGCGGACTGCCATATTTTAGCTCCACCTATAAGCTGGCGCTACATGATTCTGCATTTTCAGAATCATTTAACATCCCCTAAAACCACCCTCCCAATAAATCCCATACTCACCTTTTCTTCATTTTTGGCTGATTTTATTCTCTAAAAATCCCGCTTTTTTCGATAGAATTTTAACCTGTGCCCCCCTTTCCCCCTCCCCCCCATTTCAAAGGCCTCTGATGACTAACACTTACCTGAAATCATTTCCTCTTCACACAGGTAAACACACAGACCAGGATCCATTCACACACTCAGCAGTCCCACCCTCCCTCCCCATCCACCCTCCCACCCAGGACCGGCCTCTATTTTCAGACATCCTTTCCAGCTGTCTACACTGCTTTCTCTATTTACTCTTACTAATCCCAGGCTTCTAATTCCCAGGCAACCATCAATCACTCTCACCTTGCAGTCCTCTCCTCCTGTTTCCAACCCCAACCCTTCTAGATTGTGAGTTCCTACAGGAATAGGACCCTCATCTCCTCCTGTACTGTTTGTCAAATGTTGTTCAATGTATTGTAACCCTGTCTATACTGTGCCCATTGTACAGTGCTGCAGAATATGCTGGCGCTTTATAAATAAAGAATAATAATAATACTCACCTCCCATTCCGCGTCAAGAACGGTGGCCTGATCCTCCGCTTCATCTGGCCGCAAGCAGAGTGAGACTGGGAACAAAGAGTTCCGAGTAGTAGTTTCCCTCCGCGATCATTCTGCGGCGCAGTTCGATCTCGCGAGACCGAGATCGTGCACAGCTCGCGGCCCAGAAGCGCAACTCTCCATGGAGTCCTATGGACTCCAGGAGGTGATACTCATGGCAGCGCGGAAGCGCTACCACGGGTATCCCAGCGGTTAGCGCTGCGTTCCGGGTTGAGGTGCCAAAGTAGCGCTTGCCCGGGAATATCACGCTAATATGGGGAGGCTACTGGGAAACCTGTCACCCCATGTTAGCGCGAACAAGGGAATAGAGCCCAGATTGTGTAAAGACAAATATAAAACAGTAAATAACATTAAAGCTTGATTGGTAAAAAAAATAGAGCTAACTTAAACCTAATTTCCACCTAAATAGTTCCCAGTCTCTCACTGTTAAGAGGAAGGGGTGGATCGCATCACCCTCTCCACCATGGGACGAGACGTGAGTAAGGGATTTGGGGAGGGGGGATTAGTTTGATGTGTTAAGTGACTTTGCAAAAGCAGAATCACTTAACACCAGGTTTTAGGAGATGCTATTTGAGAAATACTGCTTCAAGATAGAAGAATGAGCTACCATGGATAAAGTCACCAGATGTCATCTAAACATCATCCCTGGAATAGGGTCCGTTGTTTTTTTGGAGCAGCTAAGCATACTCGTGTTAGTTTTCTGATGCTAGTACAGTGAAAACACTCTAGTTTTAGGGTTAGGGATAGAGTTAGGGTTAAGCCCATCCGTAACCCAAACCATTCTGTTCCATTTTTAGGAAGTCCAATCTGTTGTCTAAAAATGTAGCAAAAATGTAGCAGATTTTATTGGTAATCTTTAGGGTTAGGATTAACCAAAACTCTAACCCTGAAAGTAACCCTAAAGCTATCATAAAGACTTTAACTATTCCTAAGTATAACTCTTAATACTAAACCTTACCCTAAAATACCTATATAATAAGCACAAACACTCTCCCAATCCCTAATTATAACAACTAATACTAACCTCCCTAACCCTAAAGTAACCCTAAAGTTTAGGGTTAGGGTTAGTATTAGGCGTTATAATTAGGGATTGGGAGAGTATTTGTGATAACTATGGGTTACTTTAGGGTTAGGGTTAGTATTAGGAGTTATAATTAGGGATTTGTGAGAGTATTTGTGATAGTTTAGGGTTACTTTAGGGTTAGGGTTAGTATTAGGCGTTATAATTAGGGATTGGGAGAGTATTTGTGATAGCTCAGGGTTACTTTAGGGTTAGGGTTAGTATTAGGAGTTATAATTAGGGATTGGGAGAGTATTTGTGATAGTTTAGGGTTACTTTAGGGTTAGGGTTAGTATTAGGCGTTATAATTAGGGATTGGGAGAGTATTTGTGATAGTTTAGGGTTACTTTAGGGTTAGGGTTGTTATTAAGGTCACTTTTTTAATGTGTTATTTCTAGTCGAAACCACAAGGCGGCGACTTGCACATAGGATGAAATTTACAATGCTTAATTCAGTTCTATATCACAGTCTGCGTTTACATTTGGGGTACTTTGGTGCTGTGATACATTAAACGCGATATGGCTGTGACTAAATTATCATTTCAGCTTTTTCATTTCTGTCTTATAGTGTTTTTATAGAGTGTGCAGAAGGTAATATATAAAGAATATGCTAGTCATGTTGTTTACCTGCAGTTCCAGCCAGCTGGGAGGCTGCGTCCGGGTACCGTTACCAAATGTCCTTCGTAGCCTCTCTTCACAATACGGAGCATAGCCAGGAGGTCCCCCGTTGATAAAATTTCTCAAATACTGTAAACCAAAGCCGTGACGGTGAAAAAAACGAAAGCACAAACACTTCACCCTGACCAATTTGCCTAAAAGGCAGGAAATTTGGAAACGCCTGCAATTCTATGTCTCCGATGCCGTTCAGCTCACATACCGACAAAGACGTGTATGTATTTGAAAGCAGAGGTATAAAAACTCTGTATAATCTCCAATCTATATTAAATCCTGTGGATTCCTCTGTTATTTAATAACACACCAATCCCCTTATCACTTTGATACTGTATATCTAAGGGGTTATTCAAAGAGCACCCGAATGTCACTGACATTTCGGTGCTCTCTCATTTGCTGCAGTTCGGCGAGTTCAATTCGCTGACCCTGCGGTGAATTCAGCATTCACCTCAGGGTCCTCGAAGTGCGCCAAATCGACCCACCGAATGCCTCAGAGAAACCGCCGAACGCATCCACAAACCGATGAAAAACAGCCACATCGATCCGATAACCCGCCGAACCAATCCGATGAACCACTGAAAGCATCCGACGACCCACCGTACAGACTGCCAAACGTCTCAGAAAAAAAACAAAAACGACCAGCCACCAAAAAGGGCTAAGAATAAAACCAAAAAAAGCAACTTTTAAAAAGCTTTTTTAAAAAAAAAGTACTGCGTGAAAATGCCTGGAAATTATATGTAAGGTCTTATGAATAACCATAAAAAGGGCTGGTGCAGAATTTAGAAGAAAAAAAAAACGCCATTTATAAGAAATCTGTATAAAAAAAAAATTCCTGATAAAATCATGAAAAATGCCTAAAACAAATTCTAAAAAGTAAATAAAGAGACAAATGAAAAGTACAAACGGTTGAATAAATATTTAGTAAAAACCGGGGAATATTTTTTTACATTGAAAAAACCTATGGGATTCGCCTGATTAAAGCTACCGAATGAAACCACCGAAAATCAGGACATTTCACTGACATTTCTCTGCTGTTCGGTGTCTCTGAATAGATTAACCATTGCATCTCTATGGGGAATTTCACTGCCGCCGAACAGACACCATATTTCACGGGCAATTTGCTAAAATTTGGTGAATTGACAGCTTTTGAATAGCCGAATGGCAGCGAATCTGCATCGTACGGGAAAATCCACCTTTTCGGTGGCCAATTTGGCTCTCTTTAAATAACTCCTCTAGTGAATGTGCAATAGATACATACTTCACCCTACAACATTGATATGTTATTCAGACGCCTTTACAGCAGCTGCCTGACATTGAGCATCACTGATACTTTGATGCTTCATTAATGCTCGTTCAGTCCTCTTTTAAAGCTGAGTTTAAGTTTCACATCTCTCCCGCTCATCACAAGGCAGAGAGAGAAGATGATAACGTTACCGTGGGGACTCACCTTGACAAACTTCTCAGAGGGTGCAAAGCATCCCACGCAGAGAGACATCAGGATCCAGCCCCTGGCGTGGCTGCTTTTAGAAGGGTTCTGGGTGAGCTGCTTGGAGATTTGGCAGTAGATTTCATCCCTGCAAAGCCAAGTCAGCATTTAGGCTGCGGTCGCACGAGCACACTTTTCGTGTACAGTGCGTCCGTTAAAACGGATGCACTTTATAACGGATTAGATTGTGGTTAACATAGTATCAGTTAGTCATGACGGACGTTGAGAAGAAGAAAAAAAAAAGCTGTAAGTGAGGGTGTCTCTACATCTGTTGCAGCCAGCTACTAGGCAAGCTAGGCAACCGCCTAGGGCGCACTGTCACCTAGGGGCACAGCTGGCCCCAACTCGGATTCCATTATTGAACCCCTTCCTCATTGTTTGCTTGTGTAGTCAGCAATGGCGGCTCGCAAAGCAGACCCCCGCTAGAGGTCCAGAAGGTGGGTGTCTTATGGTGACGCACAGGCACCACCAGATGACGTGCAGGCACCACAAGAGGCAGGTGGAAAAAAAAAGACAGAAGAAAGAAAGGCACAGAAGAAAGAAACACAAAAAATGCACGAAAAAAGAAACGAAAGAGAGAAAGAAAGAAAGAAATGAAAGAAAGAAAGAAAGGCTGAGCGCAGAGGAAAGAAAGAAAGAGGCACAGAGTGCAGAGGAAAGAAAGAAAGAGGCCAAGGAAAGAAAGAAAGAAAGGCAGAGGAAAGAAAAGGTGAAAGAAAGAGGCACAGAGGGCAGAGGAAAAAAAGAGGCACAGAGGAAAGAAAGAAGCAGAGGAAAGAAAAGGCAAAAGAAAAAGGCACAGAGGGCAGAGGAAAGAAAGAAAGAGGCAGAGGAAAGAAAGAGGCACAGAGGCCAGAGGAAAGAAAGAGGCAGAGGAAAGAAAGAGGCAGAGGAAAGAAAGAGGCAGAGGAAAGAAAGAGGCACAGAGGGCAGAGGAAAGAAAGAAAGAGGCAGAGGAAAGAAAAGGCAAAGGAAAGAAAGAGGCACAGAGGGCAGAGGAAAGAAAGAAAGAGGCAGAGGAAAGAAAGCGGCACAGAGGGCAGAGGAAAGAAAGAAAGAGGCAGAGAAAAGACAGACCTGTCCTGGGCCCAACCAGCGGAGGGGTAAGATGGGCACTGAACGACCGTGTGCAGACCTTGTGCACAGTGTGTGTGTCGCCTCCCTGCAGTGTGTGTGTCCACGTGCACCGTGTGTGTGTTCCCCGCCACATTTCAACAGTTGACAATTTTTTTTCTGGGGGAGGTGCAAGTAGGGTGCAAAATAGTCTAGCACCGGCCCTGGTTGCGGCTTTTTCACAAGGATGCCTCCATTGCAACCGTGCGTGAAAAGTGTGTACTTGCTCCGTGTGTTGTTCTCCATTGACTCCTTTGAAAAGCTACGACGGACAGCAAACGTGCAAAAGTGCGTTCGTCTGACCGCAGCCTTAGCAGAGTCTAAAGTAAAGACACTTTGGAATAGTAAGAGTCTCCATGCATTTTATAACGTGTATAAAGTGCCACGAGTCAGCGGCAGACGGAGAGGAACCTCGAGCTGGAATGTATGATTCCTTATTTAAAATAAGATTGTCATGCCCCATGATTCAGGGTTTATATGTATATTTTAATATTATGTGCTGAATCTGCCTTTTGCTGCTTACAGTTATTATTTAATAGCTATTTTGTTCTTGTTGGGTTTCCTTAGTCTTGCTGCATCCAGCTAGCTCCACCCCTTTTTGCTCTTGTTCTGAGGTAATTACTGGTCACCTAGCAGCCATCTTTGCTCAATGCTGGACAGAACTAATGTCTTTTCACCTGCATTGCTGTACACTATTACAAAGATGGTCAGTCTGATCATTAAAGTTTTCAACTGGATTCATCTTTCTACGTGTCAGTTTTGCTGAGTTGAAGCTATCTGCCGAACTTTCATCGTGTGAGTACTGGTCAATACAGACTTAGTCTCTCTCAAGCGCCCACGCCTCACAGCTTTGCTAGGGAGGCAGAATAAAGATAAAGACCCATAATATAAATAACCTTAATGCCGGCCTCAGGATCCCGTTTCCAATGATAAAATGGAGTTTCTCCAGATTGGAAGTCGGCCGATCCTCGAGCATGCTGTTGCCATGCAGGGTTGATTCGCCGTCATGGAGCCTCTTGGTTACCTGTCACAAATTATATAAACAAGAACAGATTAGAATTAGGAAATCAGCAAACAAAAGCAAAAGAATTCAGAATTTGGGAAACAATTTGAGAATAAAAATGTTATTAGCTGTTACATTTGACCATTAGAAGTTATATTTACATAACAAATCCCCCCTAGAAATAGGAGGCGCCCGCTTGAGGCCCAGGAGGTGAAAAGTGTAAGAAAGAATAGGTCTGCTTTCCGTGGGCTTTACGGCAGCTAATGCTCTTGGTATAGAAGGTCTCTGATAAAGTCAATAAATCTGATACTCAACACTCAACCCGTGATGAAAAGGGCGGCCCGATCCGCCACTTCCTCTCATTACAAGCAGTGAGACTGGGAACAAATAGTTCCTATTATCCCTCTACGTTTCATCTGTGGCGCTGCGTGGTCTCCTGCGAGTGAGCTCGCGGCCAGGACACGCAAGGCTCCATGGAGTCCTATAGAAGCCATGAGCTGATACTTGCGTGGCGCGGCGTGGCCTTGAAATGAAAAACGATTTCTGTTTTAAAGCTCGGCGTCATACCTCTTCCGTCAGCTTGGATTTTTTCTTTAGGGTGAGGGAGACGAGCTTGTGCCGCACGCTGTTCCTCTTGTGGCCGTCAACGTGAGAAGTCTGGAGGAGGCAAAAAGGAGAAGAATAAAAGGTATTCAGAGAACAAGTGATTAGAGTCGATGCTACGAGAGCTTCTTCCTTGCACGCCAACCACACACCGATGCCCTCCCACAGGGTGCCGCTATGCCCCAGACACAAATTCCAGGGAGATGAGAGGTGGTCCAGGTGGCTCTTTTTTAATAATTTTAATAATAATTTTTTCACATTATCTCATCCGAGAAAACACGCGATTTTAATTAAAACTGAAAAAAATTACCAGCGACTGTTATTGTAGGACGTACGTGGTACGACCTTGGTCATTATGGGGTTAAAGGGCCACTGCCACCAAAAAAATGCAATGTCCTTATTGTGTTTATGTGATGTTGCCGATATCTTACATGTGCTTTTCTCTTGTATGTTTAGTTAAGAAAATATTTTCCTCTATATGTGTCACTGGGTGCATCCATTGTGTGATATTTTCCTCTATATATGTCACTGGGTGCATCCATTGTGTGATATTTTCCTCTATATATGTCACTGGGTGCATCTATTGTGTGATACTTTCCTCTATATGTGTCACTGGGTGCATCCATTGTGTGATATTTTCCTCTATTTGTGTCACTGGGTGCATCCATTGTGTGATATTTTCCTCTATATGTGTCACTGGGTGCATCCATTGTGTGATATTTTCTTCTATATGTGTCACTGGGTGCATCCATTGTGTGATATTTCCCTCTATATGTGTCACTGGGTGCATCCATTGTGTGATATTTTCCTCTATATGTGCCACTGGGTGCATCCATTGTGTGATATGTTGTGCTGTAAACTGCCCCCCCCCACAGTATCTTTCCATAACTTGTTCCTCACTGTGTGGCTTTGGCCATAGAATGGAGTGAATGGGTCAGAATTCCAGAAAGTCGACCTATTTGACTTGCATGTGTGTGGAATATATGCCAATTGTCGGGTATATTACAGAAAGGAAAAATTTAAATAGATGCCTGTAGCCATTTTGTTTTTCAAGACAGTCTTTTCTTTCAGTTGTCTCTAGGTTTAGAAATGAACGAGATTTTTTTTTACAAAGTTCATTCCTGGGTGAAGTCTTTTATATTTTTTTAGAAGTGCCAGACATGAAGGAACCTAGAATGTTTTTGTGTGATAATGCTAGAGTTAAGTGCTAAGATGTGTCATAATTAAATTTATTGGTCTGTCTTAAGTTATTAAAACAAAAGATATTTTGTCTTTTGGGTATAGGAATAAGAGTTAATATCTCTGTAATATAGATTTATATTCACAAAATATATGTTTATAATCAAGGTATATTTTATTATATTTACAGTAGGAAATATATACTCCAATAAATATTGTAGAAAGTATATAATTGGTAAATAATAAAATTTACTAAAGAAAAGATTTTGTTGAGTTAACTGGAAAAGAATCCAGCTGATAAAGATTCAATAAGTAACCAAAAGGGAGTAGGGATATAAATTAGATATGACAGGTAGAGACACAGTGTCTAGTGACTGAGAGAGAGGTTCTTTGTTACTTCAGATTGAACTTTGACCCGAGATAAGAATATTAAAATGAAATAGAGGAATTAATCGTGGTGGTTGCAATGTTGGTTGCAAATCAGTCTGAGATTCCAGCATTCAGACTCACACCGCAATGCATTCAGACGTCCAGTACACATGACACTCTGAGAGTCCAAGATTCCAACACTCAGACTCACACCACGATGCAGGCAGATCCCAGGACATGAGGCAATCAAGATTCTCACCAAATCTCTGACTCTCACCAAATCTCTAACTCACATGCATTATCTGATATCGATAATCTTGACACATTCCAAAATATTACATCAGGAATTCCAAGGCAGATATCAAAATCCAAATTGGACAGGTAATGTATGAAATTAAGGAATTAATGTAATTATATATATTTGTAGATATTCTTGCAACGTAGACTGAGATTTCTCAGATACTGGGTAACTCCAAAAATTCTAAGTATTTCTATTTTGCAGATAGAAATATGAAGAAGTGGATATAAGGATTTATTCCTAAAAGAAATGTTGTAAGATTGATACCAATATATATTGAATTTGGAAATTACTGTGGTTAAAATTAATAAGCAAGGAATTATATAACTACAAAATAAAAAGCAAAAGATTAGAAGTTTAATTCTCGAGATTAGGGGAGGATTCACTAAATAAGTTTTTATTACTTATCATTAAATTAGCTTATCTTTTGTTGATCCATGTAGCATAGATATATATATATATCTATAAGAGCTGGCTGGTTAAACATTGTTTGCTGGGAAATGCATGTTGTATTAAGCAGAAATGTTTATTAACCATTTGTGTATTAGTTACTAACTGATAAGGTAAATGATATTAATTATATATGCAGTTACTAACCAGAGATACATATATTGTGAAGCTAGTTTTTATATGCTGATGGATTGTGGTTTATAAATCTTTGTCTATGATATGAGATTTGAAACTTTTTGTATACGTAATAAATATATATATATTTTTATCCGATTATTGATTATTGTATTTTTCAAAGCAAAACACAGACAATTAAAAGAATTTAGGAGAATTTCTAGGAAATATAAACGATTGATATTTGTGTCTCGTGTAGATTTCTTATGAAATAATAATCCCTGACATATTGGAAGCTTGGCTGAGAAGTCCAATATATATAATGTGTTGTAGTCAAGTGCAGAGATTATATCCGACAAATTGGAGGCAACTGCCGAGATAGGTCCACTAAGTCCAATATGCAAATTGGAGGCACTGTACTGAGATTGTAGTTTTTGTTTGGAATATAATTGTCAGTATTGTCTGATTAGACAGAGATAAAATATATATATATATTTTGACTCCTTGTTGTATTTTGACTTGTGGTTTTACGGTTGTCTACTAAACAGTGTAAAAATGTCAGAGTCAGAATCTGAGACTCAGGAAGATGTAGAGATACATGCAGATCAAATAGTATTGATAGATGTTATGTCTTATCTAAAGGAGAAAGTTACACGTCACAGATGATTTATTTGATTGGATAAAAGAATTAAAATCAAATGTTTCTAATTATGTTACTTCAATCTGGTCAGATCACTCAAATTTTCTTGAATATTTGCGAAAGATAAGTGCAGCCACAAATAAAAAAGACAAAGAGATTTTTGTTTTAAAAATTGTGCCTGAATGCATATACTTGATCGCAGAAATGAACAAGAGATTGAATGATGACAAAGAAACCAGAGACAGCTTAGAAAATAAAAATTGTGACTTGCATGATACCGTAAATAAATTAAAAGATGAGTCAGAACGAATGATAATGGAGTTGAAAGTGTGTGCAAAAGAGAAAGATCAATGGCAAGATGAGAGTGATGAATTATCCAAATTAAATAAGGAGCTGAATAAAAAATTGGCGAGAATGAAACGCGAACATGAGAAATTTGCTGATGAGCTACGTCAGGTTGAAACTGATGTTCGAAGGGTTAAAACTCCTTCCTTTGAAGCTGATGTTCGAAGGGATAAAAATTCTTCTTCAGAGAAGTTTCCTTTGAAAGCTTTGAGTCATAACTCATCACTGATTAGGCTTGAAGACAGATCGCTGAAGAGCGAGAGTGAGCAGAGCGAATGCGAAAGTGAAACTAAATCTCATGATGAAAAAAGAGTGAAGCCTCTTACACAGTAGTAATTCAAATCACATCACTCTAGCCAGCCACAGCCTATTAAGAAATCTCATAAAGTTCAGGATTTAATGAAAATTGTCCATTTCTTAAAAAACTCAGTAGGTATCTTTGACCTTAAGGGATCTCCAAAAATAATAAATCATTTAAATATGTTTGAAGAAGCTTTGTCAATATTAGGAATTAATTCAGATGCTCAGAAAATTGAGTTGATCCCATGGGCCTTTGAAGGCAAACATAGGTATTTTTTCCAGTTTTTGAAAGAATCTGGTATACGTAATTGGAGTAAAATAGTCTCCGAGGTCAAATCTGAATTTGGGCCTCAGCGTACCAGTCTAGCTGCGAAAAGAGCAATTTTAACTCTAAAATGCAGACCTAATCAAAGCCCCCGTGAATTTCTTTCAGTCCTTAAAAATGCGTACAGCTTGGCTGAAAGAAACCCAGATTTTGAAAACCCTGAATTTATCCAATTATTTCATGACGCATTGCCAAATAAAATAAAGGTTATTTTGGCAAGAGATTATGACCCGAGAAATGGTTTGGATTGGGTACTAAAAGAAAGTATGACCCTATTTACTGTATTTGAATATAGTGAAGAAACTCGGGGAAAATAGTGAAAAACTCACCTGAGGAAATAGCGGAAACTCCCGTTAAAAAGGGTGATATTAAATTTGAGTCCCACAAAAAGAGTTATGTGGAAATATTGCGTGACTCCATATCTCAAAGGGAAAAATCCAAGCCAGATCAGGAAAGAGGGTTTGCCAGAGAAAATTCAGGAAGTAAATTTCAATCTAGGAAGCAATGGGTACCTAGAAGTCAGTGGGTTAAATCAAGGGAAAATGTACCTAGACAGGAAGCAACCAGAGGTAAGACTGAATCTGAGGAGTCTGATAATGCGCAAGCTTCGTCCCCAAGGACGAATAGAAAGCGGAGATATAATGTACGCCAGCGTATTGGTCAAATGCAGGAAAATTTCCGTGTGCTGACAGAAAAACTGGATCAGATCACTCAGTTAATGACTGGAAATAACTCTGGTCAGGTTGTAAGCAATGCAACACCTGCAGCCCCACCCAACCAGTGACTAGATGATGTTTCTGATGAAGTAACCAGTATCCATGACAATTTACCAGAAAGTGATGCTGAAATGATTAATACAAATGTTTGTATTGATGATTTAACCCCTTCCCTGCAAAGAGAAGGAAAATGTATTTTATCTCCCCAGACTAAGTGCGAGCAAGCTAAGAAGACTGGATCCGAAATGGACAGCTCAGCTGCCAAAAGCATGTTTGAGAGAACAAAATCAGTCGGTAAAATCTGTACAAAACCTAATTTCATATCTCACTCTAAATTTCTCTGTAAATTGCAAATTGAAGACCGATATTATGTGAATGTAGAATTACAAGATAATTTACCACATATTCCATCCTTGTTAGACAGTGGAAGCCAAGTTACGTTAATATCAGCCCATTATTTTGAACAGGTCCAAGAACTGTCCTCCAGGAAGCCTAGATTAGATAAATCTAATGCTAATCTAGTGAGTGTGAGTGGTACATCTCTGAAAGTTCTGGGCATGGCTAAATTGGATTTTAAATTGGGGAATAAAGTAATTCGGCATCCAACGCTTGTTGTGGATCTGCCCCAAAATCGCCTAATTATTGGAATGAACCTTCTCAAAAGGTTAAATCCAATCATTGATTTTATCAATGAGGTTATTTGGTCCCAAGTAAATGTTCCAATCAGCTACGATAGATCCCAATCCCATCACACTCAGCGTAACTGCCACGTGATTGAGGAAAGGCCGGATTCTATTGAAGTCCACTTCAGAAATAGCCAGACACCTGATATCTCTTTCTTAAGGCCAAAGCCCCTGACTCCAGGAGAGCAGGAGGATAACACCATATGTGTTCCCCCCGAGAGAATTCGAGATATATGTCTGGAAAATGACGTGCTAATTATTCACCTCCACAAAAGTGAGACAGAACCAAAAGGACATAGTGACCCTGAAGTGAGCAGATACCCAAATCCTCAAGATGAGTGAATAACAGATCTAGATAATGATGGAGACAGTCCTAATGTTATTGGAAAAAGTTATGTTATGTATTTCTAGAAGAAATTAAACTGCCAAGCTCAATTGCATGATTGTCATCCTAGATCACCTCAGAATGTGAAGATGGAACAGCAGAAGACACTTAACTGGTATCATGTGAAGTGATGTTTTGATTAACATGTGATTCTTCTTCCCAGCATTCAGATGTTTAACTCAAGCTAGTAGATAGACTAGATCCGTACGGTTAATTAAATTTAATCAGAGATCAAGGTATCTATAGGGAATGTGAGTGAAATCGCTAGTCTATGAATGGTTATTTATACTCTTTCTTTCAATAGAAATTGAGAAAAGTGGTTAATCCGAACTGCGACGCTAATCCGCAAAAATGAATCGGACCACCAAGGAGACTGCGACTATCTGGAAATTCTACGGTTTTCCGCACAATTCCAAGGAGAATGCTAAAGTCCCATGTGAATCAAGCTCATGCAAGCCTGAAAGACATGCTGGATAAAGCCAGGATACCGTTGATTGCTATGTACAAGAACCACCAAAAGGAAAAGATTTGCTGCATATTTTATTGCAACCGCTGTCTTACTACAGAAAGAGAAGCAAATGTTTACCGGAAGGATCTGGTACAAAACAAGAGAGTGTTTATACCCACACCAGTGATTCTCGTGAAAGTTCCTAAAGAATCACGAGTTGTTATCGAGAAGTTACTTTTTATAAATTAAGTCTGGTATGACGAGATGCAAATTGTTGTCGTATTCCAAGGGCAAGAGATACCCATGAATCCAGATTTGAAATCTTTGCTAAAGAACTAGCCTGACCATACTATTGAACTTCTAATAAAAAGATAATCTAACAATTTATGCTCCAATATATTCACAGATTGATCATCAATTGCTATCTGCTTATAACGGGCCAAAGATTACAGAGATTGTGATTTGTATAGTAATTATGTTTCTAACTGTCTGGATGATTGTACTAACAAAGAAAGTACGTACATTGAAGTTTAAAAACACTGCATCTTCAATTATTAAATGGATGAAAGAAGAAAAACGTGTTGCGAAAGGTGGAAACCTAGTCTAATTGGTAAAGGGGGGAGATATTGTATGTTTTCCTCAATTTTATTTGATCAGTAAATAGATGAAACCAAAGGGGGGTTATGTCAGGTATATTACAGAAAGGAAAAATTAAAATAGATGCCTGTAGCCATTTTGTTTTTAAAGACAGTCTTTTCTTTCAGTTTTCTCTAGGTTTAGAAATGAACAAGATTTTTTTTACAGAGTTCATTCCTGGGTGAAGTCTTTTATATTTTTTTTAGAAGTGCCAGACATGAAGGAACCTAGAATGTTTTTGTGTGATAATGCTAGAGTTAAGTGCTAAGATGTGTCATAATTAAATTTATTGGTCTGTCTTAAGTTATTAAAACAAAAGATATTTTGTCTTTTGGGTATAGGAATAAGAGTTAATATCTCTGTAATATAGATTTATATTCACAAAATATATGTTTATAATCAAGGTATATTTTATTATATTTACAGTAGGAAATATATACTCCAATAAATATTGTAGAAAGTATATAATTGGTAAATAATAAAATTTACTAAAGAAAAGATTTTGTTGAGTTAACTGGAAAAGAATCCAGCTGATAAAGATTCAATAAGTAACCAAAAGGGAGTAGGGATATAAATTAGATATGACAGGTAGAGACACAGTGTCTAGTGACTGAGAGAGAGGTTCTTTGTTACGTCAGATTGAACTTTGACCCGAGATAAGAATATTAAAAAGAAATAGTGGAATTAATTAAGAAGAGAGAGTAGTAATTATTAGATTTGATGTACCAATAATATTGCTAGTGACGTCAAATTGACTATAATAAGCGGCAATGTTGGTTGCAAATCAGTCCGAGATTCCAGCATTCAGACTCACACCGCAATGCATTCAGACGTCCAGTACACATGACACTCTATGTCAATTCTCACCAAATCTCTGACTCTCACCAAATCTCTAACTCACATGCATTATCTGATATCGATAATCTTGACACATTCCAAAATATTACATCAGGAATTCCAAGGCAGATATCAAAATCCAAATTGGACAGGTAATGTATGAAATTAAGGAATTAATGTAATTATATATATTTGTAGATATTCTTGCAACGTAGACTGAGATTTCTCAGATACTGGGTAACTCCAAAAATTCTGAGTATTTCTATTCTGCAGATAGAAATATGAAGAAGTGGATATAAGGATTTATTCCTAAAAGAAATGTTGTAAGATTGATACCAATATATATTGAATTTGGAAATTACCGTGATTAAAATTAATAAGCAAGGAATTATATAACTACAAAATAAAAAGCAAAAGATTAGAAGTTTAATTCTCGAGATTAGGGGAGGATTCACTAAATAAGTTTTTATTACTTATCATTAAATTAGCTTATCTTTTGTTGATCCATGTAGCATAAAGATATATATATATCTATAAGAGCTGGCTGGTTAAACATGGTTTGCTGGGAAATGCATGTTGTATTAAGCAGAAATGTTTATTAACCATTTGTGTATTAGTTACTAACTGATAAGGTAAATGATATTAATTATATATGCAGTTACTAACCAGAGATACATATATTGTGAAGCTAGTTTTTATATGCTGATGGATTGTGGTTTATAAATCTTTGTCTATGATATGAGATTTGAAACTTTTTTGTATACGTAATAAATATA
The DNA here is from genome assembly GCA_009667805.1 of Leptobrachium leishanense. Classification (NCBI taxonomy): domain Eukaryota; kingdom Metazoa; phylum Chordata; class Amphibia; order Anura; family Megophryidae; genus Leptobrachium; species Leptobrachium leishanense. Next base: position 447,685,366 of record CM019064.1, read on the forward strand.
TATATATTTTTATCCGATTATTGATTATTGTATTTTTCAAAGCAAAACACAGACAATTAAAAGAATTTAGGAGAATTTCTAGGAAATATAAACGATTGATATTTGTGTCTCGTGTAGATTTCTTATGAAATAATAATCCCTGACATATTGGAAGCTTGGCTGAGAAGTTTAATATATATAATGTGTTGTATTCACGTGCAGAGATTATATCCGACACAATAACAACACCAGGGGGTACTAGTGAGCATTGTCAGCTCACTATCAGATCTTATCTCGATTGGCCTAGACAACACAAGAGATCCCCCGTAGCCAGGTCTAACCATCCCCCCTGCACTCCATTATCTTTTCACTACTGTTTTATCCTATCACAGATGTAAAGCACGACTTGCCATAAGATTTGAGCAAATGTTGCATCATGGGAAAAATCCATGTAATGGAAACAGGAGATAAAAACCTAACTTTATTTTTCCTTTTTTAGCCACAAATCTTATTATCTTACCAAATCCTACTTATCCTATGTTCCTCCGTATCCCTTTTATCCTATGTTACCCATTTCATGGCTTGGCTTCGAGCATTCAATCTCAATACGAGCAATATATTTTACATGTTTGCATTTTAATGGTATTCATGTACAGTTGTGTTCAAAATTATTCAACCCCCAATGCTGTAAAGGGTTTTAGGGAATTTAGTGTACATTTGTAATTGTATTCAGAATGAAATCCTACAAGGACTTTTTAAAGAACCATATGCAACTAAAATGACATCAATTGGTTTTGTAATACAGTAGTAAATGTTTCTTTTGTGAATTCTTCATTGACACAATTATTCAACCCCTTAAAGACTACCACTCTGAAGAACAGAGGTTCATTCAAGTGTTTTCAATCAGGTATTGAAAACACCTGTGGATGTCACGGAGCAGCAATAAAGCATAATAAGCACCAATTAGGCAGCTTTAAAATGACTGTGATACTCAGCTCCTTCTAGACATTTACTGGTGTGGTTACAAACATGGTGAAGTCAAGAGAATGGTCCAGGAAGACAAGAGAAGACTTGATTACTCTTCACAGGAAGGGCAATGGCTATAAGAAGATTGCAAAGATGTTAAACATACCAAGAGAGACCATAGGAAGCATCATTTGCAAATTCAAGGCAAAGGGCACTGTTGAAACGCTACCTGGTCGTGGCAGAAAGAAGATGCTGACTTCGACTGCTGTGCGCTACCTGAAGCGTAGAGTGGAGAAAAGTCCCAGTGTGACTGCTGAGGAACTGAGAAAAGATTTGTGCGATGTGGGTACTGAAGTTTCAGCTCAGACAATACGGCGCACACTGCGTAATGAAGGCCTCCATGCCAGAACTCCCAGGCGCACCCCCTTGCTGTCTCCAAAGGCTAAGAAGAGTCGACTGCAGTATGCCAAAAGTCATGTGGACAAACCACAGAAGTTTTGGGATAGTGTTCTGTGGACTGATGAAACAAAATTAGAACTGTTTGGGCCCATGGATCAACGCTATGTTTGGAGGAGGAAGAACAAGGCCTATGAAGAAAAGAACACCTTGCCTACTGTGAAGCATGGCGGGGGTCAATCATGCTTTGGGGCTGTTTTGCTTCTGCAGGTACAGGGAAGCTTCAGTGTGTGCAAGGTACCATGAATTATTTTCAGTACCAGGAGATATTGGATGACAATGTGATGCAGTCCGTCACAAACCTGAGGCTTGGGAGACGTTGGACCTTTCAACAGGACAATGATCCCAAGCATACCTCCAAGTCCACTAGAGCATGGTTGCAGATTAAAGGCTGGAACATTTTGGGGTGGCCATCACAGTTACCTGACTTAAATCCGATTGAGAACCTCTGGTGGGACTTAAAGAAAGCAGTTGCAGTGCGCAAGCCTAAGAATGTGACTGAACTGGAGGCTTTTGCCCATGACGAATGGGCGAAGATACCCGTAGATCGTTGCAAGACACTTGTGTCAAGCTATGCTTCACGTTTAAAAGCTGTTATAACTGTAAAAGGATGTTGTACTAAGTACTAAGATTGAATGTCACTTGGGGGTTGAATAAAACTGATAATGATGTGAGCACAGAAAAGACATTTGTGGTTATTTCATTATAAATGTTATGTTATATTTGTCTGACCTACACGTGCCTCTTTGATTTAATTGTAAGCAAGATGACTGAATGATCAAAATCAATGTCAAACTGGCCAAAACACTCAATTTCAGTGGGGGTTGAATAATTTTGAACACAACTGTATTTGTAACCCGGCCCCCACCGCAAAGTACTTCCCCCGACACACGCGAGTGAAGTAATAATCCGTCCCTACCTCTCCCTCTCCTTGCAGAGCCTGAAGCTCCTTCTTGTAGGTCTTCTTCCCCAAAGTCTCGTAGATCTTGGTCATCACAGGGATCTTCTCGCTGCCGTCGCTCATGGCCGTATGGTATTTTGGTTCTGGGAGATCCCCCATGAAACGGAGAATAGTTATCCAGACAGCGAGAGCCGCCTGAGGAAGAACAGAGAGGGAGAGAGGGAACTTCAGACGAGGCTGATTGAATTGCCAAACTCTAGAGTCCATCAACAAGTCTGGGCAACAGGTGGACCACCACGCGCATTATTGCTACAGGTCATGTTCGACACAAATGAGGTGGAGACAGCTCTTCTCAAATAAACCAAAGATCTTCTTCATATCATAATGCTAAAAGGGTTATTCAAAGAGCCGAACTTGTCACCGAATTGCACCGAACGGTGAATTTCCCCATACGGTGCAATTTCGTGGCAGTTTGTCTATTCAGAAAGCAGGCAATTCGTCAAATGCTGGCAAATGGAAAGCGAAATACGGTGCAGATCGGCGGTCATTGGCGGCAGCGAAATTGTCCCAAAATACTTAGAGTAATGGTTAATCTATTCAGAGAACGTCGAAGTGTCAGTGAAATGCTGGGATTTTTAGTGATTCAGTTCAACAAGTTTAAACCGGTGAATCCCATTGGATTCGATGTAAAAAACATCTTTTTTTAAAAAAAAAAATATTCAACCGTTTATTCTTTTAATTTTCAGCAAACAGTCATTTTATTTATTTATTTATTTAGAATTTTTTAGGAATTTTTTTCTTAGGCGAAATTTTAGATTCCCATTTATTTTTATGGCGTTTTTTTAAATTCCGTAACAGACCTTTTTATTATATTTTTATAGCACCTTTTTATTACTTCCACACATTTTTATTGTTTTAAACACCTTTTAAAGAATAGCAGAGTTCCATTTTTTTCTCTGCAGTTCGGCTGTGTTTGGCGGCAATGTTCGGCGGTCTGTTCAGCAGCTTCACGTTCGGCACACACGGGGACCCTGAATTCACCGCAGGGTCGGTGAACTGGAATCGCCGAATCGCACTGAAGTGCGTCGAACGAAAAAAGCTTTGAATAACCCTTTAAGTCTTCATCTATTGGCAGATTATAATGGAGATACGCAATGGTGGCACCAGCCAATGGAGTATGCCATTCATCCCACTGATATTTTATAAATCTCCCATCTTACCAGCTGGTCCCCTTCATCCTCGTGGTAAAGGAGGGGCTGTTTAAGGGGTCTTCGGATATACGTATGAGTGGTGGTTCCCTGGAAATAGGTTGCAGAAAACTTTGCAAACTTATACTCAGAAAGGTCTTCTTCTTCCTCATCAGGAAGCGGGAGAGACTGGTCCAAGTCTTCTTCCTCCATTGGTTCTTGAGTACGTTCTAGATCCTGAGTAGAAAGACAGGTTTTATTTTAACACAAGGTACTCTTATCGGTGGGTATTTGTCACCCTGACCCTTAAAACCCTGACCCTTAAAGCTAGCTAGGTATCCTATGGAAAAATTTGGCGGAGAAAAAAAGACATGAGAAAAAAAGGGTGAGTCTTCAAAAAAAGACGCGTTAAAAAAAAGACGGGGCTTGAAAAAACAAACCATAAAAAAGTTACGTTAACAAAAGAAACCTTAAAAAAAAGACACCCGTGCTGCTGTAAAAAAAAGACGCCTCTTGAAGTGAGAAGCATTACCAAAAAGACGCCTCTACTTGAAGTGAGATGCGTTACAAAAAAAGACGAATAAAAAAAAAGGCTATGCATCCCTACACGATCCTCCCTGAATTGCCGGCAACCCGAAACTGGCATTTCAGTGCTTATTTTGGAGAGCTGGTAGGCTCCACATTTAAAACCCCCGTGACCCTTAAGGGGTTAATAGCATGGGGTGCCCACACCTCCAGCCTCAAAGTTAAAGAAAACTCCCTAAAAATAAATCAAATCAGGGGCGTAACTAACAGGGGTGCAGAGGGTGCCACGGCACCTGGGCCCCTGAGTCTGGGGGGCCCCACAATCAGATGGGTGGTGGCCCGGATTGGCCCTGCCTGCCCCTGCAGTCCAGGCAGGGGTCAGGCACAGGGTCTCCCGTTTGATTGGCAGCGTGTGGAATCAAACTCCCACACGTTGCGCCTGAAATAAAGGCCCCACCGGGAAAAGGGTGTGGGGAGAAGAGGCTGCCAGCCCAGCAGCTCACATGGGGAGGTGCTGGACCCACCCCTTCCCCCTCCACAGCCTCCCCTGCTGTGCTGGAAGTGTCCAGCAGGTGCAGATGGGGCAGTGGAGTGAGACCATACTTACCTATGGTAAATATGTAACAAGCTGGGGTGGTGTGTGCGTGTGTGTGTGTGTTTGCGTGCGCAGGGGGTGGTGCGTGTATGAGTAGGGGGTGGTGTGTGAGCAGGGGGTGGTGTGTGCGTGTGCAAGCAGGGGTAGTGTGTGTGAAAATGGACTGGAGGCTGAAATGGGTTGGAGAGAAATCAAATTAACTGGGGAGGAATTTACTGGGGGCTGTGGAGCTCTGTGACACCCTCATACACAGCGCATATTGCAGTGAGTTTTATTGCTGTGGAGCTCCGTGATACGCTCATAAACACCACATATTACTGTGGGGTGGGGGCAAAAGATGTTTTTGCGTAGGGTGGTGGAGGGCCCTTCATGGATTCCTGCACCTGCGCCCTGAGGTTTCTAGTTACGCCTCTGAATCAAATAACCCTCTATTAACCCTATACTAGCCAAAGTCCTAACCTGACCTATGAACCCCTTATTAACCCTATCCTAACTAAAGCCCTGAACTCTACCCATTTACTGTTTTACCAACAAAGAGTGTGCAAGCAGCCGGTTGTAGCCAACAAAATTAGGGTCACGGTGCTCCTGAAATGACGCACGGAGAAGCACGTGTGGCCAAAATGACTCAAAGACTGATGCACATACTCCTAAAATGATGCACAGAATGATGTACAGGTGTCACTGGAGCAGTGGAGCATTCCGAATTAATCCGAATATATCAGTTCATATACAGATCTGGCCAATTATAATCGATTCGGATCAGTTGGGGATGTTTTTATTCAGAAAGCGATTCAGTTGAGACATCAGTAATTTGGAATTCAGATTTATCCTAATCGCCGTTTATTCGGCTGAATTCCGAACTGATTTGAACCGAATCGGGTGTGTCTTTTCACAGTAGTCAAAAATTAAGGTATAAAGATGATGGTACCTCAAATCCCCTTGGTGCTTGCCCTTCCTGACCAGGGAGTGAAGATGTGGTCCCAAGAAAGCCAAACATTCTGTCCACCATGTCCGAATCATTAACAGGCTCATTCCTGGCCTTTTCCATCTTCTCCAGGAGCTCCTTCTTCCTCCTAGCTTCCTCCTTCTCCCTAACATCTCTCTCTGCATCTTCGCGGGCAAGCTGGGCCAGACGCTCCTGGCGGGGTACACAAATAACAAATGGGATGACTGAGCAGAATATTGGTTCTAAATTTGTCTGAGTTTTAATAAAAGACCTGGCTGGACAAAGATACATCAGATACATTTGAAGCACCACATTCTGTGTGATTGACTTCAGTTATCTCCGATATAGTGTAGCGCTGCTTTTGCATCTTTCTTGGTTATTTGAGAGAAATAACAGAAGTTTTCTGGGATTCATGCTTTGGTAACTATGAATAGGAATATTGATGTGATATTTTGTTACAGTTGTATTTCTGGTCACAGAGAGCCTACAGAAATCATTAAAATAGAAAGAAGTGTCCTGTTGCAAAAAGAAGTCTTACTTGGTGGTTTTTCTCTGCCTCTTGCTTGGCTTTCTTCGCGCTCATCTCCTTTTTTAAACGTTCTTCTTCTGCTAAGCGAAGTCTCTCGGCCTCCAACCTGCGGTGGTACTGAAAAACAAACAACCCTGTTCTGATATAATTTGCATTGAAGACGCTCCGCTGAGAATTTTCTCAGTTTATCGTGCATTCCATTAATGCCAAAATGTACCTCTGTTCAGGGACATTATTGGTTGGAATAATAATATCGTGGTCAGGACATTAACATAGTCATACTTTAATGATAAGGCCGAAGAATGGCAGAAACAAGTCAATGATTCCCTAATTCGTCTCAGGCAAAGAGGACCTGTTTGGTATTTTGGGTTCAGCCATGCACATTCATCCAAGACAAGTCGACTCTAGTGTCTTAGTGATATACACGTGATTAGTTTCATGCACTTACATACCTCTCCTTTAAGGCGCTTGTAGAGTCTGCGAGCAATCATGCCCCTGGTGTAGGCCTGGATGGTGTACACAGCCCACAGTCTGTGTCTGAAAGCCTTTCTGACCAGGAAGCCTCTACACTGAGCTTGGAAATCGCCGATACGCTTACGTGCGATGTGGTACTGTTTGTGCAGCTTCCTGGAGCGATACAGGGCTTGGAGTCGTAAAAACCCAATCCTCATCTGGAAAAAAAAAGGTCAAGTGCTGTTAGGCAGAGTGACTGATATGACTGCATCCATCCATGGAAAACAGGCATCCATGACTGATATCACTACATCCATTCCACGAAACCCATGCAAACACAACTGGCATCACTGCATCCATTCCAAGGAACCCATGCAAACACGACTGATATCACTGCATCGATTCCAAGGAAACCATGCAAACACGTCTGATATCACTGCATCCATTCCAAGGAACCCATACAAACATGACTGATATCACTGCATCCATTCCAAGGAACACATGCAAACATGACTGATATCACTGCATCCATTCCACGGAACCCATGCAAACACAACTGATATCACTGCATCCATTCCATGAAACCCAAGCAAACACGGCTGATAACACTACATCCATTCCAAGGAACCCACGCAAACATGACTGATATCACTGTATCCATTCCACGGAACCCATGCAAACATGACTGATATCACTGCATCGATTCCACGGAACCCATGCAAACACGACTGAAAATACTGCATCCGTTCCATGGAACCCATGCAAACACGACTGATAACACTGCATCCATTCCATGGAGCCCATGCAAACATGACTGAAATCACTACGTCTGTTCTGTGGAACCCAATCAACCATGACTGATATTACTGTGTACAGTCCGTGGAGGCCAAGCAACCATGATTGATATCCCTGCGTCCATTCTATGGATCCCAGGAAAACACGACTGTTATCACTGCACTCATTCCATGGAACCCAATCAACCATGACCCATATCACTCCCGCCATTCCATGGAACCCAGGCAAACACTACTGACATCACAGCGTCTGTTCCGTGGAACCCAATCAACCATGACGGATATCACTGCGTCTGTTCCGTGGAACCCAATCAACCATGACTGATATCACTGCATCCGACCTCCAGCCAATATCTTAACAACATCAGTGGACTAAGGCCTGAGTGTATTAGAGAGCAGATTTCTTTCTGTCCTGATGGAACACACTACGGAACCACTGGGCATACATAAGGATAGTCCATCTGATCGACTCCATCTTACCACTGCGTAGTTTTTCCTGCAGTTATGTCCTCTCCAGTACCTCTGGATCAGCAAAGCAGATTTTCTAATTTTTAGGAAATTGGACCTTTAATAAAACAAAGGAGCGCTATTGTTATTACACCATGTGTACCATTTAATGCATTCTGTTACACTGTGCATTATTTTCCTCAAATTTCATTTGATTGAATAAGGTAATTTTTAAGCCAATTTTTTTTGAAAACTGCACAAAGAGACACTGTAAGTCTCTGTTCCAGATATAGGGTGCAAGATCCTTCCTTCCCCTTAAAAAACCTAGAGAGCCCAAACATTGGGATTCTCAGGCTGTCACATTCTTGATGTCATGTATGCAAATAACTGCTTTAAACTGCTTTTTGTCCACCGCTCTATAGTTAGGGTTGCACAATGTCACACAACGTGTTGGGAAAAGAGATCGATACACTTGTGCATATTTACTAAAGTGGTTATTCAGTTTTGTTTCTCGTTTGGCGCACTTCAGTGATTCCAGTTCACCAATCCTGCATTGAATTCACTATTCACCGCAGGGTCCCCGAAGTGGAGTCGCCGAAGACCGCCACCGACTGTCGCAGACCACCTATCTGCCCGCCGAACAGACCGCTGAAAAAGTGCCGAACTGAGCTCCGAACGCCATCGAACTTCAGAATAATTTTTTTTTAAAAATGGAACTCTGCTATTCTTTAACCTCCCTGGCGTTACGATTCTGACATATGTTATATGTCAGAATTGTTACAATGTTTTTAGCCCCCTAGCGTTAAGAGAGTGGCTCGGTGTTAACTTTCAATGCTGAAAGCGGTAACCCCCGAGCCACACTCGGGGCTGGATACATTACCTGTCCCTGCGCTCCCTCGCTGTCCCCCGCAGTCACAATCTGGATGATTGTGACGTCATGTTTCCTGGTTCCCTTCTCGCGAGAAGGGAACCAGGACACTGTGATCAGCCGGAGGAGAATGCAATCGCGGAGGTCAGCGCGGGAGCACAGGGACAGGTAGGTATCCAAGCTCGGGTTAAATATTGAGCTGTTTATTGGCCTGTGGTGCTGAATACAACAGAATCAGCACCACAGCCAATTGACAGGGAAGGGATGCTTTGTGAAACAGTAGAACGAAACAGATTAGTTTTCATAATTTTCTTTGTAATTTGGGATCAATTCGAATTCGATTTGGATCACAAAAAAAAAATCAATCAATCATTTAAATCAATGGCTCTCTTGTGAAACCGTATAACGTTTCAATTTCGTTATATACCGTCTTGTTTAGGTTCGTCTTGTTTCGATTCAGATGAAACAAATTAGATATTTTGGAAGTACTTCCGAAATACGAATTTTCAAACCAATTGAGATTCGTTACAAAACGAATGCACACCTCTATTAACCATTACTTCTCTATAGGATGGTTTTGCTGCCGCCGGATATTGCCGAATTGTGGCGACCTGCACCGCATTTCGCTGTCAATTCGTCAGTATTTGCGAAATGACAGCTTTGAGAACAGACAAACTGCCACGGAATTGCAACGTACGAGGATATTCAACGTTCGGTGGCAAGTTCGGCTCTTTTTGAACAACCCTTTAAATTGCAGTAGCCTGCAGCTCTGAACAAGTTTAGGGGACTTTAAGCCGACATCGAGATCAGGGTCAGGGAAACACAGACCGGTGGACACGCAAAGGCCTACATGCTCCCAGAAGCTCATGCCACCTCTTGCTGCTGTTTAGCATTGCAGGGGATCATGAGAATTGCAGTTACTCGACAGACGAGCGTCTACATTTCACCTCCGTCACCTGTAGCTTTATTAATTAATATCCCTGATGATGTCCTTACCGGTCTTTAAAGCCTCGGACCACTTTTTGGATGAGTATGACCTTGTCTGTGATGGCTTTGTCTCGTTCAATCTCCAGCAGCATGTCGTGATGGTCCTTTAAGGCAAAAAACACCCCAGAGAAGATATATAGAAGATGATCAGCAGTTAATAAGATCAAAACAATTAGAATTTTGAGGGGAAGAGTCCTATATTTAACGGGGGGCTCGTACGCACCCGGCAAATAAAAGGATAATCTTAAATCTAAGTCTTAGTAAAGAATATCTCTAAATGAAGCTGTCCGGCCGCGGTCCTCTCGCTCTCGTCGGGCTGCGTCATTCATTAATCCGTGCCTGTGGCTTTAAGTGAGGAAGCAGAGGGTCCAGCTGCCAGCACCTTTATTATTTCCGGCCTTGAAAAGCCTGCGCTTCCTTTGGAATCCATCTGACATCTGCAGACCCCCGATTAAGAGCCTCAGAAATGTTAGATAAGGGGCACAGGATGTCGTTGAGCGTTTCTACAAAGCCCCCTGACGATGGCCGTGGAAGCTGAATGGAAGAAAGGAACGTGTTTCGCTCGAGCAGGCGAGAAAGTTATGGAAAGTGCGAGTGGAGACTAAAAAGCAGCAATTTTACCTAATCTATTAAAAAAATGCTACTTTAGAATATCTGTTTATCCACTAAAACGTGTAGAAAATTTGGTAATGAGGAGGATTTATCGGATCCCGGGTCTTGTAAGTGAAGAGCTGGCACTGGTGATCCCTGGCATCTCCTCCAAATACACCCATATCATTATTTTTGTATTGATGAAAAAAATACAATGTATTGTGTCCCGTCTGTGTATTATGTATAATGCAGGTATATCGGGGAATCCCAGACTCTCTGTATTGTGTCCTCTCTGTGTATTATGTGTAGTGCTGGTATATCAGTAAATCACAGACTCTCTGTATTGTGTCCTCTTGGTGTATTATGTGTATTGAAGGTATATCAGTATATCCCAGGCTCCCTGTATTGTGTCCTCTCTGTGTATTATGTGTAATGCAGACATATCAGTAAAACCCTGACTCCCTGTATTGTGTCCTCTCTGTGTATTATGGGTAATGCAGGCATATCAGTAAATCCCAGGCTCTATGTATTGTGTCCTCTCTGTGTATTATGTATGTGTAATGCAGGCATATCAGTAAATCCCAGACTGCCTGTATTGTGTCCTCTCTGTGTATTTTGTGTGATGCAGGTATATCAGTAAAACCCAGACTAACTGTATTGTGTCCTCTCTGTGAATTATGTGTAATGCAGGCATATCAGTAAAACACAGACTACCTGTATTGTGTCCTCTCTGTGAATCATGTGTAATGCAGGCATATCAGTAAATCCCAGACTCCCTGTATTGTGTCCTCTCTGTGTATTATGGGTAATACAGGCATATCAGTAAAACCCAGGCTCTATGTATTATGCCCTCTCTGTGTATTATGTGCAATGCAGGCATATCAGTAAATCCCAGACTACCTGTATTGTGTCCTCTCTGTGTATTATGTGTAATACAGACATATCAGTAAATCCCAGGCTCTATGTTTTGTGTCCTTTCTGTGTATTATGTGTAATGCAGGCATATCAGTAAATCCCAGACTCCCTGTATTGTGTCCTCTATACAGTACAGGGTCAGGGGACACCAACATCCATCAATCCTTAAAGAGTATGTAAATGGTTTGAAGCTCGGTGCAGCGAGAGCCTCTTACCTTTAAGAAAATCTTTGTCTTGCCTATCTGCCAGTCATCGTCCTTTCCCAGCACACATTCTGCAATTCGCTGACATGTCCCGCGGAGGTCCCCCTGGATAAGAACAAAATCACATCAATTGGCCCGACTGAGCAAGGTATTATTTTCAGATGAAGCCGAAAGATGGACACTCGTCCAGGATCTTGTCCCTACAGCTACAGATTGCAAAATAACAGAGTTTTCTTGAAAATATTTTAAAAGGTTGAGTTTGTAACTCAGTGCCGAAGCCTTCCAATCACAAAGCCAGGGAATTACATTTACCAAACCTAATTTACCCAGTTAGTGTCTGTTGAGGTCATGGAACAAGGACTTACACCTCATTTGTAACGATTATAAGGTTCATTCACTAATTTGGAATATTTCATTTTGTGTTTGAAGGTACCGCATGTTTTTTTTTTTAATAGATTTTGATGAGGTCAGCGTTTTCAGATACCTCTCATTTTTTGGGGCACATGTAATAAATCAAAACAGGGTTGTAGAAAATAGGCACATTACTTCTAGAATATAACTCTCAAAGTTCCCTGTGTAACACGTCACAGATTGCAAAACAACGCTGTTTTCTTTAAATAAGATTTTAAAAAACTGAGTTTGTAATTCAGCCCAGAAGACTTCCTATTCACAAACCCAGGGAATTACATTTCCCAACTTCACATACAATTAGGGTCTGCTGAGGTCATGCTACAGGCCAGCGGCGACTCTAGGAACAATATATAGGGGGGCGGGCACATAAGATACCACATTCAAAACTGGGGGGGCACTAATAATTTTCTCCACTAAATCAATAGTATCACTGAAAAAAAGTAAAAGGGTATATATTCCATAATCCCACAGTAATTTGGTGCAATGATACCTTTTTGTTGTATTAACCTTATACTTAAATTCAATATGTTATTTGCCGCAATTCGTTGATTTTCACCGACTTCCATTAACTAATTCAGTGACTCCAATTTTTGCAAATTACGGTGACCATTCGTCAAATAGGGAATTCACCATATTTTCAGCAAAATGGATTCCCGAAATGTGACAAAAAGCAAAGTATCTAATGATGAATAGACCCTTTATATTCTAACTTTCATAATAACCCTATGATGCCATTAAACCAGGGAAATACAATAAAAAAATAAAGAGTGTGGCATTTGGCCTACCCATTAACCCCTAAAATGCCATTAATCAAGGGAAAACATGAAATATATACACTGTGAGGCATGTAGCCAACCCATTAACCCCTTAAATACCTGTAATCAAGATAAAACATGAAATGAATACACTGTGAGGCATGTAGTCTACCCATTAATCCCTAAAATGCCATTAATCAAGGGAAAACGTGAAATATATACACTGTGAGGCATGTAGCCTACCCATTAACTCCTAAAATGCCATTAATAAAGGGAAAACGTGAAATATATACACTGGGAGGCTTGTAGCCTGCACATTAACCCCTAAAATGCCATTAATCAAGGGAAAACGTGAAATATATACACTGTGAGGCATGTAGCCTGCACATTAACCCCTAAAATGACATTAATCAAGGGAAACCGTGAAATATATACACTGTGAGGCATGTACTAAAGGCATGTCCTAAAAAAAATCTAATCCTGCTCAATTACTGTTAGATTAGGGTTAAACATGAGGGTTAAAAGGCAAGCTAGGGTTAAATATTGAGCTTTCTATTGGCCTGTGGTGCTGAATACAACAGATTCAGCACCACAGCCAATTGACAGGGACAGGAGTGCTTTGTGAAACAGTAAAACGTAATGGATTTGTTTTCATAATTTCGTTTGTAATTTGCTATCAATTCGAAATCGATTTGGATCACTAAAAATAGAATCAATCAAATCATTCAATCAATGTTTCTCTTGTGAAACAGTATAAGTGATCAATTTCGTTAAATACCGTTTAGTTTTCGTTTCAATTCAGATGAAACCAATTTGTTATTTCGGAAGTACTTCTGAGATACGAATTAACGAATTTCCAAACGAATTGATATTCATTACGAAACGAATGCACACTTCTAATGTATAATGTGGTCCTGGATATACAGATTATTTACACAAGTGATGCTTTCGGTACCTGTTTATATGCAGGCTTCACACCAGGCATTAATACGCGGTAACGATCCACAAACTCCACGAAGGTGTAGCGTATTGGATATCCCGCTCTACGGATGCGGATGGTCTCCATCATTCCAGAGTATCTCAGTTGCCGAATGCACAGCTCCCGGTCAAACAACTGCCAGAAATAGAAAAAAAATAAAAAGAGTATTAACTTCAAGCAAACAGCCAACCTCAACATTTCATATCTCCCTCTTACCACCACCAGGTCCCTGACAACCTCGTTCCAATTTCCATCTAGAGTAACCTGGCTTTGCCTACGTCTAAAGATGATATAATTTTATACTAAAATGAAAGCCCTTTTGTGTGTTTGTCTCAGACATGACCTTCCTTCTTCCCGAATAGCTTTCACACAGTGAATGGTCAAATTCAAAATGGCTTCCAATAGCTCCATCTTTCCAATCAAGCTGGGCTGTTAAAGACATGTCCCTTTCACAGTAGTTCTGTGTCAAATGGAAGTCATGTCCCGTCAAGTCTGCACATCTTCAGGTCTAGAAACCAACCATCCAACTTCTATTAATGGTCCACACCAACACCAGTTCGACTTTTACCAGGACCAACTTAGAGATGATGATGTCCAAGATGGCCGGACCTTCTTTCCCAAAGAGAATTTCACTGAAGCACTCACCCCGCTGATCGTCCCCAAATCACAATATTCTACTTATTGTTAGCTCCAGAAACCCTAAAACTCTGACACGATTACAGCTCTCACCAAGCTAAGACAAGATACTGCTTCCATAATTATATTCAACATTCACCGCAGGGTCTCCGGAGTGCATGGAACGGTCCCGAAAATCCACCACAAAACCGTGGAAAAAAAGCCAAAAATCCGCCGGAAAAACGCATCCGATACGATCCGAAGTATCAGATCACTCAAACCGCCGCAAAAAAACATGCCGAACACGTCCGGAAAAGCCTACCATCCGCCGCCCACAGCGCCAAGCCGCCGGCCAGCCGACGAACGGGGTAAGAAAAGAAAACAGCGATTGAAAGTGTCAAAATTGAAGCGCTGTTTGAAAAAAAACAAATGGACGAAAATGCCTGCAATTAACACATAAGATCCTATGAATGATAACAAAAAGGTCTGTTACAGAAAAAAGAAAAAACTATTTAAAAAAATTAAAAAAAAATCCGAATCGTGCCTAATAGATCCTAAAAAAGAAATCAATAAAGAGACTTTTTGCTGCATATTAAAAGAATAAACTTTTTATTAGATATTGGATAAAAACTGGAATATTTTTAACATTGAAACTTACGGGATTCGCCTGATTACACCTGACGAAATGACATTTCTCTGCTGTTCGGTGTCTCCGAATAGATTAACCATTGTTTCTCTAGTGGGGGGTTTCACTGCCGTCGAACAGGCACCGTATTTGCAGGCAGTTCGCCAAAATTTTGCCAACTGCCTGCTTTCTGAATAGCCACGAAATTGTACCGTACGGGGAAATTCACTGTTCGGTGCCATTTCAGGGTCAGATCGGCTCTCTCTGAATAACCATGTTTATATAAAAAAAATCTACAAACTCCTGATTACATAAACCTGCACACCCTTTCACAATAGAGACTCTCGTTGTGTTCACAGTTCTCAAATCCCATTGTAGATCCAACCTGTAGGTATAAAGCATACGTCTTCCGTCAATGAAAGGGATTCTAAAGGAACCCAGCTCTTGGTGTGGAGGACTCCATCCTTGGGCTCATCCTACTGGTCGAACCGTGACCCTCCAAGAGTTGCCGAAGACATTGCAAGAGCAAATTGTTGAAAAGTACCAATCAGGAGCGGGATGTAACAAAATATCAGAGGCACTGGATGCACCATGGACCACCGTCCCAACCATCATCAAAATGAGGACAGAATGTGGCAGCACCGAGACATGATGGTCTTCAACAACCATCTAAAAGAGGTGAAAGAATGACAAGAAGACTTTTCAGTGAGGCCATCAATGAAAGGGATTCTGAATAAACCCAGATGAAAGGCAGCTCTTTCTGGCAGATTCAATGACTGTTTGGAGGTTGTTGGAGGTTTCATCCCACTGGGAGAACCATGGTCCTCCAAGAGTCGCCAAAGACATTGCAAGAGCTTATTGTTGAAAAGTATCGGAAGCGAGATGTAAGAGAATATGGGAAGCACTGGATACACCATTGAACAGTGTCGCACCCATTATTAAAAAGGGGAGAGAATGTGCCTCCACTTAAGACACCACAATCCCAGATGACCCTCCAAAGGTGATGAAAGGACATCAGGCCATAACAGGTGGAAATGGTCTGATATTTACATAATTTATATTATTCTCCTTTATTTTTTCAAAAACTAGCCATTTCATGAGGGTGTGCAGACTTTTTTGTATACAAAGGGAGGAGCCTCACAGACGATCATGGAGACGAAAAGGTGTCGTGGTTGGCACATAGAATGGAAGTTTTGAAAGGAGCAAAAACAGACCATAATGCTCAAACCAATTCCATTGTGGTTTCTCTGTGAAACAGTGCTTTGAAGGCCTCAAAACCCATCTTGGTGATGAAGCCCCAAGTCTCGAGATGGTCCGCAGGTGGTTTTACAGATACAAGTCTGGTCATTTTGCCTTTTCTGATTAACCAATAGAGGCAGACCCCCCGGACATCAATGAATGAGACTATGGTGGCCAAGGAGAAGGAATTTCTGGATCAGGAACCTCAAATCATTCTCAAAAAGCTTGTGGAAGAGTTCGACATTCCAAAAACAAGCATGTTGGGAATTCGTCATGACGAGTCGAACTTCACAAAGAAGCCGCCTACTGGGTTCCGCGTTTGTTGAAGGTAGAACAAAAAACTGCTTGAGTTGAGTTTTCCAAAAAGTTCCTCATCACGTTCGAAAATGGGAAGTTGTCTAATTTTGAGGCAATTGGCACTGGAGATGATTTTCAGGGGTGTTTTCAGAAGACAGTGCACGACTTGAAAAAATGTGGCGATTGGGGGCGATTAAGTTGAGAAATGCTGAATAAATGAGTTTCATTGGAATTTTTTTTTGCTTTGGCATCATTTTTTTTTTCCCTTACGTTTGGACCTCCCTTCATACATGATACAAACAATAAAAGTCAGATAACAAAAAAAATCAATGACTCCTCATTCTTCGGAAACAGAATTCAACCCACTGAAAGACCAGAACAGAAATCTTTGTTTATCAAATTTCAGCCGTGAACCCTTTGAAAACGCTCGTACATGGCGGGGGGGGGGGAAGAGACGAAGTTATAGCTCGGTTCAGGGAATAATGATATATCATTCAGATATTTCCTCCTGTTTTGAAACTTTGTTCTATAAACTTACTTTTCGGAAGCGGTGCGAAAGCGCTGACCTGACCTGACCCTGCCCTGGCACCGAACCCTTTCATAGCTTTCACAGAAAGAGCTAAAATCAACAACGTTTAGGTGTTTCCAAGAAGAGAAATGTTTGCAATTTCCTTGGTTTTCCATCATGTGACAACAAATCCACCCTGAAACCTCTTCATGGCCTAAAATGTCATTATTTTTCCCAATATAACGGCCTTGGATTTAACCAAAGTGTCCTTCACGATTAGAACTACCTTATGGTGCGAGACTCCAACATCAGCCACAAGCTACAAGCCACAAGCTACAAGTCACAAGCTACAAGACACAAGACACAAGCCACAAGCTACGAGACAAGACACAAACTACAAGCCACAAACTACAAGACACAAGCCACAAGCTACAAGGCACAAGCTACAAGCCACAAACTACAAGACACAAGCTACAAGACACAAACTACAAGCCACAAACTACAAGCCACAAGCTACAAGCCACAAACATACAGGCCACAAAATACAAGACATAAACTGCAAGACACAAGCCACAAGCTACAAGACACAAGCTACAAGACACAAGCTACCAACTACAAGCCACAAACTACAAAACACAAGCTACAAGACACAAGCTACAAGCCACAAGCTACAAGCCAGAAACTACAAGACACAAGCTACAAGCCAGAAACTACAAGACACAAGCTACAAGCCACAAACTACAAGACAGAAGCTACAAGCCATAAGCTACAAGCCACAAACTACAAGACACAAGCTACAAGCCACAAGCTACAAGTCACAAGACACAAGCTACAAGCTACAAGCCACAAACTACAAGACACGAGCTACAAGCCACAAGCTACAAGCCACAAACTACAAGCCACAAACTACAAGACACAAACTACAAGACACAAACTACGAGACACAAGCCACAAGCTACAAGACACAAGCCACAAGCTACAAGACACAAGCTACAAGACACAAGCTACAAGACACAAGCTACAAACTACAAGTCACAAACTACAAAACACAAGCTACAAGCCACAAGCTACAAACCACAAGCTACAAGCCACAAGCTACAAGCCACAAACTACAAGACACAAGCTACAAGCCACAAACTACAAGACACAAGCCACAAGCTACAAGACACAAGCTACAAGCCACAAGCGGCAAGCTACAAGACACAAGCTACAAGCCACAAGCTACAAGCCACAAACTACAAGACACAAGCTACAAGCAACAAGATACAAGCCGCAAGCTACAAGCCACAAGACACAAGCTACAAGCCACAAACTACAATCTACAAGTCACAAGCTACAAGCCACAAGACACAAGCTACAAGCCACAAGACACAAGCTACAATCCACAAGTCACCAGCTACAATCTACAAGTCACAAGCTACAAGACACAAGCTACCAGCTACAAGTCACAAGCTACAAGTCACAAGCTACAAGCCACAAGCTACAAGCCACAAGCTACAAGACACAAGCTACAAGCCACAAGCTACAAGACACAAACTACAAGACACAAGCTACAAGCCACAAACTACAAGACACAAGCTACAAGCCACAAACTACAAGCCACAAACTACAAAACACAAGCTACAAGACACAAGCTACAAGACAGAAGCTACAAGCCACAAGCTACAAGTCACAAACTACAAGACACAAACTACAAGACACAAGCCACAAGCTACAAGACACAAGCTACAAGACACAAGCTACAAACTACAAGCCACAAACTACAAAACACAAGCTACAAGACACAAGCTACAAGCCACAAGCTACAAGACACAAGCTACAAGCCACAAACTACAAGACACAAGCCACAAGACACAAGCCGCAAGCTACAAGACAAAAACTTCAAGCCACAAACTACAAGACACAAGCCACAAGCTACAAGAAACAAGCCACAAGACACAAGCTACAAGCCACAAGACACAAGCTACAAGCTAAAGACTACAAGCTAAAGTCTGTACAGACTTTTAAAAAACGACTGGATGACTTCCTGCAGACACAGAATATTAAGGGTTATAATATTTAATATGTGGGTAAAAGCTTCTTGATCCAAGGAGAAATCTGACTGCCATTCTGGGGTCAAGAAGGAATTTTTTCCCAGTATGTTGCATATTGGCAAGCATTCAGACTGGGTTTTTTGCCTTCTTTTGGATCAACAGCAGTAGGTTATGTGGGAGAGGCTGAACCCGATGGACGCATGTCTTTTTTCAGCCTATATAACTATGTAACTATGTAACTATGTAACTATGTAACAAGCTACAAGCCACAAGTCACAAGCTACAAGACACAATCTACAAGTCACAAGCTACAAGACACAAGCTACAAGCCACAAGCTACAAGCTACAAGACACAAGCTACAAGCTACAGGACCCAAGCTACAAGCTACAAGACACAAGCTACAAGCCACAAGCCACAAGCTACAAGCCACAAGCTACAAGCCACAAGCCACAAGATACAAGCCACAAGCTACAAGCCACAAGACACAAGCTACAAGCCACAAGCTACAAGCCACAAGTCACAAGCTACAAGACACAATCTACAAGTCACAAGCTACAAGACACAAGCTACAAGCCACAAGTCACAAGCTACAAGCCACAAGTCACAAGCTACAAGACACAAGCTACAAGCTACAAGCTACAAGTGACAAGCTACAAGACACAAGCTACAAGCTACAAGCTACAAGTCACAAGCTACAAGACACAAGCTACAAGCTACAAGCCACAAGCCACCACCCAACTTTATTTTTTAATTACCTTTGCTGTTATTAAGAAACAAATTCTATATGGATTAAAAATGAGGCTGCTCAGTCGCACTGATGGCCAAAATGTGTCAACAAATAATCAATAATTGTTATTGTAGGAAGCTCCCTCGCACTCCAAAAATGTAGAAATGGAGAACATCAGCCAACCATGAACAATGTCCCCCATTATTCCCTCTTAGGTCAGTTAATACTAATATCTTCATGTCTTTATCAGCCAATTGCCGTATTAAGAGCCCCCTCCCCAATCCTTTGGGGGTCCTGTAAAGGATAGTTGCGGGTCCCAGCACCATCTTTTTCCCTGGTGATCCAGGGAGAAAGACTCCTAGAAAGACTCTTACCTCGTGAGGTGAGTGCTCCATGAAATGCACTCTCCACCTGTTGAATGCATTGGTCGGCTGGACCACAGAGCAAAACAATTGATCGCATTCAAGACACGGCGCATGTGATAATTGATAATTATCTATATCATGGAACTATCATGACTAAGTCTCCGTCTGAGTCCGACACATCACTGGCAAGGATAGATATAGATGTGAGAGCGATAGAGCGATAGATCAATAGAGGGATAGATAGATAGATAGATAGATAGATAGAAAGATAGAAAGATAGATAGATACTGTAGATAAAGGGATAGCTAGATAGATAGATGGATATATAGATAAAGAGATGGATACAGCGATAGATAGATAGAGCGATAGATAGATAGAGCGATAGATAGATAGATACAGATAGATAGATACAGATAGATACAGAGATAGATAGAGATAGATACAGAGATAGATAGATAGATAGATAGATAGATAGATAGATACAGAGATAGATAGAGATAGATAGAGAGAGATAGATACATAGAGAGCGATACAGAGATATATATAGATAGATCGATAGATACAGAGATAGAGATAGAGAGAGATAGATAGATACAGAGATAGATATAGATATAGATAGAGATAGATACAGAGATAGATAGAGATAGATATAGATAGATCGATAGATACAGATTGAGACAGATATATATATATAGACAGACAGACAGACAGATAGAGATATGGAAAGATAGACAGACATATTAATTTACAAAGACAGACCAAAAAAGATGGAAGGATAGACTGACAGAGACACAGACAGAAGGATAGACAGACGGAAAGAAGAACAGACAGGCAGAAGGATGGACAGACAGACCGGAGGAAGGACAGACAGACAGAAGGAAGGACAGACAGACAAGAGGCAGAAAAGATGGAAAGATGGACAGACAGATAGATGGTTATCAAGCTGATTGTAAGGATTTTTTTGGCTGTTGACAATTTGCATATCATACAATAGAACATTCCATCATGCTGTCAGCTCTCCGTTTAGTAAATAGGTCCCAATCTCCTCACATGAGATCGTTGTTATTGGTGATCTCCTCTCCCATATTTTGCATTTTTCCTTTAACCTGACGAGCATAAAACCTACAGTGTTGGACACGGGTCGGCAACCTGGGACCCTCCAGATGTTTTGGGACTACATTTCCCATGAGACTCAGTCAATTTAATGAGTGCCTGAGCCTTGTGGGAGTTCTAGTTCCTAAACATCAGGGGGCCAAGGTTGCCGACCCCCGGCATAGGACATCAACCATAGAATGATGGATGGGTTAATGAGGTTAGACGTGTAGCCTGGTCTGACGCACCATCCCATGGCGTAACAAGTGGCAGACCCAATGTTCCAATAGACCAGGGATCTCAAACTCTAGCCCCCCAAATCTTTCTGAACTACACCTCCCATGTATCTCTGGCCATTTATGGAATTCAAAGATATCTGGGAATTGTAGGCCATAATCAACCGGGGAGACCAGAGTTTGAGATCCTTGTCGTAGACTAATGGACTCACCATTGGCTTTTTGTATTCATTGGGCTTGATGCAGCGGACGAAGAAGGGTTGGCAGACGCTGAGCGTTCTCATCAGCAGCTCCAGAGAACGCTTGAACTGACTGCTCAGGGTAGGCGAACGTTTCCTGGTCTCGGCCCCCTGGAAAGTAAATAGAAATAGTCAGGAGAGCAGAACTCTTTCTCAGGAAGTGGAAGGATGATAAGAGCGAGAGAGCCGCTTCCTCCTCCCCGGTGTCACTGGAAGGGAAATCTCTCTCTCTCCCATGGAAGAGGAAGACGTGTTCGGATCGGAGGTGCTAAACCTAAAAAATACTGAGTTAACCACTGCACCACCATCACCACCCCGGGCCACGATTAACAATCCGGCAGAGAGAGGCCTACCGGGCTGTATGACATCACACGTAGACCTGTGAGAGACATGGTGGGCCAGAAAATACACACAAACAAGAAGGGAGCACAGGAAAAAAGATCAAAATTGCAAATGGACGAGGCTCAACACGCAAGCACACCACGTGTACAATCTACATGGAGTCACATACACATAAACATACACATAAGAATTGCTAAGAAGATGTTTTGGAAGTCTATTGACAAAGCACCCAAAGTGAACGCAATATCGGTGCAGTGCATTTTGGCGATTCCGTGTCACCAAAATTACGGTGAATTCACTATCTGGCGATTGGCCCCTTTATTTTGCCGAAATCAGAGTCGATGAAGCAGATGTCGCACGTCGGCGAAAAACTGCCGTACTGAAAGGTGAAAAAAAGGAAGGCTCCCATTTTCCTCATAGGAGATTAACAGGGTTATTCAAAGAGAATCGAAAAGTCACCGCAAGTTCGGTGACTTTTCGTTCTCTTCAATTCGGTGCGATTTGGCGTTCCCATTTTGGCGACCCTGCAGTGTATTCAGTAAGCACCACCGGGCCGTCGTAGTGCAGGGAAAACCTGCCGCAAACCAGCCAAACACTCACTGCCACCGGCGTGCAGAGGGGGGGCGGCGGGGCGGTGGCCCCGGGCATCCACTTCAGGAGGGCATCCAAGGGACTGCTCTACTCCTGAGAAAATATTCCTGGTGGGCACGTGCTTTTCCTTCCTACGAGCGGCCGCCAGCATAAAGCTCTGCCGCTCGCCTAGGGTTCTATACACCAGCCAGAGTTCACGTGAACTCCGCGATCTTGCGAGATCACGGCTGGCTGGTGTATAGGTCCCCAGGCGAGTGGCAGAGCTTTATGCTGGTGGCCGCTCGTAAGAGGGAAAAGAACGTGCCCGCCGGGAATATTTTCTCGGGGAGAGAAGAGCAGACAGGAGAGGTGAGCTGGGGCAAATATATCCATGTGAGCTGGGGGCAAATATATCCATGTGAGCTGGGGGCTATATATCCATGTGAGCTGGGGGCAAATATATATATATCCATGTGAGCTGGGGCAAATATATCCATGTGAGCTGGGGGCAAATATATATATCCATATGAGCTGGGGCAAATATATCCATGTGTGAGCTGGGGCAAATATATCCATGTGAGCTGGGGGCAATATATATATCCATGTGAGCTGGGGCAATATATATATCCATGTGAACTAGGGGCAAATATATCCATGTGAGCTGGGGCAAATATATCCATGTGAGCTGGGGGCTATATATCCATTTGAGCTGGGGGCAAATATATATATGTGAGCTGGGGGCAAATATATATATCCATATGAGCTGGGGCAAATATATCCATGTGTGAGCTGGGGCAAATATATCCATGTGAGCTGGGGGCAATATATATATCCATGGGAGCTGGGGCAATATATATATCCATGTGAACTAGGGGCAAATATATCCATGTGAGCTGGGGCAAATATATCCATGTGAGCTGGGGGCTATATATCCATTTGAGCTGGGGGCAAATATATCCATGTGAGCTGGGGCAAATATATCCATGTGAGCTGGGGCAAATATATGCATGTGAGCTGGGGCAAATATATCCATGTGAGCTGGGGCAAATACATCCATGTGTGAGCTGGGGCAAATACATCCATGTGTGAGCTGGGGCAAATACATCCATGTGTGAGCTGGGGCAAATATATCCATGTGAGCTGGGGCAAATATATCCATGTGAGCTGGGGCAAATATATATATCCATGTGAACTGGGGCAAATATATCAATGTGTGAGCTGGGGGCAAATATATCCATGTGTGAGCTGGGGAAAATATATCCATGTGAGCTGGGGAAAATATATCCATGTGAGCTGGGGCAATATATCCATGTGTGAGCTGCTGGGACAATATATTAATGTGAGCTGCTGGGGCAACATATCCATGTGTGAGCTGGTGGGGCAATATATTAATGTGAGCCGGTGGATACGCAGGGCCTGGCAGTGGCAGCAGAGGAGGTGAGAGCTGGGGGCAAATATACCCATGTGACCTGGAGCAAATATATCCATGTGAGCTGGGGGGCAATATATCCATGTGAGCTGGGGGCAATATATCCATGTGAGCTGGGGGCAATATATCCATGTGAGTTGAGGGCAATATATCCATGTGAGCTGGGGCAAATATATCCAGTGTGAGCTGGGGGCAATATATATCCATGTGTGAGCTGGGACAATATATCCATGTGAGATGGGGGCAATAAATCTATGTGAGCTGGGGGCAATATATATTCATGTGAGCTGGGGGCAAATATAACCATGTGAGCTGCCTCGGAGCAATATATATATCCATGTGAGCTGAGGGCAAATATATCTATGTGAGCTGGGGGCAAATCTACCCATGTGAGCTTCCTGGGGGCAATATATATATCCATGTGAGCTGGGGCAACATATATATATATCCATGTGAGCTGGGGCCAATATATATATATCCATGTGAGCTGAGGCAAATATATCCATGTGAGCTGGGGCAAATATACCCATGTGAGCTGTCTGGGGCAATATATATATCCATGTGAGCTGGGGGCAAATATATATATATCCATGTGAGCTGGGGCAAATATATCCATGTGAGCTGGGGGCAATATATCCATGTGAGCTGGGGCAAATATATCCATGTGAGCTGGGGCAATATTTCCATGTGTGAGCTGATGGGGCAAAATATTAATGTGAGCTGCTGGGGCAATATATCCACGTGTGAGCTGCTGGGGCAAGATTTCCATGTGTGAGCTGCTGGGGCAATATATTAATGTGAGCTGCTGGGGCAATATATCCATGTGTGAGCTGCTGGGGAAATATATCCATGTGTGAGCTGCTGGGGCAATATATTAATGTGAGCTGCTGGGGCAATATATCCATGTGTGAGCTGCTGGGGAAATATATCCATGTGTGAGCTGCTGGGGCAATATATTAATGTGAGCTGCTGGTGCAATATATCCATGTGTGAGATGCTGGGGCAATATATCCATGTGTGAGCTGCTGGGGCAATATATTAATGTGAGCTGGGAGGGGGTACCCTGGGCCCATGGTATGGAAAGGGTTCGCAGGGCTTTTCTCATATGTCGTACTACTAGATCTTGTACTTGATTTGGGGGGTGGCATGCAATCAAAGGGTTGGCCCCAGGCATCATAAGCGCTCTGTACGCCACTGCTCACCGCAAAACCTGGCGAACGCACACAGAAACCTGCAAAAACACACCAGAGAAACCCGAGCAGGAGCCGATCACAGCACAGAGCAGCAGCCGGAAAAACCCGACACCGCAGACGAATGGAGTGACAAAAAAAACCAGTACGCTTGAATGTTTGAAAAGTGAAACGGTGTTTACAAAGGAACTACAGAACGAAAATGTCTGGAATTTACATATAAAATCCAATGAATGATAATAAAAAGGGCTGTTACAGGAAAAAGAAAAAACTATTTAAAAAAAAACAGAAGAAAATGTTTGCTGAAAAGTGCCTAAAAGCTAAAAATAGACTTTTTACTGCAGAATATTATAATCAACAGTTTATTAGATATTAAATTAAAACGGGAATATTTTTAACATTGAAGCCTATGGGATTCGCCTGAATAAACCTGTCGAATGAAACCACCGAAGAGCAGGGAAATTCAGCAACCTTTCACTGCTGGTTTGTGGTCTCTGAATAGCCGAAGCATTGCTTCTCTATGGGGATTTCACTGCCCTCGAACAGGCACAGAACAGGAACCGTTTGTGCAGGCAATTCGCCAGGATATGGCTAACTGCCTGCTCTCTGAGTAG
Organism: Leptobrachium leishanense; assembly: GCA_009667805.1. Lineage (NCBI taxonomy): Eukaryota > Metazoa > Chordata > Amphibia > Anura > Megophryidae > Leptobrachium > Leptobrachium leishanense. The sequence continues at coordinate 447,710,975 of CM019064.1, forward strand.
CCGAATGGCCTGGAAAGGTAAGCGTAAGCTGAATTTCACTGTTCGGTTACCTTTCGCCAGCAATTCGGATCTCTTTGAATAACCCTGTATATCAAGTAATAATGTGCCCAAATAATAAAAAGCTCCTTTGAAAAATAATGAAAAGGTCTGTTACAAAATGCAAAAAAAAAATGTCTTTGAAAAAACTAAAAAACAAAATTAGGGTAATTCAAAGAGATCCGAATTGCTTGAGAAAGGTAACTGAACGCTGATTTTCAGTGTTCGGTTACCTTTCTTGGCCATTCAGCTATTCAGAGAGCAGGCAGCTCGCCAAATCCTGACGAATTGCCTGCACATACGGTGCCTGTTCGAGGGCAGTGAAATCCCCATAAAAAAGCACTGCTTCGGCTATTCAGAGAACACAAACCAGCAGTGAAAGGTTCCCCTAATGCTCTGCCATTCGGTTGTTTCTTGCGGCAGATTTATTCAGGCGAATCCCATAGGCTTCAATGTTAAAAATATTCCCATTTTAATTCAATATCTAATAAACCGTTCATTATAATATTCTGCAGTAAAGAGTCTCTTTATTTATAGTTTTTTTAGGATATTTTAAGCATTTTTTGCCCTTTCTTTTAAAAAAGTCTGATTTTTTTTTTAAGTTTACTTATTTTTTCTGTAACAGACCTTTTTATTATCATTCATTGGATTTTATATGTAAATTCCAGACATTTTCTCTCAGTAGTTTCTTTGCAAACAGTGTTTCACTTTTCAAACATTCAAGCAAACTGTTTTTTAATTTACTCACTCCATTCGTCTGCCTTGTCGGCTTTTTCCGGCAGCTGCGCTGCGTGTGATCGGCTCCTGCTCGGGTTTTTCCGTGGGTTTCGGCGGGTTAATCCATATGTTTTTGTGGGTTTTCAGCGTGCATTCGCTGGGTTTTGCGGTTAGTTTTCATCGGGTTTGCAGCGGCTTTTCCCTGCACTACGACGGCCCTGTGGTGCTTGCTGAATACACCGCAGGGTCGCCGAAATTGGATCGGCAAAACGAACCGAATTGAAGAGAACGAAAAGTCACCGAACGTGCGGTGACTTTTCGATTCTCCTTGAATAACCCTGAATATCTTTTACATAATACATAAAATAAAAAAATGTCTTTTAAAAATTAATAAAATTCTGTGAAAAGGCGCTAACAGGTACGCTAAGGAGAGACGATCCGCCGTAAAACCTCCGAAACAATCTGAAAAAGCCGATGATCCACCGAACAGAGCGCCAACCAGCTGCCAGAAAAAGACAACAAGTAGACGAATGGGTAAAAAAAAAACCCCAAAAAACGAAAAATTTTAAAGGTATTTGCAAAAAACTACAGGGCGAAAATACCTGGAACTAACATATAAAGTCCTATGAATAATAATAAAAAGGGCTGTTACAGAAAAAGAAAACAAATAGGGAAAAAAAGTGCTGAAAAATACCCATAAAGATCTAAAATAAATAAAGAGACTTTTTGCTGCAAATAAAAAGACTAAACGGTTTAATAGATATTTAATAAAAACGAGGAATATTTTTTTAACATTGAAACCTATGGGATTAGCCTGATTAAACCTGACGAATGAAACCACTGAACATCAGGGCATTTCTCTGACATTTCTCTGCTGTTCGGTGTCTCCGAATAGATTAACCATTGCTTCTCTACGGGGGATTTCACTGCCGTCGAACAGGCACCGTATTTCGCTGGCGGTTCGCCAAAATTTGGTGAACTCAGTGAATAGCTGAATGGCCACGAGATTGCACCGTACGGGGAAATTCACTGTTCGGTGCAATTTTGGCTGTCTCTGTATAGAGGAGCACCCCTGCCTCAGATTAACCTTATTAATACTATATTGTGGTACAACAATGTAATGTTTTCACTACATAGGGAGAGATAGACAAAAAATACAGACTCACAAACATAGTGCAGAGTAAACTGGGACAACGCGGAGAAGCCACAAATTCCAGGCCATAATAATAGCTTTGTAGGGGGTGATAATGAGGATGAGGGTGATGACGATAATGGTGGTGGCTCTCCTATCAGTCATCAGAACGGAAACCATTTTACCTTTGGCGGTGGGGTTGATGACTGGCCAAAGATGCTGCTTTGGTAGCCGCAGAGAAACTACAGCCACAGAAAACGCAGCAGGAGAGACAGGAGAGAGACAAAGTGAGAAGCTCTATGAAGGCAGAAGGACATTCATTACAAGCAAGCTGAAACGACAGGCCTCATCGAGGAACGAAACGATGATCGATCAATCGATGATCAGCAACCTTGTCCCCCTCCCAGATGTTTTGGAACTGCTTTTCCTATGAGGCTCATCCAAGATCATGAGTGACCGTCCATCATGTAGCTCCAAAACATCTGGAGGGCCAAGGCTGTTGACCTCTGTATTAGAGCCTTTCTAACGGTGTCCACCCCTAGCGCCTTTATGATACTGCAGAGCTATGACAATGGCTACTGGCCAGAAGGAAGACAGGAACGGAAAGGTTTCAACGGACAAATTTAACGTTATACGGCAAGGTCTGCAAATATTTAAATGTACAGGAACTACCGGTACATACCCAATGACATATATAGGCCACCCGTTACCCAGAATATCTGTGGTGTCAAGAGGCGAGAGCTCAGCTCTGACAAAAAAGAAGACCCGTTAGGTCAAGGACCAAAAGTCACGTGACCACTGTTATACTGGTTAGCTACATAAAGTTGGGCCTATGTCCCATGGCAGTCTCGATAGTGAGTTACCATTGCCACGTCGGCCTGGAAAATCTGCTTGATGAATTTGTTCTTGGAGGAATGAACCAGTTGTATGATGTCTCCGTGAAGAGTATCTCGATTCTTCTCCAGGAAACCTGCATTTGAGACATCAAGGAGGAGGCAGATGGTCTGTTATGTAATTGGCGCATCAAAATCTTTGGCCTACAGGTGGGGACACAGTTACTTCCCCTTTCTGTAATTCACTATTGCTATTAAAATCATGGCGATGGACATGTTGCACCATGGCCAACGACACATCAGTACAAGTCAATAAAAAACAATATTCTGGGTATGACACAAGTTAAGTCACAAGAATTATATGTTGCTACTCATTTTCTCTTCTCTTTGCATTAGCGACACTTTCAGTAGTTTGGGTGTTGAACATTAGGTGGAGGTCACCATCTGTCCACTGCTCAAGCACTGCGCCACTACCTTACCTAAGAGAGTAAATATGTCTTCCTCATAGTGATGTCCCGATCTGGCTTTTTTGGCTGCCAATCCTAGTCTAGTGTATTCATGAACGGCTGATACCGAGTCCTGATCCGATACAGCACGACCAGTGGCCGGACCGGTGGCTTGGTCTCTAAAGAATGCCGGGACCTTGGCATTCACCGTGGCATCTTCACTGCTTTCTCGCAGGAAGGACACTGTAGGCCAAGAGCAGAGACACCCAGTGTTGTATTGAAGCTGTGCAGTGTGAACTCTGCGCGCAGCCTTCCGCAATGCCCATAATGCCGCCCCTACTCTCCACAAGGGGATGTACAACCCATTTGTGAGGAGTATGGGCAGCGTTAAGAAGATTGCAGAAGACTGCACGAAGATGTCACAGGCCATAGCTTTTAATACATCGGGTGTCTCTGTGCTCACCTGCAGCATTAGCCCCTGGAAAAGCCAATCCCCGAAAAATGGCGTGATCGGGTCCCGATCCTAAGTATCAGATCGGAATATCCCTATTTCCTCATTTTATCCAATATATTGAAGAGGTGTATATGTGAACTAATCTATCAGCAGCAGGTTCAATAAATTGCACGATATAATTATAATGATGATAACACAACACTCTAATATACAGATAACATACCTTTGGTTTCATAGTAGACAATACCAGCAAAGTGATTGATCCCGAACTGTGTCTCATAATTGTTTTTGGGAGGAATGTAAAATGTGTTGAGTTTATGTTGGGTGTTCAGTTTATTCAGCATCGTGGTGTCAGTTCCCTGTAAAGTAAATCAATAATCACTTAGACAATCCTGCTGTTATCAGTATTACGTCCTACCATGTTTCATATGAGAAGCTCTCCGTCAGGTCTCACATCTCTCCTGTTTTGCATCTGGCTGGTGGAACATCACTTATAGCGCACCATTCCAGTAACACTACACCACTGTGCATCCCTACTAGGTATGCTTGTTAGAGCAGGACCCAGAGGTTCTGCCCCTCTCTTGTCCTGGCCAATGGGAAGGTACTTTGGGTATATAAGTTCTTGTTCTTCCACGGTCCTTGTTTCCCTCCTTGTCGTAGTTCAATGCCCTTTGCGTGTGCCTCCATGTTGTTTTGCTCTTCCGGTATTTGACTTTTGACCTGGTTCTCGATTATCTTGATTTCTTTGTTCCTCTAACTGTGGCTTTTTTTTTTTTTAAATTTAAGAATTTTATTGTTTTTTAAACCATAACACAAGGAAAAAGAAACATTTTCCTTTAGCGTGTATACTTAAAAAAATCACAGAGCAATCCGATTCCAAAAAAAGACAATGAAAAGCATACAGTACTGAGGGTGCAAAGGTTCCGAAGAGGACGAGCACACAGGTAATCAAATATGTATCCCAAATAAACCAAAAATTCCTGGAGGACGGAGTGGACCCCACCCAGGACATCTCAAATTTGGACCAGCTATTACAAAGGCGACTAATGTCCGAAACTAAGGGTTTATAGTTGTAGGTAAACAGGTCGGTTCTCGAAAACGCTATCTTAACCGCCAAGTACTGTATGTGATGTGGGATGATTTCCAGTCATAAGGGTAGTCACCTTTCAAGGACTGTAAAGTCTTGTGGGGAATCGCGTATGGTAAGGCTTGCGCTTTTGCAATGCTAATTTTGTGAAAAGATGCTTTGCCATATGACTCCTGTGGAGGACAGGGAGCAAGGAAAATGGGTCAGTTATGGTCAACAGAATGTCGTCCGCAAAGTGGCCTTACTGTGGTTTTTGACTCCGTGTACCTCTGTCGTCAGTGTCACAACCTCCGCTGTTTCCTTTAAGAAAGTCTCTGCAATCTGTCAGGTCCACAATCTCTCCAGTGTTTAGTCTCTGGCTGGTGGAGCATAAATTACAGTGTACCATTCTACTATACCACTGGTGCATCCCTTCTACGTTTTCTGGTTAGGGCCAGGCCCAAAGCTTCTGTCCCTCTCATGTCCTGGCCAATGGGTCCGTACCTCCAGGTATACAAGTCCTTCCATTTCCCTTGATTCCTGCTCTGTCTTGGTTCATTGTGTGTGTCTCCTTGTGGATGTGTTCTTCTGGTATTCCACTTTTGGCTCTTGTTATCCTCATCTCTTCAGTTTCCTAACCATGGCTAGTTTGACTCCGTGGACCTCTATAATACTCACCTCGGCTTTGTCTCTCTCCTTTCCAGACCTAGGTTAATATTTGATTGCTCTCCATCGCACCGGGCCACTACAAAGTCCGGTCTAGTTTTAGGGTTTGTCCTCCCCTTGCTGGGGTGGTACTGAGAGCTGAGCAATAACCCAACGATTTACGGCTGGTGCATATAGAGATATTTAAATACTTCCCGTGCCTTACACAAGTTATTTTACCCTAAGACTTCATAAACCTTCTTTATGTTGAGCATGAGGTGGAGGTGGTTGTTGCAACATGTCCATAATTAAAATATTTACATAATCCATTGCTTAAAACCAGGCAAAATCACTTATCACCAGGACCTGACAAATGGTATTTTTTGCAGGAAAAACTGACTTGAGCCGAGGCCGGAGAACAAGCTGCTTTGGAATAGCTCATTCCTCTCCTGGAAGCCACACGTTGGCACCTCCCATACAAAGCATAGGAGACTTTAATTTACAGTAACCTGCCGCGACACCTGAGCCGTAGGCAGAGGGAGCGGCTCGTTTGGAACAACACCTGGAGCTGTTATGCTTAATGGTTCAAGCCATTTGCTTAACAGCTTGATTGGAATCGGAAAGTCGAAACCCAACACTTTAGGCCGGAGTCAGGCGAACGCAATGATCACGTCCGTGTCGCCACACAGTTTAACATCCGTGGTAGCATAGAATCATGAGCAATAGAGACCCACACACGAAGTGCGTCCGCACCGAACTGCGCACACACAACGCACGTCACAAACGGACGCAAGTTAGGCAAGAACGTAAAACCGCTAGATGGACACGCAGAGTGTGCCGCGTCCGCATAGTGTTCTGTGTGAGTGATGAGATGTCAGACGCAGCGCATTTGCGAGGTCCAGCACCTTGACGTACAAAATGCCTTTTCATATCCTTTTCACATTTTTATCATTTTTCATATTAATTTTATTTCCCATAATTCCCTTTTTTTTCTATGTCAACAAAAACGGACCGTGTGGTGTCTACAGTATCTTCCGTCGGTATGTCGGTCCGCCCGTTGTGCAGGCACGCAGAGTGCGGTCAGACTGCGTTCCTCTGACATTAGCCTTAAAACACAAAATAGCCATGTCTATGATCCCTAAAATTTCCACCACCTATTTAGGACCTCTACACAATAAGGCTCCACAAATTTATTAAGAATGGATAACTCTACAAACTCTTGGCTCTACCACTGGTGGTTTCTTGACAACAACAATTAAATTACAGTCACCAGGGAGGCTACAAAAAGGCATAAAACCAGCTGGAAGGTGTTATTTTCATATGTACCAGATCGTAGACCTGCCTCCTCCACGCTGTGGACGTAATTATGGTAATAAAATCCTTGACGTGACACCGACATGATCGCCCAGAATTGTTACCTTTGGAAACTTGCTCTCCTCATCGATGAGTGAGATGATATTCATAGGTTTGATGGCGATCATGTCTAAGGCATCCTGGTTGTCGGTGAACTCGATGTGCTGCCAGTTGATGTTCTCCAGGTTGTATTCCTCCTGTTCCAACTTAAAGACGTGACGGACGAAGAACTGCTGTAGGTTCTCGTTGGCAAAGTTTATGCAGAGCTGCTCAAAACTACCATAGGAGAAACAACTCAAAATGTTATAAAAATAATAATGAAGAAGGATTCCCCTCCCAATTTAATTATTCGGCCAAAGAGAAGACACCTCAGATAGATCATTTCAATGGACCACATGGATTGCCATGGAAAATGCTGATCTTCACAAGAGTGCCTTCCCAGTTTTTAGCACCCAGGACACAACTATGTATGGAAACTCAACATTTTAGTCATGCGTTAAGAGGTTCCAGACTAAGACAAGAATAAATGTTCAGGGTTATCCAAAGAGATTCGAAAAGTCACTGCACGTTCGGTGACTTTTCGTTCTCTTCAATTCGGTTCCTTTTGCCGATTGCATTTCGGTGACCCTGCGGTGTATTCAGCAAACAGCACAGGGTCCCCGAATTGCAGGGAAAAGCTGCCGCAAACCTGACGAAAACTAACCGAATGCACGCCCCCAACAAGCAAAAACATCTGGATTAACCTTCGAAAAACCCGAACAGGAGCCGAACAGGAGCCGAATCACACAGAGCCGAAGCAGCTGTGACGCAGAGGAGGCAGTGAATAAATTAGCAAAACCATTTGTATGAATCTGGGAAAATGAAAAGCTGTTTGCAAAGAAACTACTGAGCCAAAATGTCTGAAATTTTCACAGGAGGTCCAGGGAATGATAATAAAGAGGGCTGTTACAAAAAAAATAAGTAAACTGAAAAAAAATTTAAAAAAAAATCGGACTTTTAAAAAAAAAAAATTCTGGAAAATGCTTAAAGTATCCTAAAAAATCTATAAATAAAGAGACTTTTTGCTGCAGAATTTTATAATGAATGGTTTATTAGATATTGAATTAAAACAGGAATATTTTTAACATTGAAGCCTATGGGATTCTCCTGAATTAACTTGCCGAATTAAACACCGAATGGCAGGGCATTAGGGGAACCTTTCACTGCTGGTTTGTGTTCTCTGAATAGCCGAAGCAGTGCTTTTTCATGGGATTTCACTGCCCTCGAACAGGTACCGAACAGGCACCGTATGTTCAGGCAATTCGCCAGGATTTGGCGTATTGCCTGCTCTCTGGATAGCCGAATGGCCAGGAAAGGTAACCGAACGCTGATTTTCAGCGTTCGGTTACCTTTCACAAGCAATTCGGATCTCTTTGAATTACCCTGGTTGCTTTTATAATGAGAAATGGTGACGTTTGTGGATTTAAGAGGTTATTCAGAAAACACAGAAATTTCACTGAAATCTATCTTGGTGCTTTCTAGTTCGACGCACTTTGTTGCACTTAGGGCGATTCCATTTCGCTGACCCTGCGATGAATTCACAATTCACCGCAGGGTCCCCAAAGTGCGGCAGACATGGAGTCGCCGAAGACCACCGAATGCCGCCGAACTGCAAAAAAACCCCCAAAAAAACGGAACTCTGCTATTCTTCTAATATGTGTTTACCCAATAAAAATGCATGAAAATGTGTGTAAATAATAATAAAATAATAAAGAAGGTCCATTAAAAAAATAATAAAAAGGTTTGTTGCAAAATAGAGAAAAATGCCCTTAAAAAAATGGGAATCAAAGATTTGGTGTAAATTTTTTTTTATAAAAAATACAAAAAAGGTGTTCAAAAGAAATAAATAAATAAAAAGAGGGTTTGCCGAAAATGAAAAGCCTACAGACATCTGGCGGGCCCTCTCTGACATCAGAGGGGGCCCGCCGGCGGCCATCTTGGAGGCCCTGCCCGCCGGCGGCCGTGCCCATGTAAGCTGCAGAACCTGCTCCGAGGCTCGCGGCCTAAATTTAACAAAGTTGCCGCCGGCGGCGGGCCCCCCTGGTCCTTTTACAACAACATGGGCCGTAATGCCCTGATGGCGGCCCTGCTGACCCCTATCCCTGGATATCTCCATCTCCCCTATTTAAGGTTACCAGTTGGCAAACCTTGCCTGGAGATTCAGCTACAGACTTCGCTGCCAGGATTTGGGTTTCATTTTAATTTATTCGACCGATATTGGCTGAATTTTTTTTCGAAATATCGAGTGATTCAATTGAATCTAAATGTGAAAATCGATGCTGGTCTGAAAGAAGCGATAAAATGCCCGAATAATCTTATCTTCGGCAACATCGTTCACATTTTGGCTCATACACATCAATGTTAGAAATATTTGATGTTTAAAAAACAGATTTCAGTTTAATCTCCTCTATCAGCACTTTGACCCAAAATAAGCAAATTGGAATTGAATCGGCAAAGCCGATATTTCCATTGAAAAGTATAGCCGCGAGGGCCGATATTCAATCCGAATTTTTATTGGTAATCGAAATGCCTGTGAGCTGGAATTTTAATCTCTGTAACCGAAAAATGGCTGAAATGTGGCCAAAAAAATAAGCAGGGTAATTCAAAGAGAATCGAAAAGTCACCGAACGTTTGGTGACTTTTCATTCTCTTCAATTCGGGCCGATTCGGCGATCCCATTTCGGCGCCCCTGCGGTGTATTCAGCAAGCACCACAGGGCTGTCGAAGTGCAGGGAAAAGCCGCCGCAAACCTGACAAAAACTCACCGCAAAAATCCGGCGAATGCACGCCGAAACCCACAAAAACATCTGGATTAACCCGCTGAAAATGCCAGAAAAACCTTAGCAGGAGCCGATCACACGCAGTGAAGCCGCCGGAAAAAGCCAACACCGCAGACGAATGCAGTGAATAAATTAGCAAAACAGTTTGCTTGAATGTTTGAAAAGTGAAACGTTGTTTGCAAAGAAACTAATGAGCGAAAATGTCTGAAATTTACATATAAGATCCAATGAATGGTAATAAAAAGGGCTGTTACAGAAAAAATAGGTAAAGTTAAAAAAAAAAAAAAAAAAATCTGAATTTTTTAAAGAAAAAAACAGAAAAATCTATAAATAAATTTTATAATAAACGGTTTATTAGATATTGAATTAATACAGGAATATTTTTAACATTGAAGCCTATGGGATTCTCCTGAATAAACCTGCCGAATTAAACCACCGAATGACAGGGCATTTAGGGAACTTTTCACTGCTGGTTTTTGTTCTCTGGATAACCGAAGCTATGGGAATTCACTGCCGTCGAACAGTCACCGTATGTGCAGGCAATTCGCCAACATTTGGCAAACTGCCTGCTCTCTGAATAGCCGAATGGTCAGGAAAGGTAACCAAACACTGGTTTTCAGCGTTCGGTTACCTTTCTCCAGCAATTCGGATCTCTTTGAATAACCCTGAAGGTGTCGATTTTGTCTATCAAACTGACTTAAATCAAATTAAATCGAGCCCCCCTTGTGACCAGCCGCTTCTGCAAGTGACTAACTTTATTGAGGCAAGATACAGAGGCACTGGGCGTACAACAACTATATAGGGTCACAAAGAAGCTCCACACCAATGAATGTTGTGACGTTGCTCTTTTTCTGTTCTTTTCCCTTTGAGTTGTATTCTGATTTTGTCTGATTTGTTTTTTTATGTTTGTTTGTATCTGTGTTTTACTTCTCCTTCCTTGCTCCCACCCATCACCTCAACTGGGTATATAAATGCTCCCACCCATCACCTCAACTGGGTATATAAATGCTCCCACCCATCACCTCAACTGGGTATATAAATGCTCCCACCCATCACCTCAACTGGGTATATAAATGCTCCCACACATCACCTCAACCGGGTATATAAATGCTCCCACCCATCACCTCAACTGGGTATATAAATGCTCCCACACATCACCTCAACCGGGTGTATAAATGCTCCCACACATCACCTCAACCGGGTGTATAAATGCTCCCACACATCACCTCAACCGGGTGTATAAATGCTCCCACCCATCACCTCAACTGGGTATATAAATGCTCCCACCCATCACCTCAACCGGGTGTATAAATGCTCCCACACATCACCTCAACCGGGTATATAAATGCTCCCACACATCACCTCAACCGGGTATATAAATGCTCCCACACATCACCTCAACAGGGTATATAAATGCTCCCACCCATCACCTCAACCAGGTATATACATTCTGATGGTATAAAAGTTACCCTCGACCATCACCTCAACCGGGTATTTAAGTGACCCCCCACTGATCACATCAACCAGATAGTTAAATGCTCCTACCTGTCACCTGAATCATGGTTTTAAGTGCCCTTACCCATTACCTCAACTGAGTCTTTAAGTGCCACCATCCATCACACATCCTAGTACTAAAGTGACCCCCCGCTAATCGCTTCAACCAGATATTTAAATGCCCACACCATCACCTCAACCGGGTATTTAAGTGCCACCATCCATCACCTCAACCGGGTATTTAATGCCCACACCCATCACCTCAGCCGGGTATATAGGTTGGTTCTGTGTCCATTACTCCATTCAAAGAGCGAGAGGGAAAAAAAAACGTTAATGGAGCAAATCACAACACCTAAAATTCATGGTGCGGTCAAAGACTTTTTACCTGTTGACCGTGAAGTTTTCAAAACCGAAGATGTCCAGCAGGCCAATGGACCTTCTGACAACTTTGGGCTCGTGGGAAAGCGGGCGATAAATGGCAGCGTTGATCTTCTCTACGATCCAAACAAATAACCGCCCATAAATCCCCTGAGAACACAGAAAAAAGAACAAGACGCTCATATCAAACATTCATTTATCTAAACCCACTGAAAACACAACCAGTGCCCCCGAAAACAACGAGCAAATGCTTCTGGGCTTAGTGACCAAAGGAGCGGCGTGGGAGACAAGGATCGATTGACTAGAGACCCGGTGATGGCGTCATGAACCAGTGTTACGCGGCAATGCAAATAAGAGACTCCACCAAGGAGCGTCATGAAATACACCACGGATTAAAGCAAAATGAGCGATTCTAGGGAAAAGTGAAAAACTTTGAACAACACTGCGAAATCTTCTGCTGATTGCTCCACATATGCAGGGCCTTTCTGGCCTTTCCAGTGATACCTCATTTTCTCTCTAGCTCTTAGGACTCCAGAGATACAGGGGTCTAAATGATTGTAAAAAAAAAATATATATATATATATTTCCTTTTTTTTTTCCCCATAGCAAAGCACCCCTTGTGGCAGGCGCCTGTAGGCACATGCCTACTCTGTAAAGCTTCCCGCACATCGTTAGGACCACTGTATCTCCGTGCGACGTACATGATCGCCAGAGGTGTCTATGGAAAGGGCAGAGTCTATCAGGGTTATTCAGAGAAAGGTGAAACCCAGGAGAATGGCAGGAGAAGAGAACAATCTAGACAAAATAGCCGATTTGGAAAGTGAGATAAATGGGAGAATTTTTCTGGTTTGGCTATTTTGACCTAGAATTTTTACTACTCCATTGATTCTCCTGGTTTTCACCTCTCTCTGAATAACCCTGTATGTATTATGTAAAGACAAAAAAGATAATAAAATTAATAATAAATAAAAAATATTAAAAAGGTATCATTGCATCGCATTACTCTGGGATGTTGGAATCTTATCTACAGTATGTATACTTTTTTTTAGTTTTTTCAGTGGTTTGAGTTAGTGGCAAAAATAATTATTAGTAACCCCCTGTTTTGACTGTGGGGTCTTATGCGCTCCCCCCCCCTATATATTGTTCCTAGAGTCGCCACGATGGGTTTTGCGATGTAAACCAATACATCGGCTCTTGTCTCTCAGAACTCTTGCTGCTGAGAGCGTTCTGAGAGAGGGTTATGTCAGCACGCAGAGCATGTGACCGGCAGCTGAGAAATTCAAATACCGTCTGCCTGGTGACGCTTGTGTGGGTGAAGGAAACTCCTCAGCTTCAATCAAGAATATCTCCAAAACGACACCAGGGGGAGGGGGAGGGCACGCCACAAACCCTGACCCCTTTTAAAGTTGTGTAGAGCATTACACAAATATGCTTCTGCATTTCTTTGTTTCTTTCTACTTTTTTTAACAATTTACCTTCTTTTAATTAGATTTATAAAGAAGCGGCTCAGTAACCGTACACTGTCAATGTGGGATTTTGGAGAGAGAAGTCCTCTCACACCAGATCTATGAACTGCGAGTGGCCGCCGGGGCTTTATTTCAAGCAAACGCACCTTTACGAAGGCGTCCCTTACATCCAGCGCCTGCTCCATGCTGAGGGGAGTGGACACCGTCTCCCCCCTGGTGATGATGGTGCGGCTAGTGAGGCAGTTCATCAGGTCCTGAGGTTCAACCTGCCCGAGACAGGGTAACGACGGTTAACAAAATAAAACAGTGCAAACACACACACACAGGAAACGACACAGAGAACGTGTCACATATCAAAGTCGAAACAAACCTTTTCAGGAAAGATTGTGCAAAACAACATTCATTAGATCAACTCGAGAGTGTATCAAAACTAAAGCTGTGCTGCCACCTAGTGATGGGATGCGCTCAACATAAGAGGAGGTATGTTTCCTGAAGCTTTCATTCATTCCATTCACTTGCTTAACCCCTTAACGCGGAAGGACATAATATGCCATCCTGGCAGCGGGTGGGCTTTGAAGACGTAGGACGTACAGGTACGCCCAGGTGTCTTCAATGGGGCTACCTTGGCCGCTCCCTGCAGCATGCGCACACCGATGCTCGTCTTACGTCATTGGCTGCACGGTGACGGCCTTAATTCAGGCAGTCTCCCTATGATGCGGGGCAGGGCACAATCTGTGCCTCACGATGACAGCTGTCGGCGAGGCGTACGTGTACCAAGCCAGTATTTAGCCACCCCCAACGGGTGATGCCCGCCTGTCATTAAGAGGTTAAGATCTATAACAAAAACGTCAGGTTTGGGTCTGTATGAATCACCCTGGTCTTCATCATTTTTCTCAAGGCACTGCCAGCGGTTTTCAGCACCTTTGGGTTCGGATTCATGCTATCTGCTGGAAGAGTTTTGCTCAAATGGTATGAAAAAGAACTAATGTCCTTAACCCTTTCATTGCTGTGATCATCCATACACCATCAGCAGTAGCAGACACAGCAGCCTGAGATTGTGTTATCTGGAGCTGTGCTGCATCATTGCAAAGGAAATACGTGTGCTACAAACGAAATTCATTTGCATTTGGGCTCCAGAAAACGCCCTTAACGTTTCAGCACAGTGGGCACGATGCCCGAGGTGCTGACACTTTTTAAAACCCAACGGGGAATGTGTCTCACTGACATCTCCCCAACTGATCCTGCACGGAGACCTGAACTGCAGTAACTCCCTTTGGCCAGCAGGTGGCGATATCTGTCTGCCAAATAGGTTATTACAGTGAGGAATAAACCGGGAATATTGCCAGACATTTCTTCCTGCATAATTAATTAGAAACAATTTTCAAAAATGGCAGGGGTTTTTTTTTTTTTTTTTTTTTATCGCTTGGTAGTGAATGGGTTAAACATCCTTCATATCGAATTTACAATGTCACAGACATTAATATATAAGCAGTTTAAGGGATTAATTAACTAATACTGATCGACAGTTTTATTTTCTCCATCTATTGCGCAACGAGAACTAATAACTTTATATTAACCCCCTGCGTGCCAGGCTCTTCCCATTAAATATTAAAACGTTTTTTAAAAAAAAATAAAAAAATTACCCGTTACTCACCTCAAGTAACATAGCCGCCGTGGTCAGCGAGGTGGAATAAACGACTTCACAGGCATCTAAATTATCATACATGCGAGCTGCGGAGAAATATACTCATTAATAATGAATGCGTCAGGGGAGAAGCGATCGCTCGGCGAACAGCTGTCGTGCGCCGAGAACGGCGTTAAGGGACATAGCCGCACGCAGATCAGGTGTTCCTGGAGATATTGTGCCTTGGGAGGAGGCGCTGAGCCATTCAGCAATAATGCAAAATAAAGGAGGTTTTAATCTCCTGAGTAGACATTTAAAGGGAGACTTCTGTGAAAATGCGAAACGCGTGCTGCACGTACCTTCATAGCGTAGGTTTCCCATGTGCAATATGGCAGCAAGGAGCCGGGAGATCTCCCAGTTTTCGGTCTCAGAAAACATCAAGACTTTCATGGCGGAACGAATGTTGGCATATTCCTTACTGTCATCCCTTCCGTCACACGTGGTGCACTTACCCTGCGTGGAGAAATTCCCCCAGCGTCATGCCACGGCTCAACACGTACATATCTAGATCTAGCTTTACCCCAGAGGGGCAATTCAATAGGCGCCCAAGTTCACCGTTTTTGCAACTACCGTGAGCCTCTGTGAGTTTTGGCCATCCAGAGAAAGGAAATCTAACGCCGGCAGGCAAAGTGGCTGCAAATAATGGTGAACAACAACTGTGCCGCCATTGGTTTTTAAATGTTTTTGACAGACAAATTAAAAAATGTAATTAAAAAGACATGTTAGGGTAAGAAATTAGGGTTAGGGATAAAAATTTGTATTAGAGTTAGGATTATAAACTAGGGTTATAAATAAGGGTTAGGGTTAGAAATAAGAGTTAGGATTAGAAACAAGAGCTAGGGTTAGAAATTAGGGATACGGTTAGAAATTAGCATTAGGGTTAGAAATAAGTATTAGGGTTAGGGTTAAAAATTTGTATTAGGGTTAGGGTTATAAATTAGGGTTATAGATAAGGGTTATAAATTAGGGATACGGTTAGAAATTAGCATTAGGGTTAGAAATAAGTATTAGGGTTAGGGTTAAAAATTTGTATTAGGGTTAGGGTTATAAATTAGTAGACATGTGCATTCGTTTTAGTACTAAAACGATTTAGTCCGAATTTTGGGATAATTTAGTTTTAGTATGACTCAAGAGAAACGAAACTGCTCAGTACAAAAAACGAAAGAAACTAAAATAAAATGCACTACATTTTAGTTTCAGTCCTTTTTGTGATATTATATTGATGAGTGAAGGAGACCAGCAATGAAGAGCGCAACATCGCAACATCCGAAGTTCTGCACCCTCCACATGCCAATGCAGGAGGATGTTCTATACAGAGAGGGACATTAATTCAGGAGGATGTTCTATATATTATACAGAGAGGGGTATTAATTAATGCAGGTGGATGTTGTATACATTATACAGAGAGGGGTATTAATTAATGCAGGAGGATGTTCTAAACATTATACAGAGAGGAGCCTTTTTTTTTAGCCCTTTAAATCCAGTGGCTGTGAGCGCGGAGATCGGCTGCTTGTTACATTATCTCTCAGTACAATGTATCAGGCTCAGTTGTTACAGTAACTGACTGCTGCTCATCACAGCGCTCAGAGTTTCAGTAAAACAAGTAAATAATATTGTTCTAACGTCTTATATATAAAAATATTATTTACTAGTTTTACTGAAACTCTGAGCGCTGTGATGAGCAGCAGTCAGTTACTGTAACAGCTTTGCCTGACACGGGGCAGTATTACAATGTTGGTGCCAACTTAACCAGAGCTGTTGTAACTGAAAACCTCCATAGGCTATAATAGCTCTGGGAAGTTTACAACAGCTCTGGTTAAGTTAGCACCAGCTAGATAATATGGCCCACATTGTGCTGAGAGTGAGAGATACTGTAACAAGCAGCGATCTCAGCCCTCTGAGGAGCCACTACAATAGTAATTGTATCCACTGGTTTTCGGATGAATGAAATTAGTTTTCATACTAAAGAACTGAAAACGAATTTCTTTAGCAACTAAATAAATTGCATTTTAGTACTAATCCATTAGTTCAAAACGAAATTTTGTGCTGTGCACATGTCTATAAATTAGGGTTATAGATAAGGGTTATAAATTAGGGATACGGTTAGAAATTAGCATTAGGGTTAGAAATAAGTATTAGGGTTAAAAATGTGTATTAGGGTTATAAATTAGGGTTATAGATAAGGGTTAGGGTTAGAAGTTAGGGTTAGGGTTAGAAATTAGGGTTGGGCTAGAAATGAAAGCGGGCACAAGGGGGAAATCAGCGGGCTGCTCAGTGCTGCCGCAAGCATCCTGATTTTTAACGGGCGCTGCAATGCAGGCAGCATTTTTTTGCGCCTGCATTGTAATCTGGGCGTTAAAACCAGCGCTAACAGACACCTCCCCCTCCGCCCCGCTCCCTGTCTTTGTAAAGCACATTATTTCCCTGCCACTGGCTGCTTTTATCTCCCTGACACTGTGTATAACAATTGACTTTCCTGTCATTGCCCCCCATTTGTCTCCCTGACACTGTGTAATTCTTTCCACGTCACTGTAAATAAACGTGATTGCTCTGTCTGTCCCTTATTCGTCTCCGTGTCACTGTCCCCTCTTTCATCCCCTTCCTCCTCCTTATAACATCCCGACACGATGCCGAACCTTTTCCCTCTCGTATTTCCTTCCCACCTCTCCCTGATACGTCCCTTCCTCTCATTCCACGGTTGTATGTTTTACAAGTCCTTTTTTATAACAGGTCGAGTATCCCTTATCCAAAAATCCAAAAGCTGTCTAAACGACGAAATGACGGCAAAAGTGGAGCATCTCAACCGTGACCTCATGCGACGGGGGACACAATTATTAAAAATATTGCATAAAACGCCGTTCAGGCTGTGTGTCTAAGGTGTGTATGAAACATAAATGAATTTTGTTTCAAACAAATGAGGTCTTACAATTAGAACTGAGATTATATATTAGTTTCCAGACTGAAACCACAGGGGATAACCTTACTTATACACAAATGTGAAAAGCCCCTGTTGGAGGCTTGTATAGTCAATAAACAGTATCATAAAAGTTACCTTTTTTCCAATTAAAATAGACATTAACAGGTTAAAATGAAAAATAAAATATAAAAATGTTGAAACGATCGTTCAAAATATCTTATACTTCCACGGATACATACAGGGTTATTGAAAGAGAATTGAAAAGGCACCGCACGTGCGGTGACTTTTCATTCTCTTCAATTCGGTGCGATTTGGCGATCTCATTTCGGCGACCCTGCGGTGTATTCAGCAAGCGAATATAACGCTACCCCTCCAATTTTAAGGGAAATTTTTGTCACCAAAATCTAGCGGTATACTCGAGTATCTACAGTAATTGCAAATCAGCAATGGCAGAAACTTCCAATATTCATTGCCCCATCGATATAGTGTTCCAAATCAACGAACTTCTTGGCAGATGGAAAACAACACTACTTTGTAATTAATTTCCCAAGATTCTGATCATTCATTTTGTTGAAATAAGTGCGTTTCCCCACTTGCCTCATAAGACTAAATCAATTCATTATTCATTTAAGCACCATAAAGACCTAAAACCGTTTAGGGCCAAACGTGCTATCATTCACATATCACCTTTAGTTCTATTATCTTTGTCTCAAACAAACGGTTTGGTAGTGAAAAGATAGTCTTAACCCTTTCGCTGCTGAGGCGTTTCACGCCTCTGTGCTGAGGTCATTTTTACCGGTTTTGCTCATCATGTTTAAACGTGTTTTGAAGGCTTATTTTAGTATATGACCCAGACATATTATATATCGTTCTTTCCGTCAGACTCGGCAGATTCATAATATGTCATTATTATATGTATACGTCATGTCATGTCTGTATATTATAACAAAAAATGCAATAAAATATGAATTTTCAATAATTTACAACGTGTAAAGTGTTTTTTTTTCACATTTTAACATGCGAGCAATTGCGGTTATATTTTGTATGGGGTGCGCTTGTTAAAAAAATTAGAAATGGGGTCTCGTTACATTTTTTTTTGGGGAAAAGTACGCGATTTTTAACAAACGCACCGCATACAAAAATCGTAAGTGCAGCATCATTGTTCACATTATAATTGAAATGGGAACAATATTGCTGCATTAACAAACCAAAAAAAAAAACTTGTTTATTTTTTTTTTATAATTTTTTTAAAAATATTTTTTAATTTTTATTTTTTATTTTTATTTTTTAAAAAAACTTTTTCACAGTCGTGTTTGGTATCGTTGGAATGGGCATGCTCTGGCCGATCCAACAGTACCAACCTTTAACCCCTAACTGCCACGGATCGGGAGATAGGGGGTTCATTGGAACCCCCTATCTCCACCGTTGGTGGCAGCTAGGGGTTAACTCCAAGACTGGCATCATCGTGCTATGCATGATGACGCCAGTCCTCAGGGGGAGTTCCCGGAGGCTTGGCCGACATCCAAGATGTAGGCCAGCTCCGGGAAAGGATCACAAACCGGCGCTTTTCAGCGCCGATTCGTGATCCGGTTCCCCAGGGGTTAATGACAGCCACCGTTTGGAAGGGAAGGCTGTGCCCTTCCAAGCGGTGCCTGTATTAACCCCCTGCTCCTCGGCGATCGGGAGGGAGAGAGGTCCGAAGGACCTCCACCCCTCCCTTTCAGGCGCCTCCTCCGCACATGCGGGGGGGGAGGCGCCTGAATTAGATGTCATCGCGTCGCCGCGATGACATCTAATGTCCCCGCCGGGCTCCCGAGTGCTGGGCTGACATCCAAGATGTCAGCCCGCACCGGGAGGCGCAGCAATCCGCTGGAATCCGGCGGATTGCTGCCTCCTGTGCTCGGACGCGCGGAGCGCGCCCGTAGCACAGGAGAACCACTTGGCTGGACGCGCTGAGCGCGTCCATAGCAGCCAAGTGGTTAAAGGGATACTCTAGGCAACATGACCACCTAAGCTTTTTTAGGTGGTCATGATGACCTAAGTATGCCTTCTTCTTTACTCCCCCCTCCGCTGAGCCGATCGGCTGAAACAGATGAGAGACGCGGAGGACTTTACTCCGCCCTCCCAGCTGTCAATCAGCAAAGCGGGATTTGTATTTCCCGCTTCTGCCGACTATTGCCGAGTAGGAGATGTCATCGCGCTTTCAGTGCAATGACGTCTCCAACTCGCCGCAGTAGCTGGCGGCAGCGAGCCATCGGCCCCCGCCATTCCAGTAAATTAATGTGCTCATTGTGCTGTAATGACATGTGTGTATATTTAAACTGTAAATAAAATGTTATTTATTGAAAAAAGTTCTCATACTCACCTTTCCACGCTCCCGCCCTGCTTTTTTTCTCTTCCCCTTTCAGTTTGCCGGCTGCTGTGTGTGTGTGACTCAGTACACAGACAGCAGGGGCAGCACTGAGCCAGCCTAGCCTACGCAATTTGCGCAGCTGAATGCTTCACTAATTGTGTAGCTCAAGCTGGCTTTTCTTCCTGGTTCTATGCTCTTTTGTGCCTCCAAAGGGACTGAGAGCAATTGAAAGCTTGAGCCAATGGGAAAGCTCCATTGGTCTCAAGCAGTTCTTTTTTTTAGTCAGTATTGTAAGTGCATGCTCTTAGAAGTAAAATCCTATATGCAAACTTTATTTTACAGAGTTGTAATAGCACCCTCTATTAGTCAGCATTGTAAGTGCATGCTCTTAAGGCTAGGGTCAGACTGAGGCAGTGCGAACGCGCGTGCAGGCGCACTTAATTACGGCCGCACTAGCAGCAAATGCCAGGCAATGACGGCCAATATACGAAGTACGGTCGCACAAAAGTCCGGCTGCGCAACGCAAGTGGCAAATGAACGCATTTTTTCGAGAACGTTAAACTGCTAGTACTGACGTACAGAGTGCGCTGCGTCCGCTAGCGGCGTGTGTGCGTGAATTGGAGATGTCAGACACTGCTAATGTCCGGCCAACATAACGTCCAGATGCACAAAGTGTTTTATTGATGATCCGTACAAAATCACGGATGCAAATGCGCATCGTATGACCGCTATCGCGTATTCCGTGAAAAAATGCGTCCATTCGTTCGAACGCACTTTTTCACAGACAACGTGAAAATGCGTTCGTCTGACCCTAGCCTTAAACTGTAAAAAAAAATGCGAACTTTACTTTATAAATAGTGAAACTCTATTCTCCTATATAACGATAATCAAATGCGTAAATTGCGACTGCGTAACCCTGTGTATATATGGCTCTGATACTAGCCAGTGCCTCACCAGCCACTGACCTCACCGCACGTCACTGGACTAATCGTAGTAGTTATTTTATTTTTTACATGGGTTAATTCTCTTTGGAGAAGTTTCTGAGGATAACTTCTTTCTCCCTAAATCTTTCTACCATTTCTCCCAACTGTTCACATAAGTCTGAGTCACTCACTATTCTTTTAACCTCCCTGGCGGTATTCCCGAGTGTGACTCAAGGTTAAATTTCACTACCGCGAACGGTAACCCCGAACCACACTCGGGCTGGATGCATACTCACCTCCTGGCTCCCTCGCTGTCCCCCGCAGTGTGATCGCGGGGAGCTGCTTCCTGGTAAGGCTCCCTGCGGGTCACACAATGCAGGGGGGCGGGACCAGCAGCAAACTTAGAAAAAAAAAATTTTGCACTGTATAATCCAAAGTTCAATGTTTATGAACGGCCACCAGGTGGCACTATAGGATAAGAAACAGACCATACATCATCTCACCCTTGTTTTCAGACAGATTTCAGTGTTTTTTGTTGTATTTTATTGAATATCATTTGTTTGCATTATTTTGGATAATTATTTTTGGGATAATAGATTATTATGTCGTGTTTCAAACTTTATCGGACTCAGTGTATTTACTATTTTTTATTTATTTATTTATAAAGGATTTTACCAGTAAGGACTCTTGCTTGCACGGATTTCAGTGCGTGATTCCTAATTATTACAGGCTAACTATGTACAAAAACACGTTTCCTTTAAAAAAAAAAAAAAGGAGACGCTTTTAGACACGAAATTTTGAAAAAATTAGACCGCCAGGGAGGTTAACTCTAAGGAACTGACTACGTGGGAGAGACTGTATAAGAGTCTCAGGATTTGCGTTATCAGATCTGAGAAGAGCATTCTTATCAGTTGATTTTTTGATAAGATCTGTCACAAAACGTGATTAAAAGGAGCGATCGTTTTGTGTTGAAAAAAATCAACTGATAAGATTAAATCCATTTCCGCTGTATATTTTTCATTTGGATTAAACGTTAGTAAAGTGTAACCCTCCGGGTCGTCTAAGATCTGTAAACACATGTCTCTATATTTTATCTTAGACATTATTACTGTATTACCTCCTTTATCAGAGGATATGATTTGTATCGTTTTTTCATTCCTCAATTCTTTTAGCGCCTGCCTTTCATTTCTTGATAAATTCTGTGTTTTTTCCCCAAGGTTCGATGTTAAGCTGGAGAATTTCTTTTGCCACCAATTTTACAAATAAATCTATGCTTGAGAATTCAGAAAATGAAGGAGTATAAATTGATTTATTCTTAAAAATCATATTTTCATCATGAGAAGTATAAGATATTTTGAACCATCGTTTCAACATTTTTAATTTTACTTTTCATTTTAACCTGTTAATGTCTGTGCTAATTGGAATAAATAAAAGGTAAATTTTATGATACTGTTTCTTGACTATAGAAGCCTCCAAAAGGGACTTTTTGTATTTGTTTTCGGATTTGGTCCCATCCAAGATATCTCATTATTATATGCAAATGTTCCAATATCCCCAAAAATCCCAAATCCATAACACTTCTGGTCCCGAGCATTTCAAATAAGGGCAATCATAGAAACATAGAAAAATGTCGGCAGATAAGAACCTTTCGGCCCATCTAGTCTGCCCAATTACATGGATACTTTACCTGGATTTATCTTTTGTTTAGGATAGCCTTATGCCTATCCCATGCTTGCTTAAATTCAATCACTGTTTTGGCCTCTACCACTTCAACTGGAAGACTGTTCCATGTATCCACCACCCTCTCAGTAAAATAATGCTTCCTGATGTTACTTTTAAACCTTTGCCCCTCTAATCTAAGACTATGTCCTCTTGTTTTGCTACTTTGTTTCCTTTTAAATCATCCTGTATTATGGGACCCACTTGTTTCCCACTTGCTTCCAGGAGAACAACTGTCAGCATTTTGGAGTCATTGTACATCCAATCATGGAACATACCATGCAGAGGTAGTTGTAGTCAGTGGCATGTCCAAGTCCTAGTTTCTTCTTCTGTTCTGAAGGCATCCCTTTCAGCATGCAGTAAAACACGTGGTAATTCCTTTCGTCTCGAGCCTGCGGAGCAATAACATCCAAGAGTATTAATGCATCGAATATGTCTCCTTTACGGTAACCAAGATGAATCCAACACACTTTATACAACTTAACAACTAGTAAGATTAAGGAGGGGACAAGGAGAGAGCTTTAAAGCCTCCATATCGCAAATTATGAGAAATTATATTTGTGAAACACCTCTATACATTGAGGAAACTGCTTTCCCCCCACAAAGCTCATTTGCTCTACCGGCTGGATGGAGTAGAGGTAACATCACTGCTCTATAACCGTGGAGACCCAGGTTAGAATCCCGGTCAGAGCACCTCTCCAGTAAGTGTCCTTGAGCAAGACGCCTAACAGGGCATATTCGCTACCACACAATATCGTCCAGTAGTAACGTTTCGACCATAGAGAAGCAAGTTAAAATCCCGTTCAGCACATCCCTTCAATACAACTGTGGAGAAGTCTCGACTTTACGAGAAGCGGGTTCAACCTAACCACTAGGTCGCTGCTCTACAATCATGGAAAGATGACTCGATCCCACTCAGAAGACGCCACCAGCGAGTGTCCTTGGGGAAGACACCTAACGATATGGATGCGCCTACCTCACAAAATACTTGTACATCTCATAGAGTGTAAGTTCCCTTGGGAACAGGGACCCCCTGAATCAGGTCATATCATCCATGTGTGGTATTCCAATGTATCAACCCCTCGTACACTGATCTTGTAAAGCGCTGTGGAATATGTGGCGCCATATAAATAAAGGATAATAATAATAAAATAAAAATTTGCTACACTAATGCAACAAGGAACTCTGGGTAGGACATGTAAATGAAGTCGACAATGGACTCACTTATTTGCATCAAACATTTACTTTAGTGCAGAGATAACCTCCTTGCCATTGGACAAGTAGATGTTTTTCGCAATCATCTATATTACAGGTCGGGAACCCCTTAACTGGTATTCTAAAATCCGGGAAAACTCTAAGATAAGGATTTTTCAGAGTCTTATGGATTTTGGTTCTACTTACCTCCCTGACACTCTGGACAGGTTCTTCTGCTCAGTGACGCGGCTCCGATGACTGCAGCACCATGAGGAACGTGCTGAGAGACTGTGTGTAGCTCCAGTGTGTGATATGCTGCACATCGGCATCCTGGCTCTGTGCATCATGTGCCTTGAACCTGGTGAGTGCAGTTCCCCTAGTGCACCTCCCTTCCTCCCAGACATCAGATGCTCCCAGATTCGGAAATCTAGAAGAATGTCAAATCCAGAATGTTCGGGGTCCCGACCATTCCAGATAAGGGGTGCTCAATCTGTATTTCTTTATATAAATACAAACACGTGTTGTTGTCAGGAAGCCAAATATAGCTTTGTGTATAAATGGCATCATGACATTCTGTTCTTTGACACATTTTTTTGTTCGTCTATGTTGACATTGAAATTAAGGTATTTGCCATTAATTTCTGTCATCATGGGCCCTTGCTCTCTTTACTAGGGATGAGCTGTTTGGTTCGATCGGAGTTCGCATCAAACATCAGCCATTCGACAGTTCACGAACTTCGAACTTTTTGGGACGTTCGCCAAAAGTTCTAAAAAAATATTTTTGAAAAAAGTATTAAAAATGCTGAAAAAATACAAAAAAATCTATAAATAAAGAGACTCTTTACTGCAGAATATTATAAGCAACGGTTTATTAGATATTGAATCAAAACAGGAATATTTTTAACATTGAAGCCTATGGGATAAAACATTCTTGTTACTAAAACATCAGGCAGACACGACCCTCTAATCAGGCACTGTAGAGGGCAGCCTGCAGGGGCCTCCCAAGGTTCCCCTTGAGGAGCAAGCTGCCGCCGGATGACAGAGCTGCGACTGTGCGAGCTAGCCGCCTGGGTGCATGTGGCACAGACAGGCAGCCCAGGGAGGGAGCCACTGCACCTGCGGCCACGGCAGACCCCCCCCCCACAACCAGGATCCAGGGAGCCCCCACTGACCACCAGGCTAAGATAAGGCGACACAATTCTAAAAAAAATAAAAGCCTGGGACATTTTTAAATGTCCCCGGGAAAATAAAATAAAACCTTTTTTTTCTTTCTCTACCTGGCTGAACGTATTTAATTATATATATTAGATACATTCAGCCAGGTAGAGGGGGCTGGCATGTGGGCTGCGCGGGGTGTCAGGCAGTGGTTTGTTTTTTTTGTGTGTATATTTTTAGCAAATTAATAAGGGGAAGGTATGATATATATATACATATACTGTATATCTATATTCTTATAAATATATATACTGTATCCAGACTTGTATTACACACACATTTTGGCAACTAATTGCCCCCCCCCCATTTGGCTGATCCCTCCAGAAGAAATGTTGAACCCGATAGAGAAGAGAATAATATATACAGTTGCAAAAAAAGTATGTGAACCCTTTGGGATTACGTGGCGTTTTGCATGAATTGGTCATAAAATGTGCTCTGATCTTCATCGAAGTCACAACAATTTGAAAAACACAGTCTGCTTAAAATAATACAACACAAACATTATATGTTTTCATGTTTTTATTGAACAGAACATGTAAACATTCACAGTGCAGGGTGGAAAAAGTATGTGAACCTTTGGACTTAATAACTGGTTGACCCTCCTTTGGCAGCAATAACCTCAACCAAACGTTTCCTGTAGTTGCAGATCAGACCTGCTGCACAACGATCTGGAGTAATTTTGGATCACTCCTCTTCACAAAACTGTTTCAGTGTAGCAATATTCTTGGGATGTCTGGTGTGAATCGCTCTCTTAAGGTCATGCCACAGCATTTCAATCGGGTTGAGGTCAGGACTCTGACTGGGCCACTCCAGAAGGCGTATTTTGTTTTGTTGAAGCCATTCTTTTGTTGAATTACTTGTATGCTTCGGGTCATTGTCCTGTTGCATCACCCATCCTCTGTGGAGCTTCAGTTGGTGGACAGATGGTCTTCCGTTTTCCTGCAAAATGTCTTGATAAACTCTGGAATTCATTTTTCCATCAATGACAACAATCCGTCCAGGTCCTGAGGCAACAAAGCAGCCCCAAACCATGATGCTCCCTCCGCCATGTTTTACAGTGGGGAAGAGGTTTTGATGTTGGTGTGCTGTGCCTTTTTTTCTCCACACATAGTGTTGTGTGTTTTTTCCAAACAACTAAATTTTGGTTTCATCTGTCCACAGAATATTTTGCCAGTAGTGCTGTGGAACATCCAGGTGCTCTTTTGCAAACTTCAAACGTGCTGCAATATTCTTTTTGGACAGGAATGGCTTCCTCCGTGGTGTCCTCCCATGTACTCCATTCTTGTTTAATGTTTTCCTTATTGTAGATGTGTCAACAAAAATGTTAGCATGTGCCAGAGATTTCTGTAAGTCTTTAGCTGACACTCTAGGATTCTTCTTTACCTCATTAAGCATTCTGCGCTGTGCTCTTGCAGTCATCTTTACAGGACGACCACGCCTAGGGAGAGTAGCAACAGTGCTGAACTTTCTCCATTTGTAGACAGTCTGTCTTACCGTGGACACATGAACATCAAGTCTTTTGGAGATACTTTTGTAACCCTTTCCAGCTTCATGCAAGTCAACAATTCTTGATCGTAGGTCTTCTGAGAGCTTTGTGAAAATAAAACGGTTTCGTGTGTACATTTTAATTTAGTTAGTGGATTCCTGTCCAGTGCGGTGAGAAGCAAACGTAATCTAATGTAGACACGCTGCAAGGAGGAGCGGAGTGAAGTCAAGCCTGCAAAATGTTTGCTTCTCTTCGCGTCGCAACACGCTCAGTGTGTCTCAGCCTTTATTCCCGCATCGCTAGCTTACCGAATCAGTTTGTGTAATTGTTACTGACCCTGCTTGTTCTGAGGACCCAATCTGTTGCCAACTTTGCCTGCCATTTGACTATTCTCTCTGTGTATTCCCTGCCTATTCTGTTTGCTTCCTGTTGCTACTGGTGTTCGCTGATTCTCACCATATACAGTAGCACAGTACAAGTGCCTAAACATTGCTGACCCGGTTTTGTTATAGCTGCTGATGTAACTGAATAGATCGGGGATCTCTTCTGCATTACCAAAACATCCACCACTGCACTCTTCCCCAATACCACAGAAGGGTTACTTACGGTGTGAAGGCACTTGCAGCCACGAAAGGCACAATATTTGGGTGCACTGCCACTGATGCCTATACCAGATTCATATCATTTTAATATTTTACCGCAGGGTCCAACCCTGCACTCTTCCACAATAACACAGAGGGGTTACGGAGTGACGGCATTGTTGCCGACACTAAAGGCCCAATTTTAAAGCACCTATTGTTACTTTCATCCAAAGCCTGCATAAGTTTCACCATAATTTAGCCAAAAAATCACTAAACTAAAATGTCTCCTCTTTTCATACAGGCTGCCGCCCCAAGCAGTTGTTTATGAATAGATTAAAGGAAAACCATTTACCGTCATTTGAAACGTAATTTTTTTGGTTTTAAGTGTTTCGATACATCCTAGAAATCCGCCACTTCACGGGCAGGTTATGGGGACCTCCTAGGCACGATATTTGAAGGAATTTTTCGTTTTTATTCTTAACCTTTATTTCATGGAAAACTCACTGTTCCTTTAAAAACTTTTTCTAAAACTTTTTGATCTTGTTTCCTGTCCCCCGGGGCACTATCCGGACTCCCATACACCTTTTATGGCAAATATCTTGCATATATGCCCTCTTGGAGGGCACTCTAAAAATCGAACTTTTGAGTCCCATTGACTTGCATTGAGTTCTGTTCGAGTTCGAGTTCGAACTCGAACTTTTGAAATTGTTCGAGTTCGAATGCGAACCGAACACGGGGGTGTTCGGCTCATCACTACTATTTACCTGTCGACAGACACGAGACTTCTCCAGGAGATACTGCTCGATCTTGGCCCCTTCGATGGCTCCTTTCTTATTGAAATGTATGTCGATGTATTTGCCGAACCGGCTGGAGTTGTCATTTCGAATAGTCTTGGCATTTCCAAAAGCTGTGGAGAAAAAAAACGCTAGACGTCCACATTTTGGGAACTTGCATGGTGCAGCCTGTTTGAAACTGTTGTACTTTCCATTACCCAGGTTACTGGGTGGATCTTATGCCCTCCCTGCTGATAGGGCGGGGGTTGATGAGAATGCATATACACTGTAGGGGTACTGAAAAGCAATAACTACAATAGAGCTGTAAAAAAGAGAACAAAAATGAGTCGCTAAACTTTAATAAATGTTGTTAGAAATCTTCGCAGTAAATAAGATACTTTGCCCTTGATCTAAATGTCATTTTTATTTACATTAATAACAACTCATGACCATGATGTCACCTAAAAAGTCTAGGAGTAGCTTCTTCTCTGGCTCCACCTCCAGCAACATTCCTCAAAAATGGCAGCGACCCACTTTGGCCACCTGACACTAAGAGGAGTGTGACTGTAATATCTGGCATCGCTTTCTACGTGTTTGTGTGTAGAGTGAAACATGAAGGAGACTTGTTGAACAAATCAAAAATTATTTTCTCCTCATGTAATATAGGATATAAAGAATTTGTGGAGAAGACTACCCTAGGGTATCTATCCATGGACACTGTATCCATACTACCACCATGGAAACTCAATGACAGGTCAGAGAACAACACAACACGCAGGAAACTCAGGAGCGACAGACAAGAGGAAAAATCTAAACTGAGAATGGGTCCTTGATATGGTCGGGACCTGAACCAACAAAAGAATGGTCAGAGAACCAAGCCAAGGTCAGGATTACAGAGAGACACATAAACGAGAGTACAAAAGACAGGAGAGAATCAGAGGTCAGAACAAACCCAGGTCAAAACACAGATGTAACAATAGCAACGAGCGTGCTGACTGGCATACAGGAATCCACGGTCACGTACCTCCGGTGCCCGGGAGCGTCCTCTGCGCTGGTCGCTGTCTGAGCGTCGGATAAAATGCAAGCCGGCGCGAGTCAAGTGATGATTGGAATGGCAGGGCGCGAAGCTATGACGCGGCGCCATCGGGTTTATAAGCCCTGCAGTCAGCTGTGATCGGCGCTCTGATGTGGTTTCTCATTTCCCGCAGTGCTACCTAGCATTTGCATATATATTTATCTCTGTGTATAACCCCTGGCTTTGGCAATTAACGATTCTGGTATCTGAACCCCTGGCTTTGGCAATTAACGATTCTGGTATCTGAACCCCTGGCTTTGGCAATTAACGATTCTGGTATCTGACCCCCCTGGCTTTGGCAATTAACGATTCTGGTATCTGAACCCCTGTCTTTGGCAATTAACGATTCTGGTATCTGAACCCCTGTCTTTGGCAATTAACGATTCTGGTATCTGACCCCCCTGGCTTTGGCAATTAACGATTCTGGTATCTAAACCCCTGGCTTTGGCAATTAACGATTCTGGTATCTGAACCCCCGGCTTTGGCAATTAACGATTCTGGTATCTGACCCCCCTGGCTTTGGCAATTAACGATTCTGGTATCTGAACCCCTGGCTTTGGCAATTAATGATTCTGGTATCTGAACCCCTGGCTTTGGCAATTAACGATTCTGGTATCTGACCCCTCTGGCTATGGGAATTAACGATTCTGGTATCTGAACCCCTGGCTTTGGCAATTAACGATTCTGGTATCTGAACCCCCGGCTTTGGCAATTAACGATTCTGGTATCTGAACCCCCTGGCTATGGGAATTAATGATTCTGGTATCTGACCCTCTGGCTTTGGCTAATATCCGATTCTGTACTCTACTCTTTGCTTTAAGTTATACTTTCTATATATATATATATACCCCTTTAGATATGCGACCACTCTAAGGATCGGAAGGGTAGGAGTGACTCTGTGTACAGGGACCGGTTTTCATATAATTCTGTGGGGAATACGTGACAACCACAAACGGGTAACTATCAAGAAAACCATGAGGTCCTAAATACCAGGAGGAGCACTCTGATCGGTGGTGAAAGGGTGTGTGTGCCAGAATGTGCTGGAAAACATGCAGACAGTATAATGATGCAAGGATGCGTCGTCGGAATGACTCTGAGGCTCATTAGAAAGACACGGATAAGGGCAAATGTCGTTTGGATGACTCAAGTTCCCTGAATTACTATTGACCTCCTGTGTACCAGTCTCCCTGCTTGCCCATCGATTGCCGCCTTCTGCAAGCCTCTGACCAAAGGACCGTCCTGACCATTCTCTTGGAACACCCACTTGTACCTTGCCTGGAGTCCCCAGTGTGTTCTGTCTACCACCCCAAGGTACATTCCAAGTGTCTCCCAATAATCCTGGTCCCTCCTGTCTGTATACCTGTGAACCCTTGCATTACTGGGCTCAGATCACCCCACCAACTGCTACAATGGCATACTGCAGACAAATCAACAAAGGAGATATGGTTTGTACGCAGGTGTCTCCTATGTTGAATCGCAACAGTCAGACAAGATCAATTTTGAAAACAATGGAAGGAGCCAATTTCAGGGGAAATAACACTATTTTCAAAACGCCACATTGTAACCTGGAATCATGAAGAGTTATTTGAATGGTTATTAGGAAAAGTGGCTTGAGTCATTTGATATCTGTTCGAGATTTATGGTGCCATCCTGCTCTGTAACATTCTATGGCTTCTTTATATAAATACATTATATAACACTAACAGGGTTATCCAAAGAGATCCGAATTGCTTGAGAAAGGTAACCGAACGCTGAAAATCAGCGTTCGGTTACCTTTCCTGGCCATTCGGCTATCCAGAGAGCAGGCAATTCGCCAAATACTGGCGAATTGCCTGCACATACGGTGCCTGTTCGGTCCCTGTTCGAGGGCAGTGAAATCCCCATAGAGAAGCACTGCTTCGGCTATTCAGAGAACACAAACCAGCAGTGAAAGGTTCCCGAAATGCTCTGCCATTCGGTGGTTTCATTCGGCAAGTTTATTCAGGAGAATCCCATAGACTTCAATGTTAAAAATATTCCCGTTTTAATTCAATATCTAATAAACCGTTCATTATAATATTCTGCAGCAAAAAGTCTCTTTATTTATAGATTTTTTAGGATACTTTAAGCATTTTTCTGATTAATTTTTTTTTTTATTAAAAGTCCGATTTTTTTTTTTTTTCAGTTTACTTATTTTTTCTGTAACAGCCCTCTTTATTATCATTCCCTGGACCTCCTGTGAAAATTTCAGACATTTTCGCTCAGTAGTTTCTTTGCAAACAGCGTTTCTTTTTCCCAGATTCATACAAATGGTTTTTCTAATTTATTCACTGCCTCCTCTACGTCACAGCTGCTTCGGCTCTGTGTGATTCGGCTCCTTTTCGGCTCCTGTTCGGCTCCTGTTCGTCTTTTTCAAAGGTTAATCCAGATGTTTTTTCTTGTTTTCAGCATGCATTCGGTTAGTTTTCGGTGGGTTTACGGCAGCTTTTCCCTGCAATTCGGGGACCCTGTGCTGTTTGCTGAATACACCGCAGGGTCACCGAAATGCAATCGGCAAAAGGAACCGAATTGAAGAGAACGAAAAGTCACCGAACGTGCGGTGACTTTTCGAATCTCTTTGGATAACCCTGTAAATTTGAAACTATATTTACTCAAATGCTGAAGATGAAGAACAAAGGAAAAACAATGGAGCGAGGCCTACCCTCTAATATAGGATTGGCTTCCAATACTTGCTGTTCTATCCATGAATGTTGCCCACTAATTGCCGCCAAGAACTGAAGGATCAGCTTGGTGCTCTCCGTCTTCCCAGCTCCGGATTCACCACTGAAAGTAATATAAAAATACTCGGCTCAGTAGACCGCAAATGCATCTTACGGCGACGATCATATATGTTGTTACGCCAAAATCAATGATACATATCTACTAGAACTGATGTTCAGCAAACAGGGCAAATGCAATTTGGGAGTCAATGGCTTTGCCTCACAGATGGCCTTGTGAGATTATAAAAATAAATGGATCTCATTGGGTGGCCATTGCTGTGACTGGAGAGATAAGCTTGTATCAGTTAGAACATATTAGGTGGTGGCAGGATCATGATCCATCCATACAGTATCCTTGGTCACACCCTCATCCACTATCCGACAGGGCTATCAATGGGTCAAGCTCAATAGATCCATAGATCTTTTGGAAACTCTGAGTCCCACTAGGAGTCTTCTATGCAAAACCATACAGACATAATGTCTCCATTGAATCTGTAGCTCTTACATATTTTCAGAACTAAACTGAACAAAAGTTGAACCTGTTGTGATTGAGGCTCCTTTGAACCCATATTACTATGTAACTGTGAAGGACAACTTGGGTCCCATGTCAGTGTGGATGATGCACTATTCACAATACGTACAATAAGCAAGACAACTGCTTCCTCTAGTCCTTGTCTGTTCACTTGCCAGATAAGTAGCCCCTCTGGGATGCTATCCCACTCTCGACCAAGGCAGCAATCACTGGTGGTGGCATTTTGGTCAAGCAGCCCTCTAGGGGTTGATTGAAATTGGTGATGCAGGTTTATATACAGGATGTCAACATACTTCCTGTAAGTTGATGTTTTATTATAGTACATCTTTACCTAACACTATACAGGTATTATTTCCATACATCTGAAATACTACTGGGGTTGGTGAACCCAATGTTTATTTTCAGATTGATCACTGGGACAAATCAAATCCTTAGAGACTTTTAAACAAGGCTTTTTCATACATATAATGGCTAAGAGTAGGAAGCTGTCTGAAACTTTCTCAGGTTTAGGTTTGGTTAATGTGGCCTTTGAATTTGCAGAGAGAGACTTCCACACCTTCAACGTCGGCCATTTTGAATCCAGCTTACCTGATAATACAGCACTGGTCCTTACTGTTGCGTTGCATGTTAAAGTAGCAGTTATCAGCTATGGCAAAGATGTGGGGTGGCAGTTCTCCGATCTTCTTGTTGGAGTACAGGCGAATCTGGTCAGCGGTGTAGATAGGCAGTAACTGGTAGGGGTTCACTGCTACTAAGATAGAACCCGTGTAGGTCTGGAAGAGACAGAGAGAGGGTGATAGACCAGTGCCCAAGAAAGACATTAAATAGTTATTACTCCTGTAAGCCTACAGGAGCAAAAATCATTAGTGCCAAAGATAACCTTGTCGATACACATTTGGTGGACAGTAACGTGACGCTTGAGAAAGGACACTGTGCCGCCCGAAACATCGCATCCTCCATAATTAAAGCCACCTATTTTCCTGGATTGCCTGGTACCAGTAGTGATTGGCCTCCTTGGTTCCATGGACACCCTTTTTTCTTGTTTTACACAACAGTTTGTTTTTTTGTGTGCAGCTTCTACCTTTTGTATAACTACTTAGCAGGTCACTTTAAGGCTGCCATCTTCAGGCTCCATGAAAGTTTGACTTTACGATCGACCTTAAAACCCATCAACTGGTTTATCATACTAAAGGGTATTTCCATTCTTTAATCCCACCAAATCCCATAAATCAAGACTTTAGATCAAGTGTAAGCAACCTTAGTCTTCCAGATGATTCGAACTGCGAATATAGCTCCAAAACATCTGATGGGCCACGTTTGCTCCCACCTGTTTTATATCTTCCCACTGGTTAGTAGAGTGGCAGACCACCCACACTTGGCCTGACTTATGTTTGGGCAAGCCCTAATGATGGGTTAGATCTGCAGTGCCCAACCAACCCTCTGCCGTTTAATATTGTGACCCATCTCCAGGTACTTGCCTGTTCCCAATGGCCAGTCCTGGCCTGGCATTACTCAACAGCTGTGAGGGTTGACTCGGGAGTAGACATTATCGACATGATGTAAAGAACTTGCTCTAAAAGAGTACTCACTAAACTGAGTTTCTGTGAAATGCCAAACATTTTAGACCCAAAAACAAGTTATCTGGTAAAAAATTCTAGCATGGCCAGAGTGTTTGGGAATAGGTTTTCTGACTCGTCAGTCTTGGTCAAAATTTCGCAATATGGCTGTCAACTACTCGATTATTGTCTGGCTCTAAAACTGCGACCTCTTACTAAAGATAATGAGCAGTATGATTCCGACAAGTAACAAACACATCCAAGACACATCTATCACAAAGTGATGATAAATGAGCATGATAGATAATGCACTGCAGCGTATGAATGGAAATATCACAATGACCACCGAAAAGTGGTGCCTTAACACGGGTGGATAGCAGTGATGATGCCCAGCATTGGCGGTGTTTGCTGTGATAATGACGATATACAATATACAAGCCAAGCCATTGAGCAGCAGAGAGGATGGGTGACAATGAGGTGGTTTTAGATGGTGATCATGTGTGGAAAATAAACATGGCGGGCACCGGAACAATGTCAATGGAGGATGAAGGTGCTATACTTACCCGGCCTCCACAGTTAGTCTTAGGAAAACATAAAAATGCATTCAGTGATTAAATATTTAAACCAATAGCAGGGTCATCCATAACTAAGAAATCCAAGAGGATCTGCTGTATTTATCTCATTGGTTTCTTCCATGATTTCTTAATGCTGTCAGACATTGCGGCTCATAAACCTGACAAGACCTGAGGACCTTATACAGGGCCACCTCTACCATTTAACATGCCCTGGGCAAGAACATTTTTTGGGGTCTTCTCCACGCTTTCAACACTACACCTTCTTCTACTTCACCTTTTTCCACACACAGATACACGAACATCCCCCCAGAAGACACCCCTGACCCCTGTCGCCCGCAGATAGGCACCCCCTTAACGCCTCTTCATAGACAGACATCCCTTAGACACTTTATACCACATGAAGGGTGGGAGCAGTGGAACAGGGCCCTGGGCGTGCGCCCTGCTCGTCTGACCCAGAGGGCGGGCCTGATCATCTAGCATTCTGGGGAACATGGTCATGATGTCGGCTGTACTAGCTGTGACTGTTGGACATGCTTTCTCCATAAGGAGACACATTGTCCCAGTCTCCTTGCACATATTGCCTGATACCTGCAGCAATATACAAAAATCACATAGATATAAGCCCCACCCACTCACTCAGATACCTCACACGAGGACATGATGCCTCCCACTGCCCGTACAAGTGCTTGTACAATGTTTTGCTTCCAAAATAAAATTAACAGAGGGGAAACAAACCTTTTATTATCACAAAAGGGAGGTTTTCCCGCTCCATCGCAACCCTTTACCAGCTCCCTAGCTATTCCCGGCTAAACCGGAGAAGAGACCCCCCTATTCAATTAAATGAGGATCGTTGATGATGAACAAGAGGGACTACAAATATCAGGTGAAAATATTGGTTTGAAATAATTAAACTAGGCTTTTTTTAATTCATCTTTTTGGCATTAAAATGAAGACTTTCTGTATCGGGTCTGCACAATATGCAGTTTAGCAAAAAGACCTTCCAGATTATCCCACTGCCAAAGAGCAGGAATGTAATACAAGAGAGAAACAGCAGGGGGTAGTGTTTCCTCTTCCTGTCAATGAACCTCTGCATAGACTGACAGGAAAACAACATAAAGGGCTACATTACAATCCCAGCGCCTGCAGTTTTTCCCCTACCGCCCCCGTTTTAACGGGGGATTGCAATGCAGGCGCAAAAAATGCTACCTGCATTGGTAGCGGGCGCTACGCCCCGGGATGCTCGCGGCAGCGCTGAGCGCAGCCGCGAGCAGCAAGTGATGGAGTCCATAGGACTCCATTGAGCTAGACGCCTGCGGTCACATGACCTGTTGGATCTCACCTCGCGAGATCCGGGCGGTCGGCGAAGCGTTACGCAGGGGGAGACTGAGGAACTTTTCCCCCCAGTCTCTCCCTGGTCCCGCCGGACGGAGGAGGCAGACAGAGCCGCGGTCCTCGCTGCGGGACAGGAGGTGAGTATACGATTAGATTTTTAATTTTTTTGGATGATGTTAACGGATTCTGCAGAAGCGGAATCCGTTAACACCAAGTCCTGGCTTTGGTTAACTTTTTGTTAAGTGCGGCCGGACGTTAATCAGCGTTAGGACTTTGTAATCCTAACGTTGATTAACACTTTGCGCTCCCCATGTTAAGTATAGGGAGCGCAAAGTACAGTAACAGGTACCAAACGCAAACGGGTCACTTAACCCGTTAGCGTTTGGATTGTAATATGCGGTAAACACCGCGGCAAACGTTAATGCTCATGCAGTTGAGCGCTAACGTTAGCAACAAGATTGTAATGTGGCCCAATAAAGGGGGGGGGATAGGGTTGCCAGAATCAGCCATGTTTTCCTGGGCACATGTTACTATTTCTTGCAGAGGGGAGCATAAGGTAAAGTGCTGCCCTGCAACATGTTTAATTCGTATGCTGCAGGAAGGACATGATGGCAGGTCACCTGGGATTCCTTTCTGATTTCTTACCTGCAGCGTATGAATTATACATACTGCTGGGTGGCATTCATCAGCATGAATTAATTAAAGGTGTCCTGGAAAACATGGCTGATCTGGCAAACAAAAAATAAAATTCTAATGGGACTTGGGAGTACGGTTGCCAGATCGGTCATGTTTTCCTGGACGCATATAATTTATGCACCTTGATGGGCAGTGCATGAAAAATGCCACCCTGCAGTATGTGTAACTCATGTGTTGAGGTAAGAAATCGAAATAGAAAAATCCCAGGTAACTGCCTTGATTTCCTTCCTGCAGCATATGATTTATACATGTTGCAGGGCAGCACTTTTCCCCTGTGCTCCCCTCTGCATTAAAATAGTAATACGTGTCCAGGAAAACATGGCCGATCTGGCGAACCTACTTATCCTTTGGCGTGTCAGGTTTATGGATATATTTTGGTGAGGTTAGGACTGGAGAGAAGCGGTTTTAAGGGGGCTTTGGGTAAGCGGCGTATTTATTTTTAGGGTTTGTGGGGGTCTCGGGCTTCAGGAGGTTTTAAGGTCAGAGGCAAATGCCTCCCAGGACTGTAACTCCCATCATCCTCAGCCGCGCTGCAGAGACATTCCAGTGGGTTTTGAACTTTTCCTAAACCAAGGCCGAGGCAGAATCAGGCCGAGGCAGAATCAGGCCGAGGCAGAATCAGGCCGAGGCAGAATCAGGCCGAGGCAGAATCAGGCCGAGGCAGAATCAGGCCGAGGCAGAATCAGGCCGAGGCAGAATCAGGAAGTGAACGTGTTTACCTCATGAGGGGGAAGTCCGCGGACTCTGCTTTTAAACAGGAATAACTTATTAAATGTAGGAAATAAATAATGATTGTAAATTAGGAAAATGCTCGATTGAAATACCCCTAATTCTACATTCCCCTTTCCATTATGCCCACACAAACCATAACCCAAAGTCCCCAATTTACATCATGGGGTTCGCTCCCTGTATGTGGATATTTAACTTAAATTTTTTACATCGATCCAAATAAAGGTATTCATGAGAGGTTTGGTCTTACAGCATTAATAACCCTCCTCCGGCATTGCTATCATCTAGTACTATGAGGTCATACAGCAATGACTCTCTGGTAACACGGCACCGCCTGGCATTATTAATAATGCATGGCACGGTTAGGGTTAACTTGCGCTAGAACAATGCCAGCAGAAGCGCACTTCATCCAATTTATTAAATGTTAATGCGGAGATGAATAATACACCAGGGGTGACCGGGGTCCGAGAGTTACATAGTACCGGGCGGTGACTAACCTCCGGCAACGCCAACCGGCGAGGTGTACGCTGGCTGAGCGTCATGAGACTGGCCACAGAATGCTTAGCCGTGTTTTAAAGCGTGAGAAACACACAACAAAGAAAGAACCAACAGCGACAAAAAGGAAACGAGAGATTAAACTGAGGGGGATTGAAAACAGCCCAACGTGGAGCCGGAGCAATGGCGCCTCCTTCATAAGGGCAAAACAAATAGCGCCCAGTGTTCTTCCGCCGCCCCGGTGTGACCCATTCAAGCGAGCTCATAGGCATGCTTTACTCCATGGCGTCCTATGAATTCCAGGAGCCGCCGCCCCCCCCCGGCAGCACCAGTGCCAGTATCTATTGCCAGCTACCAAGTATGACATAGCGGCTCACTTGTAATGGAGCCGGTATTAATTCTTAACAGGTCACGCAGCTTTTATCATGGAACCAGATTCCTTATTTGTTTTCCCCTATGCTTTTACTTGAAATGGATTAGTCCACTCTCCCTGTCTAACTCACATACAGTTGTGTTCAAAATTATTCAACCCCCAATGCTGTAAAGGGTTTTAGGGAATTTAGTGTACATTTGTAATTGTATTCAGAATGAAATCCTACAAGGACTTTTTAAAGAACCATATGCAACTAAAATGACATCAATTGGTTTTGTAATACAGTAGTAAATGTATCTTTTGTGAATTCTTCATTGACACAATTATTCAACCCCTTAAAGACTACCACTCTGAAGAACAGAGGTTCATTCAAGTGTTTTCAATCAGGTATTGAAAACACCTGTGGATGTCACGGAGCAGCAATAAAGCATAATAAGCACCAATTAGGCAGCTTTAAAATGACTGTGATACTCAGCTCCTTCTAGACATTTACTGGTGTGGTTACAAACATGGTGAAGTCAAGAGAATGGTCCAGGAAGACAAGAGAAGAGGTGATTACTCTTCACAGGAAGGCAATGGCTATAAGAAGATTACAAAGATGTTAAACATACCAAGAGAGACCATAGGAAGCATCATTCGCAAATTCAAGGCAAAGGGCACTGTTGAAACGCTACCTGGTCGTGGCAGAAAGAAGATGCTGACTTCGACTGCTGTGCGCTACCTGAAGCGTAGAGTGGAGAAAAGTCCCTGTGTGACTGCTGAGGAACGGAGAAAAGATTTGTCAGATGTGGGTACTGAAGTTTCAGCTCAGACAATACGGCGCACACTGCGTAATGAAGGCCTCCATGCCAGAACTCCCAGGCGCACCCCCTTGCTGTCTCCAAAGAATAAGAAGAGTCGACTGCAGTGTGCCAAAAGTCATGTGGACAAACCACAGAAGTTTTGGGATAGTGTTCTGTGGACTGATGAAACAAAATTAGAACTGTTTGGGTCCATGGATCAACGCTATGTTTGGAGGAGGAAGAACAAAGCCTATGAAGAAAAGAACACCTTGCCTACAGTGAAGCATGGCGGGGGGTCAATCATGCTTTGGGGCTGTTTTGCTTCTGCAGGTACAGCGAAGCTTCAGCGTGTGCAAGGTACCATGAATTCTCTTCAGTACCAGGAGATATTGGATGACAATGTGAGGCAGTCCGTCACAAACCTGAGGCTTGGAGACGTTGGACCTTTCAACAGGACAATGATCCCAAGCATACCTCCAAGTCCACTAGAGAATGGTTGCAGATTAAAGGCTGGAACATTTTGGAGTGGCCATCGCAGTCACCTGACTTAAATCCGATTGAGAACCTCTGGTGGGACTTAAAGAAAGCAGTTGCAGTGCGCAAGCCTAAGAATGTGACTGAACTGGAGGCTTTTGCCCATGACGAATGGGCGAAGATACCCGTAGATCGCTGCAAGACACTTGTGTCAAGCTATGCTTCACGTTTAAAAGCTGTTATAACTGTAAAAGGATGTTGTACTAAGTACTAAGATTGAATGTCACTTGGGGGTTGAATAAAACTGATAATGATGTGAGCACAGAAAAGACATTTGTGGTTATTTCATTATAAATGTTATGTTATATTTGTCTGACCTACACGTGCCTCTTTGATTTAATTGTAAGCAAGATGACTGGATGAACAAAATCAATGTCAAACTGGCCAAAACACTCAATTTCAGTGGGGGTTGAATAATTTTGAACACAACTGTAGTTAGTTTGGCCCAGCACCATTTCCTCCTTAGCAAAGCTTCTCTTCCTGTCAGTCTATCCATAAAGGCATGGGAGAAAAGATCCTGCTCTGTACTGGGTGATTGCATCCGGTTTGTACCGTCCTGCCATACCAAGGTACACCAGAGAAGCCCTTTCTTTCCACGTCCTCTCATAACAAGGTACACCAGAGAAGCCCTCTCTATCCATGTCCTCCCATAGCAAGGTACACCAGAGAAGCCCTCTCTATCCACGTCTTCCCATAACAAGGTACACCAGAGAAGCCCTCGCTATCCATGTCCTCCCATAACGAGGTACACCAGAGAAGCCCTCTCTATCCACGTCCTCCCATAGCAAGGTACACCTGAGAAGCCCTCTCTTTCCATGTCTTCCCATAACAAGGTACACCAGAGAAGCCCTCTCTTTCCACATCCTCACATAACAAGATACACCTGAGAAGCCCTCTCTATCCACGTCCTCCCATAACAAGGTACACCAGAGAAGCCCTCTCTATCCATGTCTTCCCATAACAAGGTACACCAGAGAAGCACTCTCTATCCACGTCCTCCCAAAACAAGGTACACCAGAGAAGCCCTCTCTATCCACGTCCTTCCATAACAAGGTACACCAGAGAAGGCCTCTCTTTCCATGTCCTCCCATAACAAGGTACACCAGAGAAGCCCTCTCTTTCCATGTCCTCCCATAACAAGGTACAGCAGAGATGCCCTCTCTATCCATGTCCTCCCATAACAAGGTACAGCAGAGAAGCCCTCTCTATCCATGTCCTCCCATAACAAGGTACACCAGAGAAGCCCTCTCTTCCTACAAGACACCTTTTATTCTGCATGTGACATTCACTTCTTGTATATGACTCTGGGGATCCAGAATAGCTTTTCTAAAAAAAAAATAAAAGTTTGCTTCAAAACTGAAACGCTGTTTACAAAAAAACTACTGAACAAAAATGCCTGGAATTTACATATAAGGATCCTACGAATGATAATAAAAAGGTCTGTTACAGAGAGAAACGCTATTGAAAAAAATAAAATTCTGATTTTTTTTGCCCAAAAAATAAATAAGAGACTTTTTGCTGCAGATTAAAAGAATAAATGGTTTAATAAAAACAAGGATTTTTTTTTACATTGAACCCTATGGGATTTTCCTAATTAAACCCGTTGAATGAAGCTTCTGCTTCTCTATGGGGGATTTCAATGCTGTCTAACAGCACCGTATTTCGCTGGCAATTCGCAAACTGCCTGCTTTTTGGATAGCCAAACGGAATGGCGAACTGCCTGCTTTTCGGATAGCCAAATGGCTCCGAAATTGCACCATACGGGGAATTTCACCGTTCGATGCAATTTCGGAGCCAATTCAGCTTTCTTTGAATAACCCCTATAGTAAAATGTGCCCAGGAAAAACCTGGCATCCCTGTACCAGCAGCGCCATAACAATGCGCCTCATTACCACCAGAGCAATACACGGAATCAATACGATACATAAAAAAACAACATTTGGAACTTTCAGAACTATGCGATGCTTGAAACAATATCGCAAAGTAACACCTAAATTGCTCGCAGGACTTGCTTTCAACCAATCACAGAGTGTGAAGAGCAGGCATAGGCTTTGCATGTCCTGCCGTGATAAAAGGCTTTCCGAGATGCTAAAAAACAGTATAATTGTCATACATGATGCGTGTATATGTATTATTTCTGATGCCAGATGCTCTCCCTGGAGAACAATGCGACTCATGAATACGTTGCGTTCCAATCGGTTTGCCGAGAGGCATTGCATAACAATATATATATATATATAAATTAAAGCACATTTACACGTACATATATGAGGTGCTCGCGGTATCGGATGAGTAGATTTCGGAGGATTCCAGCCTCGTTGAGGTCTCCTAGACGGATCATGTCTTCCACTCCATGGATTGACGTTGGATGCATAGGTTTAATATTGGTCGCATTTTGGGGAGAAATCCAGTTTTCCTGTAAGAAATAAATAAAATTGCAGAAATATATAAATGTGATCATCAGGACCAAACTGGCCACCGGCGACACCGGGACACACACACACACACACACACACACACACACACACGCAAATTTTAACCTCTTGTTACACCTTTACATCATACACACATAAACAGACACAACAACGCACTCACATGTCCCACTATAAATATCCCATTACCACAACTCTCAGCACATTCATACAGCCCACACTCAAACAACTCTAGGCACATAATACAGCACCCACACAACTCTCATCACAAGCATACAACCATCTCACACAACTTTCAGAATATGCATACAGCCCCCACGTAAACTCACACAACCCTCAGCACATACATACATCCACCATGCAACTCTCAGCACATACATACAGCCCCCATGCAACTCTCAGCACATACATACAGCCCCCATGCAACTCTCAGCACATACATACAGCCCCCATGCAACTCTCAGCACATACATACATCCCCCATGCAACTCTCTCAGCACAAACATACAGCCCCCATGCAACTCTCAGCACATACATACAGCCCCCATGCAACTCTCAGCACATACATACAGCCCCCATGCAACTCTCAGCACATACGTACAGCCACCATGCAACTCTCAGCACATACATACAGCCCCCATGCAACTCTCAGCACATACATACAGCCCCCACGTAAACTCACACAACCCTCAGCACATACATACATCCACCATGCAACTCTCAGCACATACATACAGCCCCCATGCAACTCTCAGCACATACATACAGCCCCCATGCAACTCTCAGCACATACGTACAGCCACCATGCATCTCTCAGCACATACATACAGCCCCCACGTAAACTCA
This sequence comes from Leptobrachium leishanense, assembly GCA_009667805.1. Lineage (NCBI taxonomy): Eukaryota > Metazoa > Chordata > Amphibia > Anura > Megophryidae > Leptobrachium > Leptobrachium leishanense. Next base: position 447,753,353 of record CM019064.1, read on the forward strand.
CACAACCCTCAGCACATACATACATCCACCATGCAACTCTCAGCACATACATACAGCCCCCATGCAACTCTCAGCACATACATACAGCCCCCATGCAACTCTCAGCACATACGTACAGCCCCCATGCAACTCTCAGCACATACATACAGCCCCCATGCAACTCTCAGCACATACGTACAGCCACCATGCAACTCTCAGCACAAACACAGCCTACACTCACTCTAACAACTCTCACCACATACATACAGCCTCCACACAAACGCACACATCTCACATCACACACAATTATAATTCTAACCCTAATTTCTAACCCTAGCTTCTAACTCTGATTTTCGGTGGTTTCATTCAACAGGTTTAATCAGGCAAAACCTATAGGTTTCAAATGTAACAAAATACCCATTTTTATTAAATATTTATTCAACCGTTTATTCTTTTCATTTGCAGCAAAAAAAGCCGTTTTATGTATTGATATTTTTTTAGAATTTTTTGGTGTAAATATTTTTGTATTTTTTTGGTGACATTTTTGGACTCCTAATCATTTTAAAACAACGAGACTTTGTTCTTTGCCGAGCACATGTTTTTTTTCTTTCCTTCAGTCCAGCTGCGTTCGTCGGGTGCTGTCCTTGGTGCTGAGAGCTGCTGACAGGTGGATTACGTTTTTTGTTTTTTTTACCCTAATCGAAGTAAATTAAACTAATCAGTTTCACATTCAGAAATATCTAATTAAAACAAAATAACTAATTAAAACGTCCGTTCGACTGGAAGGATTTCAACACACATTGCAGTAAAGTGGTATAACAGAGGGATCTGAAGCGGACCAAACAAAACAGCACCAATTCTCCTTGTAACAAAAAGTTCAAATACATTACTGCAGCATTCCATCAGCCAGGGATTGGGCAGAATACAGGGAGAGCTGTGGGGTCAGTCACTGCTGTACAGGGATAAGATTCAGTGGGTTATAATGAGTGTAAATCCTTGTACAGTACAGATATAAGGTGTTGCTGTAATTGCCATACACAGGCATTATGCAGCACAGCACATACAGATATAAGGTGTTGCTGTAATTGCCATACACAGGCATTATGCAGCACATACAGATACAAGGTGTTGCTGTAATTGCCACACACAGGCATTATGGAGCACATACAGATATAAGGTGTTGCTGTAATTGCCACACACAGGCATTATGCAGCACATACAGATACAAGGTGTTACTGTAATTGCCATACACAGGCATTATGTAGCACATACAGATACAAGGTGTTGCTGTAATTGCCATACACAGGCATTATGCAGCACATACAGATACAAGGTGTTGCTGTAATTGCCATACGCAGGCATTATGCAGCACATACAGATACAAGGTGATGCTGTAATTGCCATACGCAGGCATTATGCAGCACATACAGATACAACGTGTTACTGTAATTGCCATACGCAGGCATTATGCAGCACATACAGATACAAGGTGTTACTGTAATTGCCCTACGCAGACATTATGCAGCACATACAGATACAAGGTGTTACTGTAATTTCCATACACAGGCATTATGCAGCACCTACAGATACAAGGTGTTACTGTAATTGCCATACACAGGCATTATGCAGCACATACAGATACATGGTGTTGCTGTAATTGCCATACACAGGCATTATGGCACATACAGATACAAGGTGTTACTGTAATTGCCACACAAAGGCATTATGCAGCACATACAGTTACAAAGAGTTGTTGTATACCATACACAGGCATTATGCAGCACATACAGATATTGCCTTGCTAATAATCTCATTATGATCACTACAAATCCCCATAAGCAGGAGATCTCACCATTTTATTATCTGTTTACAGCACATTTACTGACTCAAAGGCCATTTCTGTCTGTATGCTGATAATGCAGACCAGGTGTGACATTGTGCAAGATAAGGGACGCTATCTAAAGCTTAGAACCTTTCATCCCAGCAATGTTTCTGTAACGGATAACTGTGAGCCTGAATATTTAAAAGTGAACAAATTTACATCATTATATATTTTTTTAATTATCTCAGAACAACATTTTCTGTCCAAAATGTCTATTCTACCCTATATTTAATTGTTAAATAGCATTAATTTGAAACATGGGATGTAACATTATCAATACAAAGTGCTTGGTAGTGAAGGGGTTAAGTAATATTATTTATAATATGTTTTTGTCTTTTTTAGACACTGAATCTCAAAATAATATTAAATAGGAACATTAAAACTAATGAGACATTATGATAACAATATGTCCCTTTCATACGTACGTTGCCCTCATCATCCAAGACTTGGATCTGACCCGAATCACAGAGTTTAACCACGGCGCCAACTGGGACATCGAACTCCCGACCCGTCTTGAGGTCCAGCCAGACATAATCCCCCTGTAAGAGAGTAAAGGAAATACTGTTACATACGAGCATTTACATGATGGTCACTGAAATCGCTGACCCCCAGAACGATTCACTGCAGTCAATGCAATCACTTCCAAGGTATATGGTTATTACTGCTTTTACATTGAATGAAAAACATGTATTCAAGGGGTTTTATTCAAATAAATACACAGGGCCCTATTGCAACTGGCCCAGCAATAGGGAGCCTATTACAGAAAAATATGGCACGAACTGTGAACCATTAGCGGCTCAGTATTATTGGCTCTATTACATGTGAGCCGCAATATTAGCAGCTTGACTCATAATAATAGAGAGCTGCTAACGCTTACAAGCAGCATGCTGCTGTAAGGGTCTCCTGGAGTCCATAAGACTCCTTGGAGACCAGGGAGGGCCTACTGCTGGCTGTCCACTGGCACCGTATTTGTGCGATGGTGCGATCATCTGATATCGTCTGAAGTTATCTGACCGATCCTACAACATGCAGGTGAATCAGTCATCTTCCACTGCAGCCGACTAACATTGAACGACTTCAGATGATTTTTTTGTGACAAAAACAGACTAGCGATCTTTCCAAATTTATTTGAAATTATCGGACGATGCCGGGACGATCTGGTACAAGTTTACATGAAAAAGATGCATTGTATAGTAAAACCGCCGTGCGCAGGGAAACATGAAAAGATGCATTGTATAGTTAAACCGCTGTGTGCAGGGAAACATAAAAAAGATGCATTGCATAGTTAAACCGCCGTGTGCAGGGAAACATGGAAAATATGCATTGTATAGTTAAACCGCTGTGCGCAAGGAAACATGAAAAAAGATGCTAGTATATTAAAATCGCTGTGTGCAGGGAAACATGAAAGGATGCAATGGTATAGTAAAACCGCCGTGGCAAAGGGAAACATGAAATAGATGCATTGTATAGTTAAACCGCCGTATGCTGGGAAACATGAAAAGGTGCATTGTATAGTTAAACTGCCTTGCGGCAGGGAAACATGAAAAAGATGCATTGTATAGTTAAACCGCTGTGCTCACAGGGCCGGATTTGCACCTAAGGACCCTGTAGGCACAGAAATGTGGAGCGCCCCTACCCCCAAACAAAAAAAAGAAACATGTAAATATTACTATTTAAATTTTTAACTATAAAAAATGCATTTTAAAAAACTGAAACAGTTTTTCTCCGCACTCAAATCAAAAGAGGCAGAATCTGTTGCCTTAATTGAATTAGTTACAGTTACAAGTATTTATAAAGCGCAAACAAAATCCTTAGCGCTGTACAATGGAAGAAACAGAATAACAACTATGCACTTATATGTTACACACACGGAACAGAAGGAGGGAGGACCCTGCTCCAGAGCTTACAATCTAAGACGAGAGGGGTGACACATTAGATGAGGGCGAATAGGGTATTTGAAGTAGTGTGTTGCATGAGGACTGAGTGGGAAGATGGAGCAAGAAATGTGCAGTGGGGGATCATGGTGTGAGCTGATAGGCTTCTCTATAGTAATGCATTTTCAGAGACTTCTTGATGGACTGGAGAGATGGGCAAGTCTGATGTTGTGGGGAGGGCGTTCCATAGAAAGGGTGCAGCTCGAGTAAATCCTAAAGGCGAAAGTTGGAGGTGCAGGTACGAGGAACTGATAGCATCAGATCACTTGCAGAGCGAAGTGGTCGGGATGGTATGAGGAGTAGGCAGGGGCGCAGTTACAGAGAGTTTTGTACATGAACTCCAGTATAATGAATTGGATTCTAAAGGAAACGGGAGCCAGTGTAGAGATTGACAGAGAGGTGAGGTCTGAGAGGTGCAGGAGGTGAGGTGTATGAGTCTGGCACAGGCGTTCATTACAGACTGCAGAGGCAGAATCTGGGATCTCTTAAGGCCAGACTGGAGGTTACAGTAGTCAAGGTGGGAGATATTAAAAGCTTGGGTGAGCATTTTAGTAGAGTCTGTATTAAGAAAGGGACGGATGCGTGCAATGTTTTTTAGGTGGAAGTAGCAAGATTTGGTCAGAGACTGAATGTGAGGAGTAAAGGATAGATTGGAGTCCAAGAGGACCCTGAAGCAACAAGCCTGAGAGGTATAAGTAATGGTGGCACCATTCACCTGAAGAGAAAGTGGGGCAGGAATGGAGGTTTTAGAGGGAGGGAAGACGAGAAGTTCAGTTTTCGAAAGGTTGAGATTTAGGAAATGGGAAGTCATCCAGTCGGAGACAGCCGATAGGCCGGCTGTAACACGGTCCAACACCGGAGGAGAGAGATCGAGAGAGGAAAGGTAGATTTGGGTGTCATCTCAGCATAGAGGTGATATTGGAAGCCATAGGAAGAGATGAAGTTGTCCAAAGAGGCAGTATAGATCGAGAAGAGTAGGGGACAAGAACAGAGCCTTGAGGTAACTGAAAGAGGAACTGGTGGTGAAGAGACACCAGCGAAGGAGACACTGAAGGAGCGAAAAGAGAGATGGGAAGAGGACCAGGGGAGAGAGGTGTCACTGAAGCCAAGTTGACGCAGCGTGAGGCGCAGGAAAGGGTGATCACCAGTGTTGAATGCAGTGGAAAGGTCAAGAAGAATAAGGAGGGAGAAGTGACCTTTGGTTTCTGCGGCAGCTAAATCATTAGTCACCTTGGTCAGAGCATTCTCAGTAGATTGTTGGAAGTGAAAGCTATACTGGTGCGGATCGAGTAGAGAGTTAGCAGCAAGAAAACTGGTGAGCTGGTTGTAGACCAGACGTTCTAAGATTTTGGAGGCAAAGGAGAGCAGAGAGATAGGACAGTAGTTCAAGAGGGAGGTAGGATCAAGAGATGGCTTTTTTTAGAATGGGGGTGATCAAAGCACGTTTGAATACAGAATGGAAGATTCCAGAGGAAAGGGAGAGGTAAAAAGGATGAGTCAAAGCAGGGACAGTAACTGGTAGGACAGACCGAATAAGGTGTGAAGGGATAAGATCAAATGGACAGGTGGTCGGGCAGGAGGACATGAGAAGTTCTGTTACATCCTCCTCTGAGACTGGAGAAAAGGAAGACTGACAGGGTTATTCAAAGAGAATCGAAAAGCCACCGCACGTTCGGTGACTTTTCGTTCTCCTCAATTCGATTTGGCGATCCCATTTCGGCGACCCTGCGGTGTATTCAGCAAGCAGCACCGGGTCCCCGAATTGCAGGGAAAGGTCGCCGCAAACCTGCCGAAAACTCACAACATAACGAGTGCGAACACACACCGAAACCGCAAAAACATCTGGAATGACCCACCGAACACGCCGGAAAAACCCGAGCAGGAGCCGATCACACACAGTGCAGCCGCCGGAAAAGCCGACACCGCAGACGAATGCAGTGATTAAATTAAAAAAACAATTTGCTTGAATGTTTGAAAACTGAAACGCTGTTTGCAAAGAAACTACTGAGCGAAAATGTCTGAAATTTATATATAAGATCCAATGAATAATAATAAAAAGGGCTGTTACAGAAAAAATAAGTAAAGTAAAGTTAAAAAAAATTATTTAAAAATAATAATAAAATCTGAATTTTTTTTAAACAAAAAATACCAAAAATGCTTAAAAGATCCTAAAAAATCTATAGATAAAGAGACTCTTTACTGCACAATATTATAATCAACGGTTTATTAGATATTGGATTAAAACGGGAATATTTTTAACATTGAAGCCTATGGGATTCGCCTGAATAAATCTGCCGAATGAAACCACCGAATGGCAGGGCATTTCGGCAACTTTTCACTGCTGGTTTTTGTTCTCTGAATAGACGAAGCATTGCTTCTATATGGGGATTTCGCTGCCTCCGAATAGGCACCGTATGTGCAGGCAATTCGTCAGGATTTGACGAATTGCCTGCTCTCTGGATAGCCGAATGGCCAAGAAAGGTAACCAAATGCTGAATTTCAGCGTTCGGTTCCCTTTCGGGAGCCATTCGGATCTCATTGAATAACCCTGATAGTAGAAGAGGGGGCAGGGAGTGAGGGAGTCAGTGGGGTAGAATGATTAAAGGAGGGCAGTGAATGCAGCAGCATTGTTTGTTTTATTTGTAAAAGCATATGTTGCCTCTACTGTAGAACTGAAAAAAAATATTTTGCATTTACTTTTTTCATTTTTTTTATTTTTACACTTTACATGGTCATGTTTGGTATCATCAAGACTAGACTCTGACCTTTCCAATGACACCTCACCTAACTTTGTGCGCTGTACAATTCAGGGATGCAGGTTCCAATGTCCCCCTGTCTCTCCTCACTGCAGCGCAACGGTCTAGTTTGTGAATTAAACAATGCGTTGCTTCACCAGATACACACCTGCTGGCAGTGTGGGAAATTAGGTGCGTTAGTGCAGCATCACTGTTCACTTTATAATTGTAAACTGAATAATAGTGCCGTGCTAGCAAAAAAAATTCTATTTTAATAGATATTTTTACATAAATCTAACCTGGTTATATTTGGTATCACTGGAAAGGCTATAAGCTGACCTTTCCAATGATACCTCATATGTCCCTCTAGCCCTTAGGGCCTGTCATGTGAACGCAGTGATCACGTCCGTGTTGCCGCACAGTTTAACGTCCGTCGTAGTATAGAATCCTTATCAATAGAGTCCCACACACTAAGTGCGTCCACACCGAACTGCGCACGCGCAACGCATGTGGCACCAGATGCAATTTAGGCAAGAACGTAAAACCGCTAGACGGACGCGCAGAGTGCGCCACGTCCGCCTAGCATTCTGTGTGTGCGTGATGAGGAGATGTCAGACGCAGCGCATTTGTGACGTCCGGCAGCTTGACGCTCAAAATGGCTTTTCATATCCTTATCAGATTTTATCATTTTTCACATTAATTTTATTTCCCATAGTTCCCTTATATTTTTTACGTCCGTCAAAAAAAACGGTTTGTGTGGTGTCTACAGTATCTTTCATCATTACGTCTGTCCGTTCTGCACGCATGCAGAGTGCGCTCGTCTGACAGCCTAAGAGCTCCAGAGGTACAGTGGTCTAAATTATTGCAATTTGTAAAAAAAACATATTTTTTTTACACACAGAGCAAGGCTCTCCTTTGTGGCAGGCGCCTGTAGGGACATGCCTACTCTGCCTAATTATAAATCCGGCCCTGTGTGCGCAGGGAAACCTGAAAAAGATTAATTGTATAGTAAAACCATTATGTGCGAAGCCCATAGTATTCAATGCAAAAAATATTTTCATTTTTATACTTTTTTTTATTGAACCGCTTATTTTTTTAATCCACAGCAAAAAGCATTTTTGTTTATTAAATTTTTTGAATTTTTTAGGTATTTTTCTAAAAAATTTTAGGCAAAATTTTAGGCTCCGATTTTTTTTTTTAACAAAGGACTAGGCTTTTTTTCTCTCGCATCTTTTTTTTTTTTCTTTGTGAGCCGGCTGCATTCAGCGTTGCTGTCCCTGGTGCTGAAACCTAATTCAGCACCGGGGACAGGGGGGCTAATCCCCCGCAGCCTGGTGAGTTTTTTTTTCCCCTGCTTCGGCTGCGCTGGATGGGGGCTGTCCTTGGTCCTTAAACTCAGTTTCAGGACCAAAGACGCGGGTTTTTTTTATCCCGGCAGCGGGGTTTTTTCCCCACAGCAGGGCTTTTTGTTGGCCATCGGTCGATCTGGGTCGTCCACAGATGCTTCCAGTGGATGAACATGATCAGCCGATGGCGTTGTCCGTAGTTGGGTGATCAAGTCGGTTGTCCGACTATGGTGCCAGTGGACGGCCGGCCTAAAGCTGCTGTATAGGAAAAGAATGCCCGAAATCAGATGTAACCATTAAAAGGATACAAATGTATGTCAACCAGAACAACGGTTGTATTTGGGGGTAACCCAACACCAGGCATAACCAGTCAAAAAGAAAAGGTTAATGATCTGGATTTTAAATGTGGAAAATCTAAAAACGTACCAATTATTCAATATGTTAAAAGGGTGCCATTCTGCTTATTGTAGCTGAGGCCTAACGAAACATCTGTAAATCACACAAAAATTGATGCACCACTAGATTAAACCACATGTGAATAAACTAGTGGTTTAAAGTAGCTATACACATAGTTTTTGGTATTAATGTCCCGGAATACCATGCTAACATGGGGACGCTACAGGAAAAGCTGCAGGCGCAGTCCCCCATTTTAGCGCACAATAGGGAATAGGGCCCTGAGTCTTTAACCATTTGGCCGTGGAGGACGCGCTGAGCGAATTGTTGCGGATGGGCCCAGCTTGCAAACAACGCACTGAGCGCATTCTCATATTGCAGCCCGCGATCGGCCGTTATTTTGGGCAATCGCTGTTGCCTCCCAGTGCAGGCTGACATCAGATACAAGTGCCGCGCCCCCATCCCCCGGCAGAGCCAGGAGAGTGTCTGAAAGGGAGGAGGGTTCTTTGGATCCCTTTCCATCCTGATCAGTAGTGATGAAAAAAAAGAAGAGAGGCACCGCTGGAAAGGTCACCTTTCCAGCAATGCCTCTCTTTAACCCTTTAGATGCAGGTCCGCCATCCGGCGCCAATCGGCGGCAGATTGCGGACTGCTCTCTGAGGTGGCTGACATCTTGGATGTCAGCCAAGCCTCCGGGGCCTCCCCCCACCGATATGCGCAATGATGCGTATGCGCGATGATGTCAGTTAGGGAATTAAGATAGCTTCCAAGGTGTTTCCATATGGAAATCCCTTTGGACCCTGCTATCTCCCGACCGGTGGCAGCTAGAGGGTCTTGTTTGGTATCATTGGAAAGGCCAGAGCATGACCAGGTTAAGTACAAAATAAAAATAAAAATTAAAATATTTAAAATCTAAAAAAAATAAAAAAATAAAAATTCAATAATGCAGCACCGTTGTTCACGTTTCAATTATAATGTGAACATTGATGCTGCACAAACACATTTTTTTTTCAGTTTTAACATTTTCTCAGAAAAATAAAGTAACAGGTTCCTATTTATAATTTTTTCAACAAGCGCACACCATAGAAAATATAACCGCAGAGGATCGGATGGTAATATGTGAAAAAAACAAATTTTACTCGCTGTAGATGATTGGAAATTCTCATTTTTTTTACATTTTGGCAGGACATTCCTTTTATATACGATAATGATATATTGTGAATCTGCCGAGTCTGCTGAAAAAAAAAGGATATATAATATGTCTGGGTTCTACAATAAAATGTGACTTCAAATCGTGTTTAACCATGATGAGCAAAACCGGTCAAAATGAGCTCAGCGGTGACAGACGTGAAATGGCTCAGCGGTGAAGGGGTTAAACTATAGTAAATGTAAATTTTGCTAGAAAATGCCTGATGTGAATAAGATTCCTTTCTGTTGTTCTGGAATAAATTGCCCCGATAAATTGTGACTATTTACTGATATATATATATATATATCTCATGTAAGTATATTTCATACCAGGTTGGGGCAGCATGATTTGGAGACAGAGCCTGTACCGAACATATATATATATATATATATACACCCCCTATAAATAGTACTGATAGACAAATACGCCCCTGAAAATAAGGCTAAAAAAGTAAAAACACAATAATACAAACAAACCTCTGACAGTATTAAAGTAGTTACATATACAGGGTTATTCAGAGAAAGGTGAAAACTAGGAGAACTGGCAGGAGAAGAGCACAATCTAGACCAAATAGCCGATATGGAAAGTGAGATAAATGGGAGAATTTTTGTGGTTTGACTATTTTGACCTAGAATTTTTACTTCTCCGGTCATTCTCCTGAGTTTCACCTTTCTTTGAATAGACCTGATAGGCTGAAAAAAGACATCCGTCCATCGAGCCTTTCCCTCATCACCTACTGCAGTAATGGAGATATAAAACGCCTCTCACCGGGAGCAGGGTGCTTGGTTTCACCGCCTGGTTGACGTTACGGATTAGGGCCCACTTGCCCTGGTCTTTTTCTAAGATGTCTTCCACTCCTCGTCGTTGGTACATCCTGACAATGTCGGGGGTCAACGTTTCGTCACGCGCGTCTACACCCGCAAAGTTTCCCCAGAAGTCCTCACCATGCCTCTACTTGGAGCACGAAATCCGCGAAACCGCGACGTCAAGAACTCCCAAAAGCGAGAGGACTTTCCATTCCACACGGGAAGCTCCTCAGGATGGGCCTTCTGGTACGAACCGACTGGAAAAAATGCCCTTGATCCGATATTCACGAACATCTATAACCCCGTCTTTCTTCTAGTCTCATGACGCCTCAGAATCGTCGGCTTTGCCTTGTAGACGTCCCACCACATTCCAAGAGATAGGAAAGGAAGCCGAGTCCCCCCCTTGTCTTGGTCGCGTCCCTGTGATCTCTGAGCCGGGAGTCCTCCTCAGACACTTATTAATCTGCAGATGGGTCCTCAGGCTCGTAACGCTTGGCTTTTGATTAACCTAATACCTTAACAACCGGCGGCTGCGAGGACAGAGGGAACCCAAAACCGAGGCCCATCTGCATCTCCTTCTAAAACGAGGATATAAACAGATAACTGGGCTCCGTAGCAACGGAATTTTAAATAATTGATTGATTTGTCAGCTTCCTTAAGTAGGAGATGGTCCTTGAGGTCTTGCCTGACGCGAGGCTCTCCGTTATACGACAAGCGAACCCGCAGGAACCGAAGGGCAAAGGAGGCTCTGGACTGGAGGTCCAAAGTGCAAAGCATCGCCAGGTAACATTCTGGACATCACTTCCTTTGAGAAACCCAAGTGACTGACTAATAACACGAAAAATATACATATATACAGTGCAAATAATATATATAAAAATCACACATATCATAAAGAGACTCCGCTTCACCAAATTCTGTTTTTCAACATCGGTATTGCTACTTAACCCCTTCACTACCAAAAGGATTTTCAAGAAAACCAGAGGGGTTTTTTGGAACATAGTTTTTCATTATACAGTAAGAAATATTTGGGGATATTCTCTATATATTCCTTACCATAATAACCTAGTTTGCAGCAAACAGATGTCGCCATCTGCTGGCCAAGATGAGATACTGCAGTTCAGGTCTCCACGCAGGATCAGCTGGGGGGGGGGATGTGTCATTAAAGCACATTCCCCAGCCGGTTTTACAAAAGCGTTAGCACCTCTGTCATTTTGCCCACAGTGCTAAAACTTTGGGGGCGCCTTCTGGAGTCCAAACGCAAATTAATGTATTTTGCAATAAATTGAATTCCTTTGCGTTGCTCCTCTGACCATATTGACTGTACTTGATATCTGGGCACCAGGAAGTGCCTTGCGGATCAAGTATATTCAAACTTGGTAATGAAGGGGTTAATAGCTTCAAGAAGTCCCTTAAACCCCCCCCCCAAAATTAGCTTACTACATTCCTAACTGACTCCCTTCCCACATCATACAGATTCCACGATGTCAGAGACATGGCAGTCACCTCTTGTGCCCCAAACCCTAGTACTAGTGATCCTCCTGACCACTAATAAGATGTTCTCCTCAACTCTCCTCAAGCGGCGGCTGTCTTTAACCCCTAGGGGGCTGGATCGTGATATGGCACCAATAGGCGCCGTATCGTGGTCCCCTCCCAGAGCTGGCCGACATCTTGGATGTCGGCCAAGCTTCCGGGATATCCCCCTGACGACTGGCATCATCACACATAGTTCTGGAAATAACTCTTATAACCTATGGTGGCAGCTAGGGGTTAATATTTGGTATCATTGGAACGGCCAGAGCGTGGCCTTTCCAATGATTTCAAACATGACCATGTAAAAAAAAAAAAAAAAATAGATTTTTTTTTTTTTAAATATTTTTTTTGTTTTATTAATGCAGCAATATTGTTCTCATTTCAATTATAATGTGAACAATGATGCTGCACTAACAATTTTTTCTATGGGGGAATTTGCTAAAAACACGTAATTTCCCCCAAAAAAATGTAACGAGTCCCCATTTCTAATTTTTTTAACAAGCGCACCCCATAGAAAACATAATCGCAAAGGCTTGCATGTTAAAATGTGAAAAAAAACACTTTACACGTTGTAGATGATTGAAAATTCATTTTTATTGCATTTTTTGTTATAATACACAGGCAGGACATGACAGATACATATAATAATGATATATTATGAATCTGCCGAGTCTGCCGGAAAGAACGATATATAACATGTCTGGGTGGTACAATAAAATGTGACTTCAAATCGCATTTAAACCTGATGGGCGAAAGCAGTAAAAAGCTCAGCACACAGGTGTGAAATGGATCAGCAGCGAAAGGGTTAATGCCACTCTGGATGGGAGTAAATGCCGTGACATTGCATGAGCTTATCGACACGATGCCGCGGCGAATGTTTGCCGGAATCACAGCAAAAGATGCCGCAAACAAATATCAGAGTGACTTTTTATGGCCGGGCAGTGTGTATAAAACAGCACAAGTGGACACGTATGCCACGCGTGCAGCGCGCTGCCACAACACACGATCGCACCTACGTGGCAAATCAGGACCAGATGTACCATAACCCTGACACCAGCAGATGTTGGGTGAAGCCCAATTATGATTTCTGTTTTGTAAAATCCTGACAATTCATCAGCTGTCACCTCCGAACGCCCCGTCAAGTGAATACATTTCTTATATTTCCCTAAATCCAAAGTCCCGAGGGCCCGGACGTCTAGTCTTACCTTAAAATAGATTTGTGACGCGCTCGACTCAAATCGATGAGATTTTATGACCGGGCGTTTAAAAAATGCCAGCGGTGTGCTTTAATTGTGTCAATAAATTGTTCTGGAGGCGATCAATGGCCCGAGATGTTGTAGATACTATTAAAATGTCATCTTTTAACAGGGACAAATGACTGAAGGGATGGTGGCAGATGTCAGAGCGTCTCAATCTATATGCTAATGCACGCCACTGTGTACCAGGACTGCTCGTAAAAAGGAACGCATAGGGCTGTGTTTTGCAGCTGGACCGGCTTTCGGTGGGCGTCCGAGTAGTACACAACAACATAAATTGGATCAGTAATGCTATGGGTCAAAAGCAGAGTCAGCCAAGGGTCTACTCAGGGATCATTTTGCAGAATTCAGGGCAATAAAATGCTTAAAGAAATACTCTATTAAAAGATAGAGTTCCCTTTTTTTGCCCCCCCCTCCCCCGACCTCATGAAACAGGGGTAAAATAACAAATAATATTATATAAGGTTGTATAAAAAGGTGTATGTACCTTCCTAGTACAGCTTGGAAAAAAGACGAGACAGAGGAGATATGATAGAAACATTTAAATACGTAAAGGGAATCCACAAGATAGAGGAAGGGAGTATATTTAAAAGGAAACAAAGTAGCAAAACAAGAGGACATAGTCTTAGATTAGAGGGGCAAAGGTTTAAAAGTAACATCAGGAAGCATTATTTTACTGAGAGGGTGGTGGATACATGGAACAGTCTTCCAGTTGAAGTGGTAGAGGCCAAAACCGTAATTGAATTTAAGCAGGCATTGGATAGGCATAAGGCTATCCTAAACAAAAGATAAATCCAGGTAAAGTATCCATGTAATTGGGCGACTAGATGGGCCGAAAGGTTCTTATCTGCCGACATTTTTCTATGTTTCTATGTGTCTATATGAAATGAAACGTAAATGAATTTCGAGTTTAGACTTGGTTCACACCCCCAGGATATCTCATTATTAAATGCAAATATTCCAAAATCACCAAAAATTCGAATTCCAAACACTTCCGGTCCCGAGCATTTCAGATAACGGATACTATCAGGGTTATTCAAAGAGAATCGAAAAGTCACCGCACGTTCGGTGACTTTCCGTTCTCTTCAGTTCGGTGTGATTTGGCGATCCCATTTCGGCGACCCTGCGGCGTATTCAGCAAGCACCACAGGGCCGTCGTAGTGCAGGGAAAAGTCGCCGAAAACTCACCGCAAAACTTGGGCGAACGCACACCGAAACCCGCAAAAACATCTGGATTAACTCGCCGAAGACGCCAGAGAAACCCGAGCAGGAGCCGATCACAGCGCAGAGCAGCCGCCGGAAAAAGCCGACACCACAGACGAATGGAGTGAAAAAACAAAAAACAGTACGTTTGAATGTTTGAAGAGTGAAACGCTGTTTGCAAAGAAATTACAGAACGAAAATGTCTGGAATTTACATATAAAGATCCAATGAATGATAATAAAAAGGGCTGTTACAGAAAAAACTATTAAAAAAAAAAAACGGAATTTTTTTTGCAAAAAAATGCCTAAAAGATCCTAAAAAAATCTATAAATAAAGAGACTTTTTGCTGCAGAATATTATAATGAACGGTTTATTAGATATTGAATTAAAACGGGAATATTTTTAACATTGAAGCCTATAGGATTCCCCTGAATAAACCTGCCGAATTAACCAGGGCAGGGCATTTAGGCAACTTTTCACTGCTGGGTTTTGCTCTCTGAATAGCCGAAGCATTGCTTCACTATGGGGATTCAGGGCCCTCAAACAGGCACCGAACAGGCATCGTATGTGCAGGCAATTCGCCAGGATTTGGGGAATTGCCCGCTCTCTGAATAGCCGAATGGCCAGAAAAGGTAACCGTACCCTGAATTTCACTTTGCTTTAAATAACCCTGTAAACTTGTAAATAATGACAATAGGGATTATTCAAAGAACACTGAATTGGCAAAGAAATTGCACCGAATAGTGAATTTCCCTGCACGAGGCAATTTCGTGGCCATTCGGCTATTCAAAAAGCTGGCAATTCGACAATAAATGTTGCGGCGGTGAAATCCCCCATAGAGAAGCAATGGTTTATCTATTCAGAGACGCAGAACAGCAGAGAATAGTCAGTGAAATGCCCTGCTGTTCAGTGTTTTCGTTCAACAGGTTTAAACAGGCGAATCCCATAGATTTCAATGTTAAACATATTCCGATTTTTAAAAATATATATTTATTAAACCGTTTATCCTTTACAATTGCAGCAAAAAGTCTTTTGTTTACTTTTTAGGATTCAGCAGTTTTGCAGTGGTTTAGCAATTCGATTCGGCGGTTTTGCAGCCTTTTTTTGGATGTCTTTGGCGAGTCAATATGCCCCACCTTGGGGACCCTGTGGTGAATGCTGAATTCACCGCAGGATCAGCAAATTTAACTCGCCGAAGTGCGTTGAACGAAAGAATAACCTCTCTCTCTATTATTGCTCTCTGAATAAACCCCTAAATAACATGCTTGAAAAAAAATGCTCAAGTTCTGTCGAACAAATAACAATCACCATAAATCACTTTAACTAGACATTTTGATCTATTTTTAACCAAAATAGGAAGTTAAATTATGGATCTGACAGCTAACCAAGAGATCCGTCAGCTAAGAGTGTGTATATTTATTGAAAGGTATTCAATCACGTCATGTCTCTATTTCTAGAAGGAAGCCGCTGTTTACCTGTCTGAGCACAGATCGATGGGGAACGTCCAGTGAAGCCATGATATCTAACGGGAGTCACTGCTGCCCCTAGTCCTCCCAGTAGGTCCCCATACTTTGGAGAACTTCCCTAGTTCTATGGGAAACTCTTCGAGCTGCCTCTAAACATTAATCTACTCAAAAGTGCAAACTTATACAGAGACATGGATACAAAGAGCCTCGTTATGTTGTTATTGTGCATTCCGACAAACCCTGCCCGCTTTGTTTACCCAAAAGGAGGTGCCAAGACCAATTTGTATCGGAAGGCTGATTTGGCCGAGGTCCGGTTTCCACATGAGTTGTTTGTCTTTCTTTCGGTTCATTGGGTGGAAAGTTTGCCCGTGGCTCGTTCGAATTAAGTGTTTCCGTCACAAATGGAATCTGGTTCACGTCCCTTTTTATCTCAATGAGAGAATGTTTGTCCAGTTGGACACTCGAATCAGGAGGACACATACTGACCAGGTGTATCGGAAAGACGAAAAGAGATAAACAAAGATAAAGCCCGGCCAAAGAACATATCATTCCACTTCTGATTTAATGAAAAACTAATCTTCCACGGGAAGACCAAACTGTCCTGCGGGCAAACCAGGCAAATGCTTGGTGGGTCCTAAGAACCATGGCCAGGATCTGAGAGGACAGCCATAAGATTACTATTATCCTTTATTCCGCAGCGCTTTACAAGATCAGTGTACAAGGGGTTGATACATTGGAATATCACACATGGATGATGACCTGATTCAGGGGGTCCCTGTTCCCAATAAGGAACTTACAATCTATGAGATGTACAAGTATTTTGTGAGGTAGGCGCATCCATATCGTTAGGTGTCTTGCCCATGGACACTCGCTGGTGGCATCTTCTGAGTGGGATCGAGTCGTCTTTCCATGATTGTAGAGCAGTGACCTGGTGGTTAGATTGAACCCGCTTCTCATAAAGTCGAGACTTGCTTCTCCACAGTTGTATTGGACGGTTGTGCTATTTTGACATTCTTCTCTACAGTTGAAAGGTAGAGACGTTACCACTGGGCTCCACAGCCGATATTGTGTGGTAGCAAGTAGGTGTAGTAAGTCAGGTGTCTTGTCCAAGGACACTTACTGGAGAGATGCTCTGACCGGGACCGAACCTGGGTCTCCACAGTTATATAGCAGTGATGTTACCTCTACTCCATCCAGCCGGTATAAGATAAGATCTCCCAGCTGGACCATGTAAGGTTAAGGTTGGCTTTGCTCTTTGAGGAGGTTTGAAAGCTCTTGCTAATCGGAAAAGGACTGTCGTATTCATGAAATACAGGAGGGTTCGCATGAATCTGATTTACGAGGATGCGGCTGGACCCTTGACCCTACCTACATCCAGTTTATAGATATGACAAGGCCTCAAATTTCACCCCGAGATGTGCATGCCGCCTAGCATAATATTTGGCCCCAATCTGGACCTTATCATTAGTCTTGACGCGGTGCCCAATTTCGACCCTGCAGCTAAGATAATGACTAGAGCCATTATGCCTAATGGTTCCAGGCGTCAACGATTCCAACCGTAGGTTTTGCTTGTGACACGGAATCAGTGGCAGGCTATCCAGATTGGGACCAAATAATATGCTTGGCAGCATGTGCATCTCTACGTGGAACTTGAGGCTTTGCCATATCTCTATACTGGGTGTAGGTATGGTCAGAGAGTCCAGCTCCATCCACATGAATGTGCATTTCGCAGACACTTGCGCGAGTTCATCTCAAAGTTCTCACTTGAGTCCATCATCAGCAGCGTACAGCACCGCTGGCGGTATCTACGAGAGGCTTTAAGTCATTCTGACTCGGTCATAATAGAGCCGTTAATAGCGAGTCGCAATTGGGGAAACGTCTCACACGGGATTTTTCCATTCACCTGTCGCTCTTAACGGCTCATTTTTAATGGGGCCCCTCTGGTGGAATAGGGGGTTAATATTATTTTACTGCTGTCAAAAGGTGGAGAGAAAGACGGAATGAAGGGGAAAGAAGGGAAGGAATAGTTATTATTAGAAACATAGAAACATAGAAAAATGTCGGCAGATAAGAACCTTTCGGCCCATCTAGTCTGCCCAATTACATGGATACTTTACCTGGATTTATCTTTTGTTTAGGATAGCCTTATGCCTATCCCATGCCTGCTTAAATTCAATTACTGTTTTGGCCTCTACCACTTCTACTGGAAGACTGTTCCATGTATCCACCACCCTCTCAGTAAAATAATGCTTCCTGATGTTACTTTTAAACCTTTGCCCCTCTAATCTAAGACTATGTCCTCTTGTTTTGCTACTTTGTTTCCTTTTAAATATACTCCCTTCCTCTACCTTGTGGATTCCCTTTACGTATTTAAATGTTTCTATCATATCTCCTCTGTCTCGTCTTTTTTCCAAGCTGTACATGTTAAGATCATTAAGCCTTTCCTGGTAACTTTTCTCCTTCAAGCCGTACACCATTTTAGTAGCCCTTCTCTGAGCTCTCTCTAAGATGTCTATATCCTTCTGGAGATACGGTCTCCAGTACTGCACACAGTACTCCAAGTGAGGTCTCACCAGTGCTCTGTACAGTGGCATGAGCACTTCCCTTTTCCTACTGCTAATGTTTATTGTCATCATCAGGGGTCAGGTTGAGTGGCAATGCTTGGGAACGCAGTTCCTCCTCTATTTTCTAAGATTGAACAGAGTTCCCATTTGGCCCAAACACTGAGAAGCTTTAATTCACCAGAAATATATGATGTTTATTACATTTATCATAAGGATTCTATAAAACCCAGTCTGTCTTTACGTATAAAGATTGATATGATATTTGCATGTGGAGCGGTGGCTTAAATGCGGCATGTCAATGGTTAAATGAGGAGAGGAAATCTCGGAGAGTTCCCACACTTGTTTTTTTAGGACTAGAACCCTCATAATCATTTCTATCAAAGCCAGCAGTTTCTGCAGCGCTTTACAGGGAAGAATGGGGAATTAAACTTAACAAAATGACGAACCAATTTGGGGAAAGGGGTGAAGAGGAGCAGAGGGCCCTGCACACCTGCACGAAGGGAACAAACAATCTACAGAGGGGGAAACAAAGAGTTAAAGGGATTTGCAGGTCTAGAAAGAAAAAATTCAATCGGCATTTAAAACACTTTTATACCTAGTATAGACAAACTAGAATAAATCAATAAAAGTTTTAAAAATTGAGTAAAATATGTTTATTTTCTTGCTTTAAACTCTGCCATTTTATCTTCTCCGGCGACGCCCCTCAGCTAGGGGAGTGTCTTCAGCTCCTACTTCCTGAATATTCCAAGAAAACACCAAGAAAGAAAAGCAGCTACATATGAAACAATATCATATTTACTTGCTTTTTATGCCTGCTGAATGACACTACTGACTCATTCAAAAGGCATTGCACGTTTTCAAAGCACAATAATAGGCTTGTGCACCGATTTTTTTTTCGGTTCGATTTGGTTCGATTTTTCGGATTTTTTTAACTTTTCGATTCGGCTCGTTTCGACCGATTTCTGTTTCGATTCGGTTCGGTTCGACTCGTTTTTCGGGTACATTTTTTTTCGGAATATCGACCATTTTTCGTATTTTCGTGTCACTTTGCTCGTTTTTTGTATCGACTTTTCGTAATTTCGGAAATTTTCGTTTTTTCGGAACGTCTGTTCTCCTCGTTTCAAAGCAATAAATTTCGATTTGACACATTTCAAGTCCATTCGAAAATTCCGAAAATATTTCGTTTCGGCTCGGAAAACTTTTCGGATCTGACATTTTCGGATCTAAAAATTTTCGGAAAATCGGCCGCATCCGAAAACACGAATCGGGAAATTTCGTGAAAATTCCGAAATTCCGAAACCCGAAACTCACATCCCTAAGCATGCATGTCCCTTTAAGAGAAGAAATGGAAGAAATGATGGATCTCCAGTGGATAAGAAGTGCCAAACAGTTTATTCATGGAACAGCAGTCTTCAAAAAATCAGTGACGTTTCGACCCTGAGGTCTTAATCACATGTATGATTAAGACCTCAGGGTCGAAACGTCACTGATTTTTTGAAGGCTGCTGTTCCATGAATAAACCGTTTGGCACTTCTTATCCACTGGAGATCCATCATTTCTTCCATTTCTACTTATCCAGGGGGCTGGTGGCATCCCCATCTGATTGGAATCTCGTGGAGACGGTTGGTTTATCAGGTTTCCCACCGTGGCGTTGTTCGTGGCGCTTCTATGTTGCACCTTTAAGAGAAGAATGACTATTTTAAGAGCCAGTTTTGTCAAATAAAGTCTATGTTTAGTTTTCAATATAATGGTCACACTGGGGTTTGCTCAGGAATCAGAGTTGTCATAAATCCCGTGACACAGCCATTCATTGGTCTATATATAGAGACTGATAGCTTTCAGCCTATCAGGCAGGGCGAGGCGTGAACCGTCATGCCGGCTATTAGTCAGGTTTTAAATATCACTTATGAACATGTCGAGCTTACCTGCCGCAGGATAACCATCTTCCCGATATACTCTCAGACATCAAGTGGCAGCATCTGCAGAGCAAGCAGAGAAAAACCCAATAAATGGAGATCTCACTCCTGTCCTCCTGTATTATTGTAAAGCAGCTACAAGGAGCAAACCCTATCCTAGCTGTAACAAAAAGCTCAACCAACTTTACTGCTGTTTTACAACAGCCAGAGAGAGGGCAGAATACAGGGAGAGCTGTGGAGTCAGTCACTGCTGTACAGGGATAAGAATCAGGGGGTTATAATGAGTGTATATCCCTGTACAGTACAGATACAAGGTGTTGCTGTAATTGCCATACACAGGCATTATGCAGCACATACAGATACAAGGTGTTGCTGTAATTTCCATACACAGGCATTATGCAGCACATACAGATACAAGGTGTTGCTGTAATTGCCATACACAGGCATTATGCAGCACATACAGATACAAGGTGTTGCTGTAATTGCCATACACAGGCATTATGTGGCACATACAGATACAAGGTGTTGCTGTAATTGCCATACACAGGCATTATGCAGCACATACAGATACAAGGTGTTGCTGTAATTGCCACACACAGGCATTATGTAGCACATACAGATACAAGGTGTTGCTGTAATTGCCATACACAGGCATTATGCAGCACATACAGATACAAGGTGTTGCTGTAATTGCCATACACAGGCATTATGCAGCACATACAGATACAAGGTGTTGCTGTAATTGCCACACACAGGCATTATGTAGCACATACAGATACAAGGTGTTGCTGTAATTGCCATACACAGGCATTATGCAGCACATACAGATACAAGGTGTTGCTGTAATTGCCACACACAGGCATTATGCAGCACATACAGATACAAGGTGTTGCTGTAATTGCCATACACAGGCATTATGCAGCACACACAGATATTGCATTGCTAATAATCTCATTCTGATCACTACAAACCCCCATAAGAAGGAGATCTCACCATTTTATTATCTGTCTGCAGCACATTTACTGCATCTGCCTGTATGCTGATAATGCAGACCCCGTGTGACACTGTGTGCTACACTGTGTCCCGTGTGCTAAGTAAGGGACGCCATCTAGAGTCTAGACCCTTTCATCCCAGCGATATTTCTGTTAAGGAAAAAACTAAAAATGAGCAAATTTACATTAGTTTTATATTTTAACAATTTTGTAAGAAGAATCTCTGTGCAAAACGGCAATTTTTCCATATACCATTAACTATGCATGCGATGTGTCAAATAACAGGGTTATTCAAAGAGAGGCTCAGAAATTGCAGCGAAAGGTGAATTTCCCTGTCTGGTGCAATTTTGTGGCCATTCGGCTATTCACAAAGCAAGCCGATTGCCAAATATTCCCCATAGAGAAGCAATGGTTAATCTATTCAGAGACACCGAACAGCAGAGAAATGTCAGTGAAATGCCCTGATGTTTGGCAGTTTCATTCGGCAGGTTTACTCAGGAGAATCCCATAGGTTTCAATGTTAAAAATATTCTGTTTTTATTAAATATTTATTCAACCGTTTAATATTTTCACTTGCAGCAAAAAGCCTTTTTATTCATTAGGGTTTTTAGGCATTTTTCGGGATTTTTTTGCCGACTTTTTTTAGGATTTTTAAAAAAGGCATTTTTTCTCCTGTAACAGACCTTTTTATTATTACTCATAGGACCTTATAAGTTATTTTCAGGCATGTTCGTGCATTAGTTATTTTGCAAACCCCTTTTAAAAGTTGAAGGTTTTTTTTACCCGTTCGTCAGCTTGTCAGCTTTTTCTAACGGCTGGTCGGTGCTCTGTTCGGCGGGTCGTCGGCTTTTTTCAGATTGATTTGGCTGTTTTGCAGCGGTTTGTCGGATCGATTCAGTGTTTTTTTTCCTACATTCGGAGGTTTTGCAGTGGTTTTTTCGATCGATTCAGCAGTTTTGGGGCGGTTTTGCAGATGCGTTTGGTGGTTTTGCAGCAGTTTTTCCGATCAATTCAGCGGTTTTGTGGATGCGTTCGACAGCTTCTTCCCTGCACTTCGGTGACCCTGCAGCGAATGCTGAATTCGCCGCAGGGTCGGCGAATTGGACTAGCCGAAGTGCAGGGAACGGGAGAGCACCGAAATGTCGGTGACCTTTCGGCGCTCTCTGAATAACCCTGATAATGTTATGATAATTTTTTCAGCACAAAGTGCTTGGTAGTGAAGGGGTTAATAACACACTGTCTGTACTACATTTAGAAAAGCAGCCATTGATCAGGGAAATTGGTATTTAAAATCAAAATTTGACAAAAAAAAAAATAGAAAACGAATAGCAGGCTTATTCAAAGAGATCCGAATGGCTGCCGAAAGGTAACCGAACGCTGAAATTCAGGGTACGGCTACACTTCCTGGCCATTCGGCTATTCAGAGAGCAGCCAGTTTTCCAAATCCTGGCGAATTGCCTGCACATACGGTGCCTGTTCGGTGCCTGTTCGAGGGCAGTGAAATCCCCATAGAGAAACAATTCTTTGTCTATTCAGAGAACAAAAACCAGCAGTGAAAAGTTGCCGGATTGCCCTGCCATTCGGTGGTTTCATTCGACAGGTTTATTCAGGCGAATCCCATAGGCTTCAATGTTAAAAATATTCCCGTTTTAATTCAATATCTAATAAACCGTTGATTATAATATTCTGCAGCAAAAAGTCTCTTTATTTATAGATCTTTTGGGATATTTTAAGCATTTTTCGTCATTTTTTTTGCCAAAAAGATTTTGCCGATTTTTTTTATTTTTATTCAAACGTTTTTTCTTTTTTCTGTAACAGCCCTTTTTATTATCATTCATTGGATTTTATATGTTAATTCCAGACATTTTCGCTCAGTAGTTTCTTTGCAAACAGCGTTTCACTTTTCAAACATTCAAGCGAACAGTTTATTTTTTTCACTCCATTCGTCTGCGGTGTTGGGTTTTTCCGGCGGCTGCGCTGTGATCGGCTCCTGCTCGAGTTTCTCTGGCGTGTTCGGCGGGGTTAATCCAGATGTTTTTGTGGGTTTTCGGTGTGCCTTCGCCGGGTTTTGCGGTGAGTGTTCGTCGGGTTTGCGGCGGCTTTTCCTTGCATTACGGCGGCCCTGTGTTGCTTGCTGAATACACCGCAGGGTCGCCGAAATGGGATCGCCAAATCGCGCCGAATTGAAGAGAACGAAAAGTCACCGAACGTGCGGTGACTTTTCGATTCTCTTTGAATTACCCTGCAGGAAAGCAACTCATCTGTTTACTTCTTTTGTCTATTTAGGCTGGTGTCAGACGAGCACACTATGTGCGCCCGTACTGACGTGCCTCCCGGCGTTTGTCGCAGCATTGTGATGCTGCGACAGAGCCGACCACACAGTGCTGCGAGCGTGCGAATTGCGCTTCGCAACAGTGGCCGTGCTGCGTGCGTCTTGCAAGCCTCCTCGTCGAAGCGCTAGCATGCGCGTTCGATGGGGCTGCAAAGCGCGATCCTCCATAGGCGAATCGAGACTTGCAGCACTGAATGCACTAACTGCATTCAGCGAGGTGGCCAGACGGGCGTCAGAGTGGAAGGAACGCCCACTCTCATGGACGTTTCTTCCGCTCTTAAAAACGCTCGTCTGAGGCTAGGGTCAGACGAACGCATTTTTTACGTTGTCCGTGAAAAAGTGCGGTCGAACGAATGGATGTATTTTTTCACGGAATACGCGATAGCGGTCATACGATGCGCATTTTCGTCCGTGATTTTGTACGGATCATCAATAAAACCCTTTTTGCGTCTGGACGTTATGTTGGCCGGACGTGTGCAGCGTCTGACGTCTCCTAATCACGCACACACGCCGCTATGCGGACGCAGCGCACTCTGTACGTCAGTAGTAGCGGTTTGACGTTCTAGAAAAAATGCATTCGTTTGCCGCTTGCGTTGCGTGGACGGACTTTCGTGCGGCTGTTCTTCGTATGTTCCCCGGCATTGGACGTCATTTGCTGCTAGCACGGCCGTGATTTCGTGCGGCTAAACGCACGTTAAAAATGCTTTCGTCTGACCTTAGCCTGACACAACTGTGTGTCCTCAAAAATCTGTTTAGCTCCCAATCAATCCTGCAGAATAGCAGGGTAGCGACGCGTGTAAACAATGTCATGCGTGCGGTTTATGGATTGCTGGTGGTTAACATTTACATGCCACTTCGTGTTGCGTTCAGATGGGAGATGAGACTTTAATGACATTACCTGCGCGCTTCCCGGCCGTTAATCTGCTAATTGATGGCGATTTAAACAGCTGTTGATAAATTAGACACTCGGGCCGTCGCTCCTCGCTCTTTACGACTCTGCAGAGCGGGGCTTTAAAACTCCAGACCCCCCAGATGTTTCTGAACTACATGTCCCATGATCCCCCCTCCATCTATTGCATTAAAGGAATTCTGGGAATTGTAGGCAATAAACATGGGGGGGGCGTGAGTAGGACAGGCCTGCTTTAGAGGTTTCCGTGGCTAGTTTTTTTTCGCCAGATTAATCTAAACGACAAAAATAATCTATGTTAAAAATAAAAAAAAAAAAGCAACACTGTACATTCAAATTCTGCCGCCACCCAGATGTTGCGGAACTACAACTCCCATGATTCTCTGTCCGTCCACCTATTGTATTCAAAGATATCTGGGAATTGTAGGCGATCAACCTCTGAGAGATGGAGTTTGACATCCACGGTATAGGACATGGATCTTATACTCTGCCCCCCCCCTCCCCAGATCTTGATCGCCAACAATTCCCAGAATTCTTTGGAGGAAATAGATGGCCAGAGAATCATGGGAGTTGTAGTTCAGAAACACTTTGAGGAAGGGCAGAGTTTAAGATTCCTGTTCTTCTAGAGATTATACATTCCTACTGACCACCAATATATCCCACCACTGGCTTGGAGCTAGAAAAGCCTTAATAATACCACTTTCTGAATCCATTCAATTTCACCGTCCAGCCTGGAGTCTCGCAGCAGCAATTTATTTCTACATTTTTGCTTAACAATAACAAGGTGCAAGCCATTTAGCAATATATTTTTTATTATAATTAAAAAACGAAATCATCACTTTTCTTGAAATACAAAGGTTGCTACATTCTGGCATTTTTTTTAAAATATATATATAGGCCCCTAATTACATTCTTCGCGCAGTGCGTTTTTGCGTGCGCAAATGCGCATTTGCGCGAGGGGCAAAACCCTTTGCGCTGGACGTCGTATTATAACGTTCGCGTAAACGATGCGCGTTATCGTTTAACGCAGATGGACCTGCGCGAGCGTGATGAACTGTGCGCGTCCTATACTTAACATTGTGAGTGCAAACGCGTTCGTGCGCGTTCATACGCGGATGGTAAGTCAATCGATGCGCATCTTTTTACAGACGACGTTTGTGCGCATAATTTTAACGTCTTTGAAAAGCTGGTGGTAACGGCAAATCTGAACGTTCTGGCCGAATCCAAATACACCAGCACGAAAAAAAATACAGCACAGTATAGTTACACATTCTACACATACCCAAACAATAAAATTGTGAATTTGTGCATGTTTTTATTATTGCTGCAGCATATATACTCAGATTTACTTTGACAGTAGGGATGAGCGGTTCCGGTTCGGACGGTTCGGAGTTCGACCCGAACTTGGCCTGTTCGATGAGATCGCGAACACCGAACATTTCCGGGTGTTCGCCGCATGTTCGACCACAATGGACCACAATGCATTTTCCCACTGGCCTGAAGCTCGTAATTGGCTACAGCCTTGCACCTGACCACAGGTCTGGTGCAAGACTGGTTCAACACTATGCCAATCATCGCTCAGAGTCCTGATTGGGCAAATTTTGTCCCGCAGCACACTATATAACGTTTCCACGCACCGATTCTGCACGCATTTCAGAGGGGGTCTGGGGGGGTCTCATTTCTACCAAATATCAGGGAATTTAGGTGATGTGTGTCTTGTCACTGTGCCAGCAAGTTTTTTTTGGGGTTTACAACTTTCTTTAAAACATTTGTGAATTGAGGTGATCTGTGTCTTGTCACACAACCAGTACCACGCATTATTTTGGCGACCCTTCTTGATCCACGATACAAGGGGAAAGTTGCAGAGCTCATCCTGCCCGCACAGAGGGAGCACAGGATGAAAAAACTTGAGGACGCTCTAAAGCGACACTTGTGTAACACCTTTCCAGGCACTGGTAGATTACCAAGTGCTGACACACGTGCTTCTGAGGCTGCGGATGATCAGAGGAATAGCGGTGAAGGCCAGGGCCGCTTGACTGATGCTTTTTTAAATTTTTATAGTCCTCGACGCGCAGGGACGGCAAATGTAGGCACCCATTGCCAGCATCTTCACCATATGGTGCAGGACTACCTAGGGGCAAGGGCAGACCTGGATACCTTTCCAGCAGATGATCCACTGGCTTACTGGGTGTTGAGATTGGATCACTGGCCAGAACTAAGCCAATATGCTATGCAGCTACTAGGTTGCCCTTCATCTAGCGTGCTTTCCGAAAGGATGTTCAGTGCCGCTGGAGGTTTTGTCACAGACAAAAGAGTGCGTCTGTCCACAGACTCTGTAGACCGGCTGACATTTATAAAAATGAATCAGTCCTGGATCAGCAGCTATCAATCCCTGATGCTGACGTAACGGAATAGATCGGGTATGTCTTCTGCATGCACAAAACCTCCAGCACTGAACTCTTCCACAATACCACAAAAGGGTTACGGTGTGAATGCACTTGCTGCCATGAAAGGCACAATATTTGGCTGCACTGACGCCTGTGCCAGATTTATATCATTTTAATTTTTTGAACAGCAGGGTCCACCCCTGCACTCTTCCACAATACCACAGAGGGGTTACTGTATGATGTTACTTGCTGGCCTGGCATTAAAGGCACAATATCTGGGTGCACTGACGCCCATTACCAGATCAAAAACTTTTCAATATAGGACCGCAAGGTCCACCCCTGCCTTCTTCAACAATACCACAGAGGGGTTACTGTATGATGATACTTGCTGGCCTGGCATTAAAGGCACAATATCTGGGTGCACTGACGCCTTGACCAGAATCATATCTTTTCAATATAGGACCACATGGTCCAACCCTGCATTCTTCCACAATACCACAGAGGGGTTACTGTATGATAGTACTTGCAGGCCTGGCACCAAAAGCACAATATTTGGGTGCACTGGCACTGACGCCTGTATCAGATTCATATCCTCAGAGGGGTTACGGTGTGACGGCACTGTTGGGGACGCTAAAGGACCAATTTTAAAGCACCTATTGTTACTTTCATCCAAAGCCTGCATAAGTTTCACAATAATTTAGCCAAAAAAATCAGTAAACTTTTTCTGCGTGTACGAAAATGTCTCCTCTTTTCATACAGACTGCCGCCCCAAGCAGTTGTTTATGGATAGATTAAAGGAAAAGCATTTACCGTCATTTGAAACGTCATTCTTTTGTTTTTAAGTGTTTCTATACATCCTAGAAATCCGTCACTTCACGGGCAGGTTATGGGGACCTCCTAGGCACGATATTTGAAGGAATTTTTGGTTTTTATTTTTAACCCTTATTTCATGGAAAACTCACTGTCCCTTTAGAAACGTTTTTTTTTTTAACTTTTTGTCCTTGTTTCCTGTCCCCCAGGGCACTACCCGGACCCCCATACACCTTTTATGGCAAATATGTAGCATATATGCCCTCTTGGAGGGCACTCTAAAAAACAGAATTTTCAGCCCCATTGACTTGCATGGAGTTCGAGTTCGGGTTCGGGTTCGGACCTGAACAAATGGGAAGTTCGGGTTCGGGCTCGAACCGAACTCGGGGAGTGTTCGGCGCATCCCTATTTGACAGGCGCAAAAACATAAGTGAGTCAATTGAGGTGAATTGATGTCAATTAAGGTTCTTAATTCTGATTGGCTGAATCCCGTGAAAAAAACAGTCCGCACACTGATTTACGTGCGCAACGTTACTGCGCGCGTATTACTCTTCATTTTGCGCGTCGTTTTTACAAACGTTATTTTTTGACGGATGAGAAAATGCGTTCGGATCGGAATACCACCTTTAATTTTCGCACGATAACGCTGAACGATGCGCCCAAAAAAAATTGCGCTGCATGGACGAATTTGCACGAAGAATGTAATGGGGGCCATACAGTATATATATATATATATATTATATTCCAGGAAAAATGAGAGGCACTCCTGGTGTAGTGTACTGGTGCCTCTCGTTTTCCTGGAATTTGTGTCTGGGGCATAGCGGTGCCCTGTGGGAGAGTACCAGTGTGTGTGGTTGGTGTGCAAGGAACGGGCTCTTGTAGCTCAACCCTAATCACTGTTCTCTGAATATATTATATACAGGTGTCAAGCCCTAAAAAAAATAAGTGGGGGAACTCGCCCAGTTTTCTGTCCCCCAATTAGTAATTATCATGGCGCATTTAACACAAAAGACACACTTAAATTGGAAGTATTTATGTATATATGTGGATCTTGGCAAAGAATATATGACATATCCTCTATTTATTATGAGTTAACAGGGAAACATATAACTGAATATCTGAATACAGGCTTTACAGTGTGTGGGACCAATGGGAACTCAGTTCCCTTCTGCAAAAATAGGGGAGGAACTTTGTTCCTATGCACCCCCCTCGACGTGACCCCTATATATATATATATATATGTGTAAAATAAATATCAGCAGTCGTGTTCCGGTTCCGATGGCCATGCTCTGCCCAAATCATTAAAATGATAACATTTACAAGAAATTCATCTTTATCAGTGTGTTCTGCCTCGTTATCACTGTGCATTACTGCATTATGGCAGAAGGGGGTGCTGTGCTCTCCGTCAATATATATGAAGACACACTTCACTCTGACCACTTTTAAACGGTCCCTTCCCGTGAACATTAAACAAATGTATATAATTTTAGCAGCACCAATACTACAATACTAATAAATGGATTTTCTGGCTTGTTTTTCCTTTTTTTATATATATTGCTGCTAGCAGAGCAAAAAGGTACAGGTGACATCTCTTTTACATTTATCAGAACTTTTTCAAAGTTACATTGTTCCAAATTATCAGAGATTTATTAAAAAAATAAGTAGCAATGCGTATATAAATACATACCATATACTGTGTATATATATATATGTATAAATATAGTCTAAATGGTATGCACTCACGGTTAGCCCTTAATTTCATGTACCCGGTGCCTGGCGGTGACCTCAGACGTAGACAGTCAATCAAAGCGTCGCCAACACTCAAGGGATTTCTTCAAAATTCAAACTTTTATTATTCCATATGTTCTGGTAAAAATATCAACGTTTCGGACCCTCTCCGGGACCTTCCTCAGGACAAAAACACTGAGGAAGGTCCCGGAGAGGATCCGAAACGTTGATATTTTCACCAGAACATATGGAATAATAAAAGTTAGAATTTTGAAGAAATCCCTAGAGTGTTGACGACACTTTGATTGACTAATATATATATATATATATGTAACAGTAATTGCTATGCACTCATGTTCTCCAGTTTCAAATTGCCCGGTGCCTGCCACTTGGTCAGCAATTATACATACTCGTAAAAAGCAGGATGCGGCGGCACTCCAGGTCTGTTCAGTAAAGTTTCTTTATTGTGACACGAGGGTCAACGTTTCAGCTCCCGTTCGGAGCTTTCCTCAGGACAAAACAGATAAAAGCATACAACAAAATTCACATATTTATACACAGAAAAATAACCCTCTCCCTCGGGCTCTGGCGTTGCTATCCATTCAATGCGCATGCGCGCGTCTATCCCCGTCTCAACGAGCTGACCTACCAAATAACCACATTGTCTTGTATTGTCCTGAGGAAAGCTCCGAACGGGAGCTGAAACGTTGACCCTCGTGACACAATAAAGAAACTTTATTGAACAGACCTGGAGTGCCGCCGCATCTTGCTTTTTACGAGTATTATATATATAAACAAGCAAACAGGTGCACTCAGGGTCATAGTAAAACACAACAACTGTAAATCAAAGCTGCATTAAAAACTATAACCAACGTTTCGGCTCATAGCACAGCCTTTATCAAAGCTTGATAAAGGTTCCGTTATGAGCCGAAATGGTTATATTTTTTAATTCAGCTTTGATTAGAAGTTGTTGGGCCCTGTTCCTTGCTGCGTGCTAAAATGGGGACGCTAAAGGGGAAATTCTGCGCCTGCAGTTTTCCCCATAGCATCCCGATTTTAACATGATGTTCCGGGGCAGGCGCTACCTCAGCACCTTGCCCTTTGACGCAGCACTAACCACTGGAATACTCGCGATAGCGCTGAAACGCCGACGCGAGTATCATTAGCATTCACTAGGGAATAGAGACCATTGTTTTCTACTAACAGGGTTATTCAGAGAGCACCGAAATGTCACCGACTCGCATTATTGCGAGTCCGATTCGCTGACCCTGCGGTGAATTCAGCATTCACCGCAGGGTCCTCCAAGTGAATCTGCCACCGAATGCCACCGCCAACCCACCGCAAACCCGCCAGCCACCGCCAACCCGCCAGACAGCTGCCAAACGCAGAAAAAACGCTATTTTAAAAAAAAACGGTAAAAAAAATTCTTCTGAAAAAATCTCGAAAAATGCCTCAACGATAATAAAAAAATAAATAAAGAGACTTTTTTGCTGCAGATTAAAAGAATAAACGGTTTATAAGATATTGTGTTAAAACGGGAATATTTTTAACATTGACGCCTATGGGATTCGCCTGAATAAACCTGCCGAATGAAAACACCGACCAGCAGGGCACTTCGGCAACTTTTCACTGCTGTTCGGTGTCTGTGAATAGATTAACCATTGCTTCTCTATGGGGGATTTCACTGCCGCCGAACAGGCACCGTAATTGCTGCCAATTCTCCAAAATTTGGCGAACTGCCTGCTCTCTGAATAGCCGAATGGCCAGGAAAGTGCACCATATGGGGCAATTCACTGTTTGGTGCAATTTCGGGGCCAGATCGTCTCTCTCTGAATCACCCCTTTAGACCCTGAGTGCAGCCACTTGGCTGGATATATAATTTTTGGATTCAGGTACAATCAGGGTTATTCAGAGAGTGGTGAAAAGCAGGAGAATGGCTGGAGAATGGAAAATTCTAGGTCAAAGTAGCCAATTTGCAAAGTGACATGAATATTTGTGTATCTGTATATTTGTGTTGTTTTTTTAATATCTTGCATTGTATTACTTTGTATTTCTGTAACTGTAACACTTCAATGTTCTTGAACCCAGGACATACTTGAAAACGAGAGAAATCTCAATGTATCCTTCCTGGTAAAAATCCTTTATAAATAAATAAATAAATAAGAGAATTTTTCTGGTTTGGCTATTTTGACCTAGAATTTTCCATTCTCCAGTCATTCTCCTGCTTTTCACCGCTCTCTGAATAACCCTGTGGGTCATTAACCCGTTACAGGACGAAAAATAAATTACAAATATATTGATTTTTTTAAATATTCTTTAGTTATTCCCAAGCAGCAATCTGTATGTGAAATTATATATTTTTTATCCATTTACTTGTTTACTTTTAACATGTTTCAAGAATATCACTTTTTGGGGGGGGGAATAGTGTTTAGTCCTATGATATCAATTAAATTCTATAAACATAACGTGATAACCTCAATGTATGACGGCGGCTTTTTTTTCTGCGTATGCTAGGTGTTGCGTATCGTTCGCCCGCATCCAGTGGTGTTTATGGGTAGAGAGACTTCAACGAAAGGTCCCACAATCGCAAGGGATAACCACGTGACTGCTTGGAATGCCTGTGGTCCATAAGGGGTTAAAATTTTCATTTTATTATTTTTTTTTCTGTGGAATTTACCGGTTTTGTTTTTCAGTCCAGGCAGTGATATACCGAACTCAAGTCACATGGAAACCACATACTGCTCTTCGTCCACATGAGGAGATAATCCCCGTTAACACCGTCTAATTAACCGCTGGATCCTGCCTGTACATCGTTACACGCTAATCTTTACCATGAGTTTCGCCGCCGCCGCCGCGCCGGGTGGACTGGCCTCTGTATGTGCCAGCAGTTGCCTTTTTAGGTTTAAACACATAATAAAGAAAGAACACATGCAATTATAACATTATCAGCACTATTGATCTGGCCTATATTATGTAGATGGCAAATACAATTGTGTTCAAAATTATTCAACCCCCAATGCTGTAAAGGGTTTTAGGGAATTTAGTGTACATTTGTAATTGTATTCAGAATGAAATCCTACAAGGACTTTTTAAAGAACCATATGCAACTAAAATGACATCAATTGGTTTTGTAATACAGTAGTAAATGTTTCTTTTGTGAATTCTTCATTGACACAATTATTCAACCCCTTAAAGACTACCACTCTGAAGAACAGAGGTTCATTCAAGTGTTTTCAATCAGGTATTGAAAACACCTGTGGATGTCACGGAGCAGCAATAACGCATAATAAGCACCAATTAGGCAGCTTTAAAATGACTGTGATACTCAGCTCCTTCTAGACATTTACTGGTGTGGTTACAAACATGGTGAAGTCAAGAGAATGGTCCAGGAAGACAAGAGAAGAGGTGATTACTCTTCACAGGAAGGGCAATGGCTATAAGAAGATTGCAAAGATGTTAAACATACCAAGAGAGACCATAGGAAGCATCATTCGCAAATTCAAGGCAAAGGGCACTGTTGAAACGCTACCTGGTCGTGGCAGAAAGAAGATGCTGACTTCGACTGCTGTGCGCTACCTGAAGCGTAGAGTGAAGAAAAGTCCCCGTGTGACTGCTGAGGAACTGAGAAAAGATTTGTCAGATGTGGGTACTGAAGTTTCAGCTCAGACAATACGGCGCACACTGCGTAATGAAGGCCTCCATGCCAGAACTCCCAGGCACACCCCCTTGCTGTCTCCAAAGAATAAGAAGAGTCGACTGCAGTATGCCAAAAGTCATGTGGACAAACCACAGAAGTTTTGGGATAGTGTTCTGTGGACTGATGAAACAAAATTAGAAACGTTTGGGCCCATGGATCAACGCTATGTTTGGAGGAGGAAGAACAAGGCCTACGAAGAAAAGAACACCTTGCCTACTGTGAAGCATGGCGGGGGGTCAATCATGCTTTGGGGCTGTTTTGCTTCTGCAGGTACAGGGAAGCTTCAGCGTGTGCAAGGTACCATGAATTCTCTTCAGTACCAGGAGATATTGGATGACAATGTGATGCAGTCCGTCACAAACCTGAGGCTTGGGAGACGTTGGACCTTTCAACAGGACAATGATCCCAAGCATACCTCCAAGTCCACTAGAGCATGGTTGCAGATTAAAGGCTGGAACATTTTGGAGTGGCCATCGCAGTCACCTGACTTAAATCCGATTAAGAACCTCTGGTGGGACTTAAAGAAAGCAGTTGCAGTGCGCAAGCCTAAGAATGTGACTGAACTGGAGGCTTTTGCCCATGACGAATGGGCGAAGATACCCGTAGATCGCTGCAAGACACTTGTGTCAAGCTATGCTTCACGTTTAAAAGCTGTTATAACTGTAAAAGGATGTTGTACTAAGTACTAAGATTGAATGTCACTTGGGGGTTGAATAAAACTGATAATGATGTGAGCACAGAAAAGACATTTGTGGTTATTTCATTATAAATGTTATGTTATATTTGTCTGACCTACACGTGCCTCTTTGATTTAATTGTAAGCAAGATGACTGAATGATCAAAATCAATGTCAAACTGGCCAAAACACTCAATTTCAGTGGGGGTTGAATAATTTTGAACACAACTGTATATGCCTAATAATTAGTATATTACGGTTTACCAGTATCCAACTAGTACTGTAACCGGAATCCACTAGGTTCACTCGGGACGAGGCCGGACTGGACACGAGCAAGGATTGTCTGAACACGAGTCTCTTCAGGAAAGGCAAACTTTATTGTGATATCACAACAGATGCTCAAACAGGATTCAATCGCAAAGACTGAGCCCCGAGTCCCTCGTGACATCCAATCTTATACCCCAAATACATAATTAGGTACATCCCAATCAGCCCACCTCCCGATGACACTCTCCCACCCCACGTGGGTTAATACCTCCCTTTGGCTAATACAAAGACATTCCATTAAATTGGCTGTAAATTGGCAAACTTCATGTTAGTTTCAGTGGATCATGATTAGTTGCTTTTCCCATCCCGGGCTGCTCCCCCCTCCCTAGAGCCTACAATCACTTGTTACAGATGGCACCTGGTCTGATCTCTATACTCCTTTTTATTTCTGCGGGCCTCAACGACCTTGGTGTATCCACTTCTCTTCTCTCCTCCGTGCCAGGAACAGCATAGATCTTTCTCAGAGTGTTAATTGCTTTTCTGCTAATCTAGCAAATTCCTAAATTTCTACGTACGCCTCATTCTAGTTTCAGCTAAAGACCTGCCTAGTTATTTTCAAGTGAACCAATATTCTGAACAAGATGGCCGCCTGGCTTATAATGGCGGCCATCTTCCAGCCTATTTCCACTTCAGTACACGGTCATATAGTACTATATGCCTAATTATTAGAAGCGCAATTTTATAATTGTATGTGTCCTTTTTTATATATATATTTTATTATCTCTTTAATAAAGGTTAAGTTTTACTTTTGCCCCGGAGTCCCAATCACCAAGGGATCTCTAGTGTTTAGATCTCCTTTTTCCTTTTCACATTGTTGTTATAAGGTGTATGCCCATTTAGGGGCACTATCATCTGCCCTGCGCTAAAACGGGGACCTTAATGGGTAAAACCTACAGGTTTCCCCTTAGTGTACCTGTTTTAACAATAGATTACGAGGCAGGCACTGAATTCAGCAGCCGGCCCCGTAATGAGCTCTACCCTCCTGGATGCTCTTGGCGGCGCTTCTTCTCCGCCGCGAGTATCACCTCCTGGGGTCCATAGAACTCCATGGAGGCTTGTGCTGCCGGGCCGCGTAACCTTGCATGATCTTGCTCTCGCGAGAAGGGCCAGAATCTGTTGCCTTAGTTGAGTTAGTGGTTTGTTTTATATGTAAAAGCAGATATTGCCTCTGCCGTAGAACAGAGAAAAAAATACATTTTGCATTTACTTTTTTCAGTTTTTTATTTTTACACATTACACGGTCATGTTTGGTATCATTCTAAAGAACAGACTCTGACCTTTCCAATGATACCTCACTTAGCCTTGCGCGCTGTACATTTCAGAGATGCAGGTTCCAAAGTCCCCCCGTCTCTCCTCACTGTAGCGCCACAGTCTAGGTTGTCGATGAAACAATGCATTGCATCATCAGCTCCACACTTGCTGGCAGTGTGGGAAATGAGGAGGTGAGTTAGCGCAGCATCACTGTGCACGTTATAATTGTAAACTGAATAAAAGCGCTGTGTTAAAATAATTCTCTTATTTTTCTATTTGATGTTTTATTTTTACATAAATCTAACCTGTTTATATTCGGTATCATTGGAAAGGCCATAGCCCTTAGGGCTCCACAAATTCAGTGGTCTAAATGATTATAAATTATATTTAAAAAAAAAAAAGCTTTTTTTTTTCTTAGAGCAAGGCACCCCCTTGTGACAGGCGCCTGTAGGCACATCATCATAAAAAACACAGGAAGGGGCGCTAGTTATATGCAGGGAAAATGGGAAATGAGGAGTGGGTAGTGACCCTGCTATAAGGCAGCTTTGTATCGGCCTCCCAAAAAGAATCACAAGGAAAAAAAAACAAAGGGGGATACAGCGCCAACACGCGGGGTCACAGTGCAATACACCACAATAACTAAGAAAGACAAAAAAATCTTTCACGCATACGTGTGAATGGATACAGTTGAGCCTCTATAATGTATATATGTTGGAACATATAGAACGTTCTATATGTGTTTTGTATGCACTTTGGGGACCCATGAATCCAACATATATACGTTATAGAGGCTCAACTGTATCCATTCACACGCATATGTGTGTAGCGCTCACTCCCGGAGGAGCCGCTGAATTTAACCTCGGGTTAGTCTCATCGCACTAGGGAATAAATATACACCAGCACTGTTGTGGATTTTATAGATTATATACTTTACTGATCCCAATAAAGTGGCAAATATAATGTGAACACGGTATATGAGCGACAGGATTTTCGTAATGCGGGAAAGCACGCGGCGGCAAAAAGGAAAGTTTAACCCCTTCGTTTCTGGAGTGTAAGTCCCGTAAAAGTAGTGTCCCAAAAAGGGTGTGTGTGTGTTATCTCAGGTACCCGGGTACTATATTCAACTGGCCAGTGAATGGATTGAGCAAATCTTCGACTAAACACGTTGGGGCCCTGTAGATTTAAACAATACTGCAGCGTGCTTTGTTTAAACTTTGACTGTGGCCTGGAGGCCTCTCACCCATCCGCTAGACAATCTGTTCCGCTGTCCGATCAAGGATCTCTCTCCACTTGGTTATACTGGAACTCTGTGCCACCGGATCCGCTTCTCCTGCTTGTCCGATTTCGGTAACGAGAACTACGGCCTACTGCCTGCACTCCCAGTGGATCATCGCGGTCTCCTTACTCGGGGTCCAAACTGGAACGTTGTGTCTGCGCAAAAACTCTCTCAGCGATGTGTGGATAGATCTCCGCCAGCACTGTGTCTGATTCTCAGCACCCGCAAGGCAGCTCCTGCTCTCCGGCCTGGTCTTAATCTCTGGCAGTCTCACGTGCGTCTTCCACCTTTCGTCACTCGGCTCACACTGGCTCTCCTTCGCACGAGGCTGCGGATGTCCTTCGCTCTCTCCCACCCACTTCCTGTCCCCGCCGCAAAGCATGATGGAAAACGTAGTCTCGTTGTGTCCAGTATACTCTACATTGCGCTTGTCTCCCTCTGGTGGCCAAACCTGAGCAATACATCAAGAGAGTTTTTAAACAGCGCTACACGTGAAAGATTTTATTTTACTTATTGTGGTGTATTGCACTGTGACCCCGCGTGTTGGTGCTGTATCCCCCTTTGGTTTTTTTATGCCTGCAGGTACATGCCTACTCTACCTAGTCATAAATACGGCCCTGGCGCTGTGCCATCAGTGGGGAAAAAAACATTGATGGAAAAACCTGCTCATTCAGTATATTCAGGGAGTCACATGACACTTATTTTTTGGGTGCATAATGTTGCTGAACCTAGACCTGACCTGTACAGCTGCTGGTGACTTTTTTACCTGACATTCTATATACACTATTTTTAGTGTAGTTACCACATTTCGACACTTTGTGCAAAGCGTAAAAATAAATAATAAAAAGTGTAAAAAGACTTCAGGGGTCTTATGAAAAGTGATTTGCTGATAATATTCAGCTTCCTCAGTCAGTAAGGCTGGGTTCACACCTCAGCGTTTTTCAAACGTGCGCAATACGTGTGTTTTTTTACACGCGTATTGCGCATACGAAAAAATGCACGAACGCGCATTGCAGCGCGTTCGCAGCTATGCCTATGGCTGCGAACGCGCTGCTATATGCTCCAAAGAAGCTCCCGTACTTCTTTGGGCGTCAGACATTTTACAGTGCTTTCTTGTGCGCTGTAAATCGCCCAGGTGTGAACCAGCCCCACAGGAGATCATGGGATTTCCGGGGTTGAGCGTTTTACAGCATGCAGGAAAGCGCTGTAAAACGCTGAGGTGTGAACGGGGCCTAAATGACCCCAGTGTCTGAACGCCCTTAAATAACATCTAAACATTTCATTGATCTTAATAGGTTTTGTCCTTTTAGGCTTTCATTTCTTACCTCACTGCATGAGTCTTGCATGAAGATTATACAGCACATAACACACGTTTAAATCGTCTAACATTGCCTCTCACGATATGTGCTTTGCGCTTTTGGAAACTTTATTATTTGGATTTATTACCGTCAGTTTCCAGCCATAGATGCATTTGTTTCAGACATTTATATATCCTATAGTGACGCTTTTTACATTTTTACACCGCTTTTGTTTGTATCCATCTGATTTACGCCATGTTCCTCTGTCTTATTCTCACTTTCCGCTGTGTACTTGTCCTGTTCCTCTAGGGTAAGTAGTCAATGTAATAGAGCAGCAGGAAATGCTGTCAGAATGCTTGGAAATGCTGGCAGAATGCTTGGAAATGCTGGCAGAATGCTTGGTTGTGTAGGGAGAGGTATTAGCAGTAGGAAAAGGGAAGTGCTCATGCCACTGTACAGAGCACTGGTGAGACCTCACTTGGAGTACTGTGTGCAGTACTGGAGACCGTATCTCCAGAAGGATATAGACATCTTAGAGAGAGTTCAGAGAAGGGCTACTAAAATGGTGTACGGCTTGAAGGAGAAAAGTTACCAGGAAAGGCTTAATGATCTTAACATGTACAGCTTGGAAAAAAGACGAGACAGAGGAGATATGATAGAAACATTTAAATACGTAAAGGGAATCCACAAGGTAGAGGAAGGGAGTATATTTAAAAGGAAACAAAGTAGCAAAACAAGAGGACATAGTCTTAGATTAGAGGGGCAAAGGTTTAAAAGTAACATCAGGAAGCATTATTTTACTGAGAGGGTGGTGGATACATGGAACAGCCTTCCAGTAGAAGTGGTAGACGCCAAAACAGTGATTGAGTTTAAGCAGGCATGGGATAGGCATAAGGCTATCCTAAACAAAAGATAAATCCAGGTAAAGTATCCATGTAATTGGGCAGACTAGATGGGCCGAAAGGTTCTTATCTGCCGACATTTTCTATGTTTCTATGTTTCTCTCTCACACAAACCTCCATTGTGCCAACATTGCCCCATCCCTCCTGATTTCACGGTGTTGGTGCTGCATTGTTATCCATTCTCTGGTTCTGTTCTGGGAAATGGGCCTGGAGCCACTACTCCAACAGGCCCTACGTTAATCCTGCCATGAATAGAATGAGGCTGCGGTCACACAAGCGTTTTTCAGAGCGATAGGAATGTCCGTGAGAGCGTTGCAAGGCTCGATTTTCCTATGGAGGATCACGCTTTGTAGCCACATCAGCGTCCATCATAGCTTTTTGACGGGGAGGCTGAAATCACGTCCGGTGGTAGCGTCCGCAGTTCCTGCGCGCCGGGTGCTACTCCGTTTGGCCCTCCCCGTCGATCCGTCACAAAGCTGCGATGGATGCAGGGAAGTGCGGTCACACAGACGCACTTAGTGCGCTCATATGACAGCAGCCCAGGGTCGGCCCGACGATGGAGCAGAGTGGAGCGGTTGCTCCAGGCGCAGAAAATTTGCCAGCGGCAAATTTTTGCGCCGCCTGCCCCCGCCATCGCCGCCGCACTATTTCTTGTCAGCGCCGGCAGCGCGGCAGCACCTATGGCGGGTCGGCGCATTGATACATTGAGGCAGTGGTGTGACCGCACCCCTTCTGCACGCATGCGTCCAGACGGGAGCGCGGGATCCAAACGCGTGGCAGGCAGCCCAGTACAGCATCTGCGCTCATTCCTATGTGTTCCATGTACAACAAAAATGAGGTTTTGTTTGTTTCAATGGCCATTGCAACGTAAGCCCACTCGCCACTTCAAGGCACCTCTTTAGAGTGGGTACCTAACAATTGTAACCAAAAGGGCGCTCTACTGAGCAGCTCCAAGCCCCTCCAGCTGCTTTTCAGCAAGGAGAGACAAAGATGGTGGGTTTTAGATGGTGGGTTTTATTTATACACGCACCTTGTTATGTTTTATACATTTACTGGGCTGTTACTCCTGGCAGTTGCCGCCGCTCCAAAAATAAGTGAGTATGGGCGCGACGCCATTTTTTCTGTATTTATGTATATCATGCTTGTAACACCAGTCCGTCGTTTTGCA
Source organism: Leptobrachium leishanense (assembly GCA_009667805.1). NCBI lineage: Eukaryota > Metazoa > Chordata > Amphibia > Anura > Megophryidae > Leptobrachium > Leptobrachium leishanense. The sequence continues at coordinate 447,793,306 of CM019064.1, forward strand.
GCTGTTCCTCTTTCCATGTTTTTGTTTTTGATCCCAAATGGGAAGTGCTTGGTGCGTGTATAAATAAAACCCACCATCTTTGTCTCTCCTTGGCTGAAAAGCAGCTGGAGGGGCTTGGAGCTGCTCAGTAGAGCGGCCTTTTGGTTACAATTGTTAGGTACCCACTCTAAAGAGGTGCCTTGAAGTGGCGAGTGGGCTTACGTTGCAATGGCCATTGAAACAAACAAAACCTCATTTTTGTTGTACATGGAACACCTAGGAAAGCAACCCCTGGAACATTCTGGAAGGGGGGCATGACTGCTGGCCTGGGACGATCAATTAAAGTATGCAGGGTCATTGGTCAAGGCATTATGCTAATGAAGGAGGTCATATATATATATATGCACAGGTGTGTGAGTACCTGTTACACGTGCGGGTGATTTGAAGAGACTGCACGTTCCCGCCCGCCGCCCTGTGGTGGGTGGTTTCCTTGGTGGTGTCACAGCTTGGCGGTATCCCTGGCCAGCGAAGAAGTTATTGGGTAAGCCGCCGAATAAGGTGGGCTCTGGGAGAGACGTGCTCTGTTCCTGGTAAGTCAGGCTGAGCAACGAGCTCTGGGTTTAAGTGGTAACGGCCTGCCGCAGGTTCGGTTGCGGTAGGGTCAGATCGAATTGGTGTGGTGTTGGATTAAGGAATGCTGTATAAATCAAATAAAGCTGTGGCCTATGCCCTTTCCAAATATACCGTGGTCTGTGTGTTATTTCAGGGCATAGGCGTAGAGGATCCAGGTATAAGCAGTCATGAGCGCAGATGACACTCTCCTTCCTTGTTATGTTTTATACATTTACTGGGCTGTTACTCCTGGCAGTTGCCGCCGCTCCAAAAATAAGTGAGTATGGGCGCGACGCCATTTTTTCTGTATTCCAGTACAGCATCTGTCTGCTGCTCCCGCTGGACCCTGGACCAGCCAGCTTACCCACCAGCTGCCAGGTATGCGCCAGCAGCGTGCAGGGGGGGCGGTGGCCCCGGGCCCCCAGGCATCCAGTTCGGGGGTGGGGCATCCAAGCGCCCCCCCTGAGAAGATTCTGCCAGCGGCCACGTGTTTTTCCCTCCTACATGCGGCCACCAGCATGAATATCTGCCGCTCGCCTGGGGTTCTATGAGTGGCAGATATTCATGCTGGTGGCCGCATGTAGGAGGGAAAAACACGCAGCCGCCGGCAGGATCTAATCGAGGGTGGGGCAGACAGGAGCTGGGGGGAAAAATATACCCATATGAGCTGGGGGCAAATATACCCATATGAATTGGGGGCAAATATACCCATATGAGCTGGGGGGGCAAATTTTATTTATTTATTTATAAAGGATTTTACCAGGAAGGATATATTGAGATTTCTCTCGTTTTCAAGTATGTCCTGGGTTCAAGAACATTGAAGTGTTACAGTTACAGAAATACAAAGTAGTAAAATGCAAGATATTAACACAAAACAAATATACAGATTAGCAGAAAATAAATATGTAGGAAATATAGTCACTATGTTACATGTTTACAGGTGCATTCTGTATATAGTCACTGTGTTAGATGTTTACAGGTACATTCTGTATATAGTCACTGTGTTACATGTTTACAGGTGCATTCTGTATATAGTCACTGTGTTATATGTTTACAGGTGCATTCTGTATATAGTCACTGTGTTATATGTTTACAGGTGCATTCTGTATATAGTCACTATGTTACATGTTTACAGGTGCATTCTGTATATAGTCACTGTGTTATATGTTTACAGGTGCATTCTGTATATAGTCACTGTGTTATATGTTTACAGTGCATTCTGTATATAGTCACTATGTTACATGTTTACAGGTGCATTCTGTATATAGTCACTGTGTTATATGTTTACAGGTGCATTCTGTATATAGTCACTGTGTTATATGTTTACAGGTGCATTCTGTATATAGTCACTATGTTACATGTTTACAGGTGCATTCTGTATATAGTCACTGTGTTACATGTTTACAGGTGCATTCTGTATATAGTCACTATGTTACATGTTTACAGGTGTATTCTGTATATAGTCACTATGTTACATGTTTACAGGTGCATTCTGTATATAGTCACTATGTTACATGTTTACAGGTGCATTCTGTATATAGTCACTATGTTACATGTTTACAGGTGCATTCTGTATATAGTCACTATGTTACATGTTTACAGGTGCATTCTGTATATAGTCACTGTTACATGTTTACAGGTGCATTCTGTATATAGTCACTGTTACATGTTTACAGGCGCATTCTGTATATAGTCACTATCAGGGTTATTCAGAGAGCGTGAAAAGCAGGAGAATGGCTGGAGAATGAAAAATTTTAGGTCAAAATAGCCGATTTGGAAAGTGAGATGAAAGGGAGAATTTTTCTGGTTTGGCTATTTTGACCTCGAATTTTTCATTCTCCAGTCATTCTCCTGCTTTTCACTCTCTCTGAATAACCCTGTATGTTACATGTTTACAGGTGCATTCTGTATATAGTCACTATGTTACAAGTTTACAGGCGCATTCCTTATTGAGGTATTTTAATATGGAGCTCTTAAGGGACTTTAGACTGGGGGAAGATTTGATGGCGTCTGGGAGGTTATTCCATAATTGTGGTGCTCTGTAGGAAAATGAGGATCGAGACACTTTCTTTTTGTATTGTGGTATTGCAAGTAAAGTGCTGGTACTGGATCGGAGGTTATAAGATGAGGGAACTGCTGGGGGAAGCAGCATATTCAGGTAGGGTGGTAGCTTCCCAGAAAAGCTCTTAAACACCAGGTTGGAAAGGTGAAGAGTGCGTCTAGATTCCAACGACGGCCAGTTTAGTTCTTTTAACATGTCACAATGGTGGGTCATGTAGTTACATTGTAGCACAAAGAGACAGAATGAGTTATACAATGTAGTAAGTTCCTGAAGGTGTGTTTGCGGGGCCACTGCATACACTACATCTCCGTATTCAATGGCTGGCATAAGCATTTGTTGTACAATCTGCTTTCTTACCGCGAGGCTCAGGCAGGATTTGTTTCTGTACAGGGCACCTAGTTTGGGGTAAAGTTTAGATGAGAGTTTTTCGATGTGGGGTCCAAAGGATAGATTAGGGTCCAACCACATACCTAGATATTTGAGAGAACTGACTGTGGTCAACGTGCCATTTGATTTTGTCCTGACACATAGATGGGGTGTTTGCAATTTGTGTAGTTTAGGTTTTGTTCCAAAGAGCATTGTAACAGTTTTGTCAGCATTTAGAAAACGTTTGTTATCTTTGATCCACTTTTCTACCTCTGTGAATTGTTCTTGCAGCACGGCCTCCAGCTGTCGGAGATCTGGTTTGCTGGCATAGATTACAGTGTCGTCTGCGTACATGTGTACAGTTGAGGCTTTGCAGACATTGGGCAGGTCATTTATGAAATTGTGAATAGCAGGGGGCCGAGTATTGAGCCTTGGGGTACACCGCATGTGACTGGGAAGGGGAGGGAAGTGCTGTCAGAAATGGACACATATTGCGACCGATTAGACACATGTGATTGAAACCAGGTTAATGTGCGATCACCAATACCAGAGTTTTTAATTTTTTGTAATAGGATGCCATGGTCTACTGTGTCAAAGGCTTTGGCAAAATCAAGGAAGATGCTCCAGTTAGGTTACCTTGTTCCATACCAGCCTGGATATCATTGGAAACTTTTAAAAGGGCAGTTATGGTTGAATGATTTGAACGGAAGCCGGATTGATCTGAGGTTAAATATTTCCAATACTGATAGTAATCGCGTAATTGTGTGTAAACACATTTTTCCAGAATTTTTGACATTACAGGAAGCAATGATATTGGACGGTAGTTGGATACCAAAGTATTGTCTCCACTTTTATGGATAGGTACCACTCTCGCAGTCTTCCAGAGTTTGGGTATATATCCAGTCGCCAGTGATTCATTCATTAGGGTTGCGACAGGTTTTGCAATTGCCGGCGCGCTGATTTTCAGCAGCATTGCTGGGATTTGGTCAGGTCCTGACTGGTGTTTCATTTTTTGGTTACAGAGAAGTTTAGTAATGACACTGACAGGCACTGGTCTAAAACTGAATTTCCCTTTGATACAGGGTTTTTGCACAGTTGGAAGGATCTGACTTGTGTGCTGCCTTTCTGAATGTGTTTCAGTTGCTAGCTTAGCAATCAGGGTGTTGGTGCATCCAACGAAATAGTTATTAAAGGCATTTGCTACATCTAGGGGGTGTTGCAGGGTTTGGTTGTTTACATTGACAGCAGCTGGTTGGGAGTGGACAGGGGGCGATTATATGTTATTTATGATTTTCCAAAAATTTATCGGGTTTGATATGTTATTGTTTAGATTTTCATTGAAGTATTGGGCTTTGTCCATTTTTGTTTGCTTTGTGCATGCATTCCGCCATTTTCGGTATTCACAATGATCGTTCATGGATCCAGTATTCTTGAAATTTGACCAGAGTGAAACTCTAAGCTGGTACATGTGTGTGAGGTCAGCTGTAACCCAGGGGAGATGTGCTCCTTTGACTCGCACTTTATGCAGCGGGGCATGGGCATTCCAGACTTGCAGGAGCTCTGACTGAAAGTATTCAATTGCACAGTCCAGGTCTGGGATTAGGTTTAGCCTGTACCACGTGAGCCATTTGAGATAATTTAGGAAGGATTCAAGATTAAATTTCTTGAAAGACCTGGTGATTATTACCTTTAGGGGAGATTTTGTGGCCTTTATTTTGCACACACAGTACACTAGACAGTGATCACTGAAGCTAGTAGCGAGAACGCCTGCCTCCTGTATTCTATCAGGACATGAGGAGCGAATCCAGTCCAGCAAGGTATGGCTAAGGCTTTTCATATTAATGCGAGTGCGGGAGGAGATTAATTGTGTTAACTGGAAAGCCTTAAACAGGGAGTAGTGTTTATTGTTTTTAGGATTCAGCCAGTCAACATTAAAATCGCCGAGGACCAGCAGTTCACTTTTTTGGTTTTGAGCTACCAAATTACTAAGGATTTGGGTTATGTCAGAATATACCCATATGAGCTGGGGGCAAATATACCCATATGACCTGGGGGGCAAATATACCCGTATGAGCTGGGGGGCAAATAAACCAATATGAGCTGGGGCAAATATACCCATATGAGCTGGGGGCAAATATATCCATGTGTGAGCTGGTCTGGGGCAATATATACATGCGTGAGCTGGCATGGGGCAATATATCCATATGTGAGCTGATCTGGGGCAATATATCCATGTGTGAGCTGGTCTGGGGGCATATATCCATGTGTGAGCTGGTCTGGGGCAATATATCCATGTGTGAGCTGGTCTGGGGGCATATATCCATGTGTGAGCTGGTCTGGGGCAATATATCCATGTGTGAGCTGGGCTGGGGCAATATATCCTTGTGTGAGCTGGTCTGGGCTGGGGCAATATATCAAAGTGTGAGCTCGTCTGGGGCAATATATCCATATGTGAGTTGGTCTGGGGCAATATATCCATGTGTGACCTGGTCTGGGGCTCTGATACGCATACACATTGCTGTGAGATTTATTGCTGTGGAGCTCTGTGATGCACTTATACATGTCACGTGTTTGTGTCTTTTTTCGGGGGGGGGCAGCATTTCCTCCTTCGCTCCAGGCAGCACAGCGGCTTGGGCGGCCCTGCTGCAGCCTAACTCCGGTTGTATCAAGCCATGTTGTGTGACTACGTTTACTGTCAGACTGTAACCTGTATATTCTCTATAGGTGTTTACGCTTTCCTCATATTAATAAAATATCAGAACTTTATAATTTAATGACTGATTTGGACCAATAGGGGCTACTTGGTAACTACCAGAGCTGACTTTGTTTCTCTATTTTGTCTATAATTAGTCTGTATGTGCAACACAAAACTATGATAGATAGATCTAGAAAGATAGACAGCTCAATCCAGAGACAGATCGATACAGAAAGACAGATCAATCCAGAGACAGATCAATCCAGAGACAGATCGATACAGAAAGACAGATCGATACAGAAAGACATATCGATACAGAAAGACAGATCAATCCAGAGACAGATCAATCCAGAGACAGATCGATACAGAAAGACAGATCGATACAGAAAGACAGATCGATACAGAGACAGATCGATCCAGAGACAGATCAATCCAGAGACAGATCGATACAGAAAGACAGATCGATACAGAAAGACAGATCGATACAGAGACAGATCGATACAGAGACAGATCAATCCAGAGACAGATCGATACAGAAAGACAGATCGATACAGAAAGACAGATCGATACAGAAAGACAGAAAGACAGAGACAAAAAGACAGAGACAGAAAGACAGATCGATACAGAGACAGATCGATACAGAGACAGATCAATCCAGAGACAGATCGATACAGAAAGACAGATCGATACAGAAAGACAGATCGATACAGAAAGACAGAAAGACAGAGACAAAAAGACAGAGACAGAAAGACAGATCCAGAGACAGATCCAGAGACAGATCCAGAGACAGAACCTAGATCCAGAGATAGATAGATACAGAGATAGATAGATACAGAGATAGATAGATACAGAGATAGATAGGTAGGTAGGTAGGTAGGTAGGTAGGTAGGTAGATAGATAGATGTAGAGATAAATAGGTAGATACAGAGATAAATAGATAGATGGACATATAGATACACTGGAATAGACTATCTATCAGACAGCTAGATAGATACAGGGATAGATAGTATATTCCAGTGCAAGGGATTTCCCTTGCACTGGAATATACTGTGTATCTATATGTCCATCAATCTATTTATCTCTGTATCTATCTATTTATCTCTGTATCTATTTTTCTCTGTATCTATCTATTTTTCTCTGCATCTATCTATCTCTGTATGTATCTATCTCTATATCTCTGTATTTATCTATCTATATATTCTCCGTATCTATCTGTATATATATATATATATATATATATATCTGTATCTACATATCTATTTATCTCTGTATTTAAATAACTATCTATCTCTGAATCTATTTATGTATCTATGTGTCGATGTATCTACCTATTTGTCCCTGTTTCTATCTACTTATCTCTGTATATATCTCTGTGTATCTATCTCTGTATCTATCTATCTATTCTCTGTATCTATCTGTCAATATATATATCTATATCTGTATCTATTCTACATATCTATTTATCTCTGTATTTAAATAACTATCTATCTCTGAATTTATTTATGTATCGATGTATCTACCTATTTATCCCTGTTTCTATCTACTTATCTCTCTATCTACTCAGTATGTATCTTTCTCTGTATCTATCAATCTCTATCAGGGTTATTCAAAGAGATCCGAAAAAAAGTCAATGCACATTTGGTGACTTTTTTCCCTGCACTTCGGGGCGAGTCAGCGATTCCTAGTTCGCCGACCCTGCAGTGTACTCAGCAAGCACCGCAGGGCCTCCGTAGTGCAGGGAATACGCGCCGCAAACCCGCAGAACACTCGCCGAACACTCTCCAAATATTCACTGAAAACCCGCAGAACACTCGCCGAAAACCCGCAGACACCGCCACAAAAACCAAGCTGAACACGCAGGAAAAATCCAAGCAGCCGTCGATCACAGCGCAGAGCAGCCACCAGAAAAAGCCGACACGCAGATGAACAGGATGAAAAAAAGAAAACAGTACACTTGAAAGTTTGAAAAGTGAAACGCTGTTTGCAAAAAAACTACTAAACGAAAATGTCTGAATTTACAAATAAGATCCAATGAATGATAATAAAAGGGTGTGTTACAAAAAAAACGATTTGAAAAAACGAAAAAAAATTGACAAAAAAAACCAAATAAAATGACTAAAAGATCCAAAAAAAATCTAAAAAATAAAGAGACTCTTTACAGCAAAATAAAATGATAAACGGTTTATTAGATATTGAATTAAAACGGGAATATTTTTAACATTGAAGCCTATGGGATTCTCCTGAATAAACCTGTCAAATGAAATCACCGAACAGCAGGGAATTTCGGCAACCTTTCCCAGCTGTTCGGTGTCTCTGAATAGACGAAGCATTGCTTCTCTATGGGGGATTTCACTGCCCTCGAGCAGGCACCGTATGTGCAGGCAATTCGTCAACATGTGGCGAACTGCCTGCTCTCTGTAATAGTTGAATGGCCCCGAAATGTCGCCATTCGCTGAATTTCAGTGTCCAGTTACATTTCGGGGCCAGATTGACTCTCTTTGAATAACCCTGTAAATCTATCTCTGTATGTATTTATCTCTGTATGTACAATTGCAAGAAAAAGTATGTGAACCCTTTGGGATTACGTGGAGGTTTGTATGAATTGGTCATAAAATGTGCTCTGATCTTCATCTAAGTCACAACAATTTGAAAAACACAGTCTGCTTAAAATAATACAACACAAACATTATATGTTTTCATGTGTTTATTGAACAGATCATGTAAACATTCACAGTGCAGGGTGGAAAAAGTATGTGAGCCCTAGCCTAATGACTTCTCCAAGAGCTAATTGGAGCCAGGAGTGAGCCAACCTTGAGTCCAATCAGTGTGATATTATTGGATGTGTTGCTGAAAGCTGTCCTGCCCTTTAAAAACACACACCAGTTTTGGGTTTAGTGGTTTCAAGAAGCACTGCCTGATGTGAACCATGCCTCGCAGAAAAGAGCTCTCAGAAGACCTACGATCAAGAATTGTTGACTTGCATGAAGCTGGAAAGGGTTACAAAAGTATCTCCAAAAGCCTTGATGTTCATGTGTCCACGATAAGACAGACCGTCTACAAATGGAGAAAGTTCAGCACTGTTGCTACTCTCCCTAGGCATGGTCGTCCTGTAAAGATGACTGCAAGAGCACAGCACAGAATGCTTAATGAGGTAAAGAAGAATCCTAGAGTGTCAGCTAAAGACTTACAGAAATCTCTGGCACATGCTAACATTTTTGTTGACACATCTACAATAAGGAAAACATTAAACAAGAATGGAGTACATGGGAGGACACCACGGAGGAAGCCATTGCTGTCCAAAAAGAATATTGCAGCACGTTTGAAGTTTGCAAAAGAGCACCTGGATGTTCCACAGCACTACTGGCAAAATATTCTGTGGACAGATGAAACCAAAATTGAGTTGTTTGGAAAAAACACACAACACTATGTGTGGAGAAAAAAAGGCCCAGCACACCAACATCAACGCCTCATCCCCACTGTAAAACATGGCGGAGGGAGCATCATGGTTTGGGGCTGCTTTGCTGCCTCAGGGCCTGGACGGATTGTTGTCATTGATGGAAAAATGAATTCCAGAGTTTATCAAGACATTTTGCAGGAAAACGTAAGACCATCTGTCTGCCAACTGAAGCTCCGCAGAGGATGGGTGATGCAACAGGACAATGACCCAAAGCATACAAGTAATTCAACAAAAGAATGGCTTCAACAAAACAAAATACGCCTTCTGGAGTGGCCCAGTCAGAGTCCTGACCTCAACCCGATTGAAATGCTGTGGCATGACCTTAAGAGAGCGATTCACACCAGACATCCCAAGAATATTGCTACACTGAAACAGTTTTGTGAAGAGGAGTGGTCCAAAATTACTCCAGATCGTTGTGCAGGTCTGATCTGCAACTACAGGAAACGTTTGGTTGATGTTATTGCTGCCAAAGGAGGGTCAACCAGTTATTAAGTCCAAAGGTTCACATACTTTTTCCACCCTGCACTGTGAATGTTTACATGTTCTGTTCAATAAAAACATGAAAACATATGATGTTTGTGTTGTATTATTTTAAGCAGACTGTGTTTTTCAAATTGTTGTGACTTAGATGAAGATCAGAGCACATTTTATGACCAATTCATGCAAAACTCCACGTAATCCCAAAGGGTTCACATACTTTTTCTTGCAACTGTATCTATCTCTGTAATCTGACTGACTGTATTCCATATATTAATTATGCCTGAAAAGAAGTGTTTGTTTCCAAAGAAACATATATGAAACATAATATCAGCAGAGAGAATAATCACCCTCATCTATTATTGAAGCCTTTCTGGATGGTTTGCTTCACTTCGCAGCGTCACGATCCTATAGAGAATGGATTTCTTTGTTTTTCTAGGATATTGTTGCTGCATACTTTATCTAGTCTGTTACCCTGTTCTATTCTATAATGAGAAATCCTGTGCCGAACTTCATTACACGCCATGCACATAGGCACGAAAAGGCTGTCACATTATTACCATTCCACCCTGACAGAGATGAGCTGCGCTACATCAGATACACTATCAGGTGTATTTAAAGAAATGTGAAACTCAGGAGAATGACTGGAGAAGTGAAAATTCGAGGTCAAAATAGCCAAACCAGAAAAATTCTCCCATTTAGCTCACTTTCCAAATTGACTGTTTGGTCTAGATTGTTCTCTTCTCCTGACAGTTTTCCTGGATTTCACCTTTCTCGGAATAACCCTGTATATTTATTTATAAAGTATTTTACCAGGAAGGATACATTAAGATTTCTCTAGTTTTCAAGTATGTCCTGGTATATATATATATATACCCGGTTTGAGAATTAATCAGATTTTTTTTAAGCGATCCATCAATGAAAACATAATGTCGATTTTTACGACACTATTCCAGCTTGATATGCGGCGCTTCGCTCTGACCTTTGCTTTCAAAATATTCCCAGTTAGTCCCAGTAGGCAGGTTACGCACAAAGACAAGGGGGCAAGGGACTCTGAACCCACTCACAACGTCAACAGATTATTCCGCCTCACAAAAGGATGCACCATTAGAATCCTGGGTGGCCAATTTCGAAGCTGAATTGGGTCAAAACAAAAGGGGAATCCGGGCATTCCAAATGTGGCATAAGTGCAGCTGTTATTGCATGAACGTTGGTGGCAGTGGTAAGAATGGCTATTTGGGCTTGACCAAGCTCGTTCTTAGCTGAAACGTTGCCACTGTCGCCAACGTTCATCCAATAATAGCTGCACTTATTATACCGCGCTGGTGGAGTGCCCGGATTTCTCTTTTTTGTCACAAATAGGCAAGCTAAGGTCTTTCTGTACAATTTTGATGTGTCAGTATCTATATCATCATATTCTTGACTCATAACCTTGACATCAATTAGAATAATAACTCCCTAGTATGGCTGATAGAACCAAGGGTAAAACTGTGGCCAAGGTTTTAACAAGTCTTACTTTACCTGCATATAAAAAGGATAAAACGTTAGCGAATTATCTCTACGTTCATTAGTAGACCCAGTTTATAGGTCCTATAGCAAACCTTGTTTCCCTTGCTGGATCGGTAACATATTCATCTTCAGAATAGTTACTGAATCGTAGAGGTGGAGCTTAGAAAGAGATCATGTTACAACTGCAGGTAAAAGGGACATCGGTACAAAGACTGTAGGCTCTGGTCATAAGGCTCCCTAACCAGAGATACATCAGAGAACCAGCTGTGAGTACAGATGGCCGTGCTCATACGGCATAGGTACTAAGTGTCCCATGTGTCACTAGAACTTTGTATCTACATTTCCAATAACCCATGGCTAGTGGTTTATACTTCTGATCATCTTGCCAAGATAGCAAAAAGGGGCTTGTGAGGATCCTGAGAACGAACAAAAGCACTAGTGGCCTACTCTACGATGGTGCCCGTTCAGGTCTCAAAAGGCTTTTTCAAAAGTCAGGGGTTGCTGCATCTCTCGTGCAGGGATGACTTCCTTGGCATTTCAGCACTGACCGCCCTTTCTGGGTGATAGCGTCTGATTTGCATATGGAGCAGTTGCACCTGTAATGGCACAATTGAGCAAAAGCCTTGTGATACCTGAGCAGGCCCCACCGTAGAGCAGACCACTAGTGTCGTTGCTCGTTCTCAGGACCCTCACAAACCTCTCTGTTTCTCAGCTTTCACAGCCGACAGCCTTCCATACTACATTCATCCAAAACTTCCAGATGTCTACGCAACACTCCTTTTTAACAACATACGCACTTGTTGTATGCTATTCCAAAACTTGGACTTGTCAACTTTCTGACATGAATGACCACTGGACTGGTCGTCCAGTCTGGTGAGCCGGCAATCCCTCGGCCCCGCCATGCTGATATTGAACATATTGGGGACAACTGACTATCATAAAGCAGACTGGACCAAGGCCCCTAGACTGATTTGGTCTCCTAGCCCCAAGCCTATGTTTGGCAGGGTGACAGCACCTCTCAACAGAACCACATGTGCAACATTATAGAAGGGGTTGAGTTGACTGCCACCGTTTACCAAGGTGTTACAGAACATGAGATAAAAATTCAAAGAAAATTGAGAATGTACACTGGTCTTCATTGACTGTGGCCCTTCTGGTCATCCTTATTGTCTCATATGCAGTATCTGCAGACGAATTAATATATAAGGTCCTATGAATAATAACAATAAAAAGGTCTGTTACAGAAAAATAATAAAAAAAAAATTGGGGGAAATTTCTTTTGCTGAAAAATATATAGAGACTTTTTGCTGCAAATGAAAAAAATAAATGGTTAAATAAATATTTAATAGAAAACGGGGAATAATTTTTAAATTGAAACTGCTACTACACATACTCCAGGTACCCCCACCTACTGTGTCCCCCCTCTCCTTTTAGATTGTAAGCTCTCGGGCAGGGTCCTTCCCTCCTACTGTTCGGTGCGTGTAACGTATGTATATTCGTTTCTCCCTTGGTACAGCGTTAAGGAATCTGTTGGCGCTTTATAAATGCTTGTAACTGTAACTGTAAATATGGGATTTGCCTGTTTAAACCTGTCGAACGAAATCACAGAAAATCAGTGCATTTCACTGACATTTCGGTGCTGTTCGGCGTCTCTGAATGGATTAACCATTTATTGTCTATGGGGAATTTCACCGAACTGCACCATGGCGCTGTCCATTGTCTGTGGTGCTGAATACAACGGATTCAGCACCACGGACAATGGACAGGGATGCAGCGACGAGTCTAAATGAAACTGTGTTACGAATTGATCAGTAAAAACAAAAGTAATTTGTTTTATACCTTTTCGATGTTGGTCTGAATCGATTTGTTTTCGTTCTGTTTTTGGACCGTTTCGGACGGAACCGATGTTATAATTCGGAAGCACTTCCGAAATGCGAATCGGGGAAATTTCATCCGAATTTTGATTCGCACATCTCGAATATACACTGTATTTACACATTATGGAGGAGCAATCAGTCCGCACATGCACTGTATTTACACATTATGGAGGAGCAATCAGTCCGCACATACACTGTATTTACACATTATGGAGGAGCAATCAGTCCGCACATACACTGTATTTACACATTATGGAGGAGCGATCGGTCCACACATGCACTGTATTTACACATTATGGAGGAGCGATCGGTCCACACATGCACTATATTTACACATTATGGAGGAACAGTCGGTCCACACATGCACTGTATTTACACATTATGGAGGAGCAATCGGTCCGCACATACACTGTATTTACACATTATGGAGGAGCGATCGGTCCACACATGCACTATATTTACACATTATGGAGAGCAATCGGTCCGCACATACACTGTATTTACACATTATGGAGGAGCAATCGGTCCGCACATACACTGTATTTACACATTATGGAGGAGCAATCGGTCCACACATACACTGTATTTACACATTATGGAGGAGCAATCGGTCCACACATGCACTATATTTACACATTATGGAGGAGCAATCGGTCCGCACATACACTGTATTTACACATTATGGAGGAGCAATCGATCCACACATACACTGTATTTACTCATTATGGAGGAGCAATCGGTCCGCACATGCACTGTATTTACACATTATGGAGGAGCGCTCAGTCCGCACATACAATGTATTTACACATTATGGAGGAGCAATCGGTCCGCACATACACTGTATTTACACATTATGGAGGAGCGATCAGTCTGCACATACACTGTATTTACACATTATGGAGGAGCGATCAATCCGCACATGCACTGCATTTACACATTATGGAGGAGCGATCGGTCCACACATGCACTATATTTACACATTATGGAGGAGCGATCGGTCCACACATGCACTGTATTTACACATTATGGAGGAGCGATCGGTCCACACATGCACTATATTTACACATTATGGAGGAACAGTCGGTCCACACATGCACTGTATTTACACATTATGGAGGAGCAATCGGTCCGCACATACACTGTATTTACACATTATGGAGGAGCGATCGGTCCACACATGCACTATATTTACACATTATGGAGGAACAGTCAGTCCACACATGCACTGTATTTACACATTATGGAGGAGCAATCGGTCCGCACTTACACTGTATTTACAGATTATGGAGGAGGATCTGTGCATTTTACCCAGTTTTTCAAACACATACATCTATTAAAAGATGAGGTTTTATCCGGGTGTTGATTTTCAGGTCGGATCTGCTGGACGCACGCAGGTTGTAAATGTTTAAAGAGGTCAAGGTCATGTTTTGTAAGGTCAGAGAGGCAGATTGCTCCAAACGAATTCAGGTTACAACCTGGTTATTAAATGACCCTGGAGGATGCGATTACACGAGACTGAAAGACATGATACGAGCACAGAACAGAGAGCATCCAACAGACCAACTCAAAGAGGATCCATGTGTGTCCTGCTGACATGTCCATCACAACAACAACACAAACAATAATTCAACACTTATTATAGTGGGAAGTGACACCCATAAAGCAACAACGCAGGGGTTAAACTTTCCTTAAATCAGTCCGACTTGTTAAAAAACACAAGCGTTTTCCTAATTTACTTCCATTATTAATTCCCTAGCTTTAGTGACTTATTCCCAGTTACAAGAGGAGTCCGCGGACTTCTCCCTCCTGATCTAGCAGGTGATCTTCACAGAGCACCGAAAATTCCATCAGAATTTCCATGCTCTTTCGTTCCCAGCACTTCGGGGAATCCGATTCCCTGAAACTGCGGTGAATTCAGTATTCACTACAGGGTCCCGAAATGCAGGTAACGGATCTGAAAATCCGCTGAAAATCCACCGCCAAACTGCCGAAATATCGCCAAAATCCTGCAGAAAACCCCCACCGATACAATTCGAAATATCAGATCGATCTGAAACGCTGCAGAAAACCCGCCGCAAACCTGCCAAATGTGTCCAAAAAAAAAGCCGGCAATCTGCCAAACACAGCGCCAACCAGCTGCCAGAAAAAACCGACAAGCCGACGAACGGGGTAAAAGAAAGAAAAAGAAAACGATTGAATGTGTCAAATTTGAAACGCTGTTTGAAAAGAAACTACTGAATGAAAATGCCTGGAATTAA
Source organism: Leptobrachium leishanense (assembly GCA_009667805.1). NCBI lineage: Eukaryota > Metazoa > Chordata > Amphibia > Anura > Megophryidae > Leptobrachium > Leptobrachium leishanense. Next base: position 447,808,598 of record CM019064.1, read on the forward strand.
CATATAAGATCCTATGAATGATAATAAAAAGGGCTGTTACGGAAAAATAAAATGCTGTTAAAAAAAAAGAGGAAAAACATTTTTGACGAAAAAATCCCCAAAAATGCCCAAAACCTCCTAAAAAAATAAATAAGAAAGTTTTTGCTGCAGAGTAAAAGAATAAACGGTTTATTAGATATTGAATAAAAACGGGAATATTTTCAACATTGAGACCAATGGGATTCGCTGAATAAACCTGTCGAATGAAACCACTGAACAGCAGGGCATTTCACTGACATTTCTCTGCTGTTCAATGTGAATAGATTAACCATTGCTTCTCTATGGGGGATTTCACTGCCGCCGAACAGGCACCGTAGTTGCTGGCAATTCGCCAAACATATGGCGAATTGCCTGCTCTCTGAATAGTCGAATGACCCCGAAATGTCACCGTACGGGGAAATTCACTGTTTGGTTCAGTGCATTTTCGGGGCAAGTTCGACTCTCTCTGAATAACCCCTGTATATGTACGAGCCTTATTTATCTGCCGGGTCCTTGCAGTCACATAGCAGGGCAGAATCAGGAGTGAGTGCAGAGATTTAGCCAGTCGGGAAAACGTATGCTGAAGCTGCTTTACTTTGTCAGGTCTGGGTTCAGCAACGTTATCATCCAGAAAATGAGGTCATGTGACCATCAATGGGTTTTTCTTCTCCCCTGATGGCACAGCGGGCATATTCCAAGATGGCAATGCCAGGATTCATTGGGCTCAAATTGTGCAAGAGTGGTTGAGGGAGCATGAGACATCATTGTCACACATGGATTGGCCACCGCACAGTCCAGACCTTAACCCCATTGAGGTTAATCTTTGGGATAATGTGCTGGAGAAGCCTTTACGCAGCGCCGCGACTCTCCCATCATCAATACAAGATCATGGCCACAAATTAATGGCACTCTGGACGCGAATAAACGCCGTGACATTGCATGAGCTTATCGAAACGATGCCGCGGTGAATGCGTGCCGCGATCACAGCAAAAGGCGACACAACAACAAAAAGGCGTGTGACTTGTGCTTTGGCCGGGTAGTGGATTTGCCTTTAGACTGTAAGCTCTTAGACATGTTATGTCTCACTATCCCTTTGTACGGTGATGCAGAGTTATCTTGGTCCGGCATAAATCCATTAACTCTATATATTACCGTCAGATATCCTGTAGGACAGGGATGTCAAACCAGCCCCCCATATGTTTATTGCCTACAATTCACAGAATTGCCAGGGAATCATGGGAGTTGTAGTTCAGAAACTGGGGGGCCAGAGTCTGACATCCCTGCTCTAGATTGTAAGCTCCTGTGAGCAGGGCCCTCGACGTGTCTCGTCTCTGGTTCCCTTGTTTGTAATCTGTTTGTTTATTGTAACGCGCTGCAGACGCCGGAAAATGTTGGCGCAACATAAATGACGATGATAATAAATCATGATGACATACGTTGTCCGTTTCGCACATGATAAGTGTCCGTCAAGAGAAAGAGCTTCAGCCTGACATATTATATAGGTGTATAATGGATAGAATGATAAAGGCGCTGAGTGGCGTCGCCCTTCCCAAATACGCTTTGTTTTCGATTCATTGTATCCGGGACTTTTAGAATCTCTGTCACATTCCGCCATATATATAAATAACACAGGTGTGTTCCGTGTCCTGAAGCAGCACCTACAGAAACTCCACACGGGAGAATGGATACGATGGAGATACACACACACATAAACACACTCTGTCACACAGACACACACACCCAGACACCCACACACACACACACACACACACAGACACACACACACACACACACACAGACACACACACACACAGACACCCACACCCAGACACCCACACACAGACACACACACACAGACACACACACACACAGACACACACACACACAGACACACACACCCAGACACACACACACACACACACACACACACACAGACACACACACCCAGACACACACACCAGACACACACACACAGACACACACACACACAGACACACACACACACAGACACACACACCCAGACACACACACCCAGACACACACACCCAGACACACACACCCAGACACACACACTCACCCAGACACACACACACCCAGACACACACACTCACCCAGACACACACCCCCAGACACACACACACAGACATACACACACACACAGACACACACACACTCACACAGTCACACAGACACACACACACACACCCAGACACCCAGAGACACAGACACACAGACACGCACACACAGACACACACACACACACAGATACACACACACCCAGACACACAGACACACACACACCAGACACACAGACACACACACACACACAGACACACACACAGACACACACACACACACACTCACACAGACACACACAGACACACACACACACCCAGACACACACACACACAGAGACACAGACACACAGACACACACAGACACACACACACACCCAGATACACACACACCCAGAGACACAGACACACACACAGACACACACACACACAGACACACAGTTAAAAAAACATCTGACTAAATAAAAGGTTGGGTTGGGGACTTGGGAGCAATAAGGATCTAGTTACAAGATCTGATCATACATTGTATAAAGTGTCACAGTGTTATAGTGCCCCATTTTGACATTATAATGTATACATATAGAGTGATGTGATGTCCTGTGTATATGCGTGTGCGCTGTGCGCATATATATTAAGTGACACAAGGGGCGAAAACGTGTGTGTGTGTATATATATCTATATATGTCTATATCTATGTATGAGTATATAATGAAGTAAGGTCCTGTGACAACACGCGCGCGTGTGTGTATATATATATATATATATGATAATATGGGAATGTGTATATATATATATATATATCTATGTATGTGTCTATAGTGAAGTAAGGTCCTGTGACATCATGAGTGTGTGTATATATTTATATAAAATATGATAATATGGAAATGTGTGTGTGTGTGTATATATATATATATAATGAAGTAAGGTCCTGTGACAACACGCGTGTGTGTATATATTTATATATGATAATATTTTTGGGTAACAAAAATAATAGACACAGGTGGTGCAGTAGACATTGCTTATTTAGATTTCAGTAAGGCTTTTGATACTGTTCCGCATAAAAGGCTTATCAATAAATTGCAATCTTTGAGCTTGGATTCCAATATTGTTGAATGGATTAGGCAGTGGCTGAGTGACAGGCAACAGAGGGTTGTGGTAAATGGAGTTTATTCGGCGCAAGGTCTTGTTACCAGTGGGGTACCTCAGGGGTCAGTACTTGGACCCATTCTCTTTAATATTTTTATTAGTGATATTGCAGAAGGTATTAATGGAAAAGTATGTCTTTTTGCTGATGACACAAAGATTTGCAACAGGGTTGACGTTCCTGGAGGGATCAGCCAAATGACAAATGATTTAGGTAAACTAAAAAAATGGTCGGAGTTGTGGCAATTGAGTTTTAATGTGGATAAGTGCAAGATAATGCACCTGGGACGTAAAAACCCAAGGGCTGAATATAGAATATATGATACATCTGAGGGTTGGGATTTAGGGGTTATTATTGCAGAGGATCTAAGGGTAAGTAGTCAATGTAATAGAGCAGCAGGAAATGCTGTCAGAATGCTTGGAAATGCTGGCAGAATGCTTGGAAATGCTGGCAGAATGCTTGGTTGTGTAGGGAGAGGTATTAGCAGTAGGAAAAGGGAAGTGCTCATGCCACTGTACAGAGCACTGGTGAGACCTCACTTGGAGTACTGTGTGCAGTACTGGAGACCGTATCTCCAGAAGGATATAGACATCTTAGAGAGAGTTCAGAGAAGGGCTACTAAAATGGTGTACGGCTTGAAGGAGAAAAGTTACCAGGAAAGGCTTAATGATCTTAACACGTACAGCTTGGAAAAAAGACGAGACAGAGGAGATATGATAGAAACATTTAAATACGTAAAGGGAATCCACAAGGTAGAGGAAGGGAGTATATTTAAAAGGAAACAAAGTAGCAAAACAAGAGGACATAGTCTTAGATTAGAGGGGCAAAGGTTTAAAAGTAACATCAGAATGCATTATTTTACTGAGAGGGTGGTGGATACATGGAACAGCCTTCCAGTAGAAGTGGTAGAGGCCAAAACAGTAATTGAATTTAAGCAGGCATGGGATAGGCATAAGGCTATCCTAAACAAAAGATAAATCCAGGTAAAGTATCCATGTAATTGGGCAGACTAGATGGGCCGAAAGGTTCTTATCTGCCGACATTTTTCTATGTTTTCTAGGTTTCTAATATGGGAATGTGTATATATATATATATATATATATATCTATGTATGCGTATATATTGAAGTAAGGTCCTGTGACATCATGACGAGTGTGTATATATATAAACTGCTCTAATCCATCACAAACCAATAAAACAAAACTACAAATTAAAAGAAATCTGAGAAATTCCTGATTCTAAGACATAGAATTAAGCTGCCCCCCCCCCCGCATCACCCCATTAGTTTTTGGGGTCGTGTCTGTCACTTTCGTGACCCAGAAAGACCCGGGAGAAGCTCCCGGTCAATCCGTACAGACTGCAGGGCGACGCGCAACCAAAATCCACAGCTTATAATAACAATCCGCAGCTCTGAAAGAGTTAACGTGGGGAAATCACTTTCAAACTTTTGCTGGAAAATACAACCACACACACTCATACACACACATATACACACACACACACTCAGAGCATGGGAACCCGGGGGGGACGCGCGGATATAGGGCCAGGCCGAGGCTAAGAGGATTAAGCAAATCCTGAAGGAATGGACGGCAGCTCAGCAGCACAGAAAGACAGGGCTCACCGTTAACCCTCCGTGAGACTTGCCTGCGCTCCAGGTGTGCTCGGGGGGATCTGACGGGCGACACAAGATGCTGTCCAGGACCAGTGCGGCGCGAGGTGTCCGTGCGTAATCCCAGGTGGAGCGAGTCCCCTAGCTGCCTGTATCAGCGTCCGCGGCTGCAGCCTCGCACACCTGCCCTCAAGCAGCGAGTAACAGGCTGCCCATTCATGCTCAGTGATCCTACTTAAACATAGGAGGAGATTACAGGCCAAGAGGTCTGGCCAACGCCTGACATCACCACCACCACCACCACCACCACCCGGGGAGGGGCTGGACACTGGAGAAAAAAAAAGAAAAGACTGGTTGCCCTGCGAGAAGGCAGCCGCGCGCGACCGCCAGTGTTTTTGGGCAGCGGCCCGTGCGACAACGTGTGCGACAATAAAACATCACAGAAAAGCAACACGACGGCAGGGCGGGCAAACAGGGCGATTTTAATACGTTTCCAAGCCATCGTAAACTCGCCCAGGAATTCGTGCAATGCCTTCCGCGCGTTTACGTGTCTATTACTTGCCCTTTGTTTAACAGCGTGTAGGCGGAACAGGACGACAAAGGGTTAACGACGAGAGAGAAGCCTAGTCATGGAGACGACAAAACAACGGCGAACGAAAACGCGCCGGTCGCCCGAGGCGGAAGATTCGCTGGCCGATAGTCCGCTGGAAATGAAGGGTTAAAGGCGAGAGCGCGCCTGCAGGACTTGACCTTTGGAGAAACCCTTCAAACTTTATACAATGCCGAAACGTGTGCCGCGATGCTTTACAGGGGCCGGCAAACTCAGCCCTCCAGATGTTTTTTAACTACATCTCCCATGATGCTCAGCCACACCATTAGAAGGGTTATTCACAGAGAGCTGACCTTGACACCGAATTGCACCGAGCGGTGAATTTCCCCGTACGGTGCAATTTCGTGGCTATTTTCAAAGCTGGCAATTCTCCAAATACTGGCGAATTGATGGCAAAATACGATGCAGTTCGGCAATCTTCAGCGGCAGCGAAATTACACCATAGAGAAGTAATGGTTAATCTAGACACCGAGCTGCACCGAAATGTCAGTGAAATGCCCTGATTTTCGGTGATTCAGTTCGGTAGGTTTAATCAGGCAAATCCCAATGAGAGTTTTTTTTTGCTGTTTTATAAATTTTTTATTCAACCGTTTATTCTTTTCATTTGCAGCAAAACGCCTTTTTCGTTTATTTATTCTTTTAGGTATTTTTCATGATTTTTTCAGCGAAATTTTTGATTACCATTATTTTTTAATGACGCTTGTTTTTTATTCTGTAACAGAACTTTTTATTGTTTGTTAATGACATTTGTTTTTTATTCTGTAACAGAACTTTAGTATTTTTTAATGACGCTTGTTCTTTATTCTGTAACAGAACTTTTTATTGTTTTTTAGTGAGGCTTCTTTTTTATTCTGTAACAGAACTTTTTATTATTTTTTAATGACGCTTGTTTTTTATTCTGTAACAGAACTTTTTATTATTTTTTAATGACGCTTGTTTTTTATTCTGTAACATAATTTATTATTTTTTAATGACGCTTGTTTTTTATTCTGTAACAGAACTTTTTATTATTTTTTAATGACGCTTGTTTTTTATTCTGTAACATAATTTATTATTTTTTAATGACGCTTGTTTTTTATTCCGTAACAGAACTTTTTAGTATTTTTTAATGAAGCTTGTTTTTTATTCTGTAACAGAACTTTTTATTATTTTTTAATGACGTTTGTTTTTTATTCTGTAACAGAACTTTTTAGTATTTTTTAATGAAGCTTGTTTTTTATTCTGTAACAGAACTTTTTATTATTTTTTAATGACGTTTGTTTTTTATTCTGTAACAGAACTTTTTAGTATTTTTTAATGAAGCTTGTTTTTTATTCTGTAACAGAACTTTTTAGTATTTTTTAATGACGCTTTTTTTTATTCTGTAACACAACTTTTTAGTATTTTTTAATGACGCTAGTTTTTTATTCTGTAACAGAACTTTTTAGTATTTTTTAATGACGCTTGTTTTTTATTCTGTAACACAACTTTTTAGTATTTTTTAATGACGTTTGTTTTTTATTCTGTAACAGAACTTTTTAGTATTTTTTAATGAAGCTTGTTTTTTATTCTGTAACACAACTTTTTAGTATTTTTTAATGACGCTTGTTTTTTATTCTGTAACAGAATTTATTATTTTTTAATGACGCTTGTTTTTTATTCCGTAACAGAACTTTTTAGTATTTTTTAATGAAGCTTGTTTTTTATTCTGTAACAGAACTTTTTATTATTTTTTAATGACGTTTGTTTTTTATTCTGTAACAGAACTTTAGTATTTTTTAATGACGTTTGTTTTTTATTCTGTAACAGAACATTTTATTATTTTTTAATGAAGCTTGTTTTTTATTCTGTAACAGAACTTTTTTTTTTTTTTAAATAATTTTTATTGGATTTTCAGTAATACAACAATAAGGCACTCATGAAAGCACATAGAGCGGTGCATAATCTCAGGAAATCAGGAACAAGAGTAGACTTATAAAGGAAAACTGAACCTGTTTTCTTCCCTGAGGCATAACGGTACCTCGAGAGAGCCTGCGAATTATACATAGTAACAACTTTATTAACAACAGAAATAATACAAAAAAGAAGAGAAAAAATAAAATAATAATAATAAAAATAAAAAAATAAAAAAAATAAAAAACAACTTTAAATCAAGGTCTCAGTGTCCCACATTACTATACTCGATTACGTCATAGTCTGCGACGTAACCCAAGGATCCCAAATCTTTGTGCATTGTTGGAGCGTGTCATGTAATTGTGCTGTTAGGCGTTCCATTTTATATAAAAAACACACTTTCGCAACTATCTCCGGTAGTGAGGGAAGGTCTCGTTTCCAGGATCGGGCTATACAAATGCGGGTTGAAATACAAATACGGTGTGTCAGTCGAAGAGAGGGGCGCGATAGACCATGTCGTCTAGACGGACTATTGAGAAGAGCCAGAGCGGGATCAGGAGAGACTGCCAGACCCAAGGCACGGGAGATCATAGCAAAAACTGAAGACCACAGGACAGTTACCAGCCCACACTCCCACCACATGTGATAAAACGAACCTCGTTGACCACAGCCTCTAGAACACAAGCCAGTGAGTGTGGGATATATTTTCTGTAGTCGGGCCGGGTCTAGGTACCACCTGGAGAGTACCTTGTAACAATTCTCTTTGATCAAAATACATGTCGTTATCCCCATCGAGGACTCCGTTATTGCCTCCCATTCCTCCCGGGAAAATTGGCGACCCAGGTCTAGTTCCCATTGATGTTGGTACGAGCACTGGCGCTCGAGAGACGGGCGGAGGAGAAGACTATACAATTGGGGTATTGCTCCCGAAGTGCTTGAACCTCTCGTTACTAGGCTTTCAAATGAGGTCACTACAGGGGTGCCCATATTCAAGCGGCTACTTACAAAATGTCGAATCTGAGAGTATCGGTGAAACTCCCTTAATGGGATGTCATGTGACTCTAAAATATTCCCACCGATCAGCTTTTTTCGGCGGTCAGTTCGGCGGATCGTCAGGTGACTTTGGCGGTGTTTGACAGCACGGTCGGCGAACTGAAATTGATGCACACCAAAGTGTTCAACGAGGCAACCGGTCAACTAGACTCGCATGCATGACGGAGTGACACGCCAGCTTTTGGGGCCATGAATGCCATCACTGACACATTGTATCACAACCACGCATGTCCCTGTCCTCCCGGTCAACAGCTTGGTTGAGCTCCTTAGCTTGACCTTCAATGGACCCCTCCTCAGGTCTCCTAGGAGTTTTGGCTCATTTTTCCCTACAGGCTGTGAAAGGGTTAATGACAAAGGAGCAATCTCAATGTGTCTCGAAGAAGCTTGTCAACCACTCGAAAATGCTAAGGAAATGCCAACGCATCGTTACCTTTATACAGACCTCCCAGAGTTCACCTGTTACCAAGCAGGGACGCCCCGAGAGCTCGCCATGTAAAAACATCACCGTAACCGAGGGAAACCAGCATTACAGCATGAGGCAGCACCTTAACAACGCACAGGAAAGGTATAGGCAGTGGTATGTGGGCTTTGGACATGCTGAACACTGTAACCCTATCACGATCAATCTGGCATTGACTGCCTGAAGGTGATCAGAGCTATGTTCTCAGAACAACATCATAAATACAACGGCACATTAACAGGTGGACATTCCACTAAGCAAACCGCAACAGACTATGTGGATAGTATCCTCTGCCTTACCTCAAACTCTAATCCTAAACATCCTCTGCCATACCTCAAACTCTAATCCTAAACATCCTCTGCCTTACCTCAAACTCTAATCCTAAACATCCTCTGCCTTACCTCAAACTCTAATCCTAAACATCCTCTGCCATACCTCAAACTCTAATCCTAAACATCCTCTGCCTTACCTCAAACTCTAATCCTAAACATCCTCTGCCTTACCTCAAACTCTAATCCTAAACATCCTCTGCCATACCTCAAACTCTAATCCTAAACATCCTCTGCCTTACCTCAAACTCTAATCCTAAACATCCTCTGCTTTACCTCAAACTCTAATCCTAAACATCCTCTGCCTTACCTCAAACTCTAATCCTAAACATCCTCTGCTTTACCTCAAACTCTAATCCTATACATCCTCTGCCTTACCTCAAACTCTGATCCTAAACATCCTCTGCCTTACCTCAAACTCTAATCCTAAACATCCTCTGCCTTACCTCAAACTCTAATCCTAAACATCCTCTGCCATACCTCAAACTCTAATCCTAAACATCCTCTGCCTTACCTCAAACTCTAATCCTAAACATCCTCTGCTTTACCTCAAACTCTAATCCTATACATCCTCTGCCTTACCTCAAACTCTGATCCTAAACATCCTCTGCCTTACCTCAAACTCTAATCCTAAACATCCTCTGCCATACCTCAAACTCTAATCCTAAACATCCTCTGCCTTACCTCAAACTCTGATCCTAAACATCCTCTGCCATACCTCAAACTCTAATCCTATACATCCTCTGCCTTACCTCAAACTCTGATCCTAAACATCCTCTGCCTTACCTCAAACTCTAATCCTAAACATCCTCTGCCATACCTCAAACTCTAATCCTAAACATCCTCTGCCTTACCTCAAACTCTGATCCTAAACATCCTCTGCCTTACCTCAAACTCTAATCCTAAACATCCTCTGTTTTACCTCAAACTCTAATCCTAAACATCCTCTGCTTTACCTCAAACTCTAATCCTAAACATCCTCTGCCATACCTCAAACTCTAATCCTAAACATCCTCTGCCATACCTCAAACTCTAATCCTAAACATCCTCTGCCTTACCTCAAACTCTGATCCTAAACATCCTCTGCCTTACCTCAAACTCTAATCCTATACATCCTCTGCCATACCTCAAACTCTAATCCTAAACATCCTCTGCCATACCTCAAACTCTAATCCTAAACATCCTCTGCCTTACCTCAAACTCTGATCTTAAACATCCTCTGCCTTACCTCAAACTCTAATCCTAAACATCCTCTGCTTTACCTCAAACTCTAATCCTAAACATCCTCTGCCATACCTCAAACTCTAATCCTAAACATCCTCTGCCTTACCTCAAACTCTAATCCTAAACATCCTCTGCCTTATCTCAAACTCTAATCATAAACATCCTCTGCCTTACCTCAAACTCTAATCATAAACATCCTCTGCCGTACCTCAAACTCTAATCCTAAACATCCTCTGCCATACCTCAAACTCTAATCCTAAACATCCTCTGCCTTACCTCAAACTCTGATCTTAAACATCCTCTGCCATACCTCAAACTCTAATCCTAAACATCCTCTGCCTTACCTCAAACTCTGATCCTAAACATCCTCTGCCTTACCTCAAACTCTAATCCTAAACATCCTCTGCCATACCTCAAACTCTAATCCTAAACATCCTCTGCCTTACCTCAAACTCTAATCCTAAACATCCTCTGCCATACCTCAAACTCTAATCCTAAACATCCTCTGCTTTACCTCAAACTCTAATCCTAAACATCCTCTGCCTTACCTCAAACTCTGATCTTAAACATCCTCTGCCATACCTCAAACTCTAATCCTAAACATCCTCTGCCTTACCTCAAACTCTAATCCTAAACATCCTCTGCTTTACCTCAAACTCTAATCCTAAACATCCTCTGCCATACCTCAAACTCTAATCCTAAACATCCTCTGCCATACCTCAAACTCTGATCTTAAACATCCTCTGCCTTACCTCAAACTCTGATCTTAAACATCCTCTGCCTTACCTCAAACTCTAATCCTAAACATCCTCTGCCTTACCTCAAACTCTAATCCTAAACATCCTCTGCCATACCTCAAACTCTAATCCTAAACATCCTCTGCCTTACCTCAAACTCTAATCCTAAACATCCTCTGCCATACCTAAAACTCTAATCCTAAACATCCTCTGCCTTACCTCAAACTCTAATCCTAAACATCCTCTGCCTTACCTCAAACTCTAATCCTATACATCCTCTGCCTTACCTCAAACTCTGATCCTAAACATCCTCTGCCATACCTCAAACTCTAATCCTAAACATCCTCTGCCTTACCTCAAACTCTGATCTTAAACATCCTCTGCCTTACCTCAAACTCTAATCCTAAACATCCTCTGCCTTACCTCAAACTCTGATCCTAAGCATCCTGTATCCACACATTCTGAGTTAACTCTTAATGCTAATCCTTGAAGCCTGTATTTTTGGTGTAAGTGGAATCTCCTGCGTGATGTTATTGTGTTTATATGCGCAGTATAAGTATCAGAGCCGTTTTATAAGAATTCCACGGCAGAAAGGAATTCGGCGCGGCCCGTACGAGCTCGTTTATTCTCTCACGTTACTTTTTCATATGAAATGAAGCTTTGTGAACTCTACAGTTGTGTTCAAAATTATTCAACCCCCAATGCTGTAAAGGGTTTTAGGGAATTTAGTGTACATTTGTAATTGTATTCAGAATGAAATCCTACAAGGACTTTTTAAAGAACCATATGCAACTAAAATGACATCAATTGGTTTTGTAATACAGTAGTAAATGTTTCTTTTGTGAATTCTTCATTGACACAATTATTCAACCCCTTAAAGACTAGCACTCTGAAGAACAGAGGTTCATTCAAGTGTTTTCAATCAGGTATTGAAAACACCTGTGGATGTCACGGAGCAGCAATAAAGCATAATAAGCACCAATTAGGCAGCTTTTAAAATGACTGTGATACTCAGCTCCTTCTAGACATTTACTGGTGTGGTTACAAACATGGTGAAGTCAAGAGAATGGTCCAGGAAGACAAGAGAAGAGGTGATTACTCTTCACAGGAAGGGCAATGGCTATAAGAAGATTGCAAAGATGTTAAACATACCAAGAGAGACCATAGGAAGCATCATTCGCAAATTCAAGGCAAAGGGCACTGTTGAAACGCTACCTGGTCGTGGCAGAAAGAAGAAGCTGACTTCGACTGCTGTGCGCTACCTGAAGCGTAGAGTGGAGAAAAGTCCCCGTGTGACTGCTGAGGAACTGAGAAAAGATTTGTCAGATGTGGGTACTGAAGTTTCAGCTCAGACAATACGGCGCACACTACGTAATGAAGGCCTCCATGCCAGAACTCCCAGGCGCACCCCCTTGCTGTCTCCAAAGAATAAGAAGAGTCGACTGCAGTATGCCAAAAGTCATGTGGACAAACCACAGAAGTTTTGGGATAGTGTTCTGTGGACTGATGAAACAAAATTAGAACTGTTTGGGCCCATGGATCAACGCTATGTTTGGAGGAGGAAGAACAAGGCCTATGAAGAAAAGAACACCTTGCCTACTGTGAAGCATGGCGGGGGGTCAATCATGCTTTGGGGCTGTTTTGGTTCTGCAGGTACAGGGAAGCTTCAGCGTGTGCAAGGTACCATGAATTCTCTTCAGTACCAGGAGATATTGGATGACAATGTGATGCAGTCCGTCACAAACCTGAGGCTTGGGAGACGTTGGACCTTTCAACAGCACAATGATCCCAAGCATACCTCCAAGTCCACTAGAGCATGGTTGCAGATTAAAGGCTGGAACATTTTGGAGTGGCCATCGCAGTCACCTGACTTAAATCCGATTGAGAACCTCTGGTGGGACTTAAAGAAAGCAGTTGCAGTGCGCAAGCCTAAGAATGTGACTGAACTGGAGGCTTTTGCCCATGACGAATGGGCGAAGATACCCGTAGATCGCTGCAAGACACTTGTGTCAAGCTATGCTTCACGTTTAAAAGCTGTTATAACTGTAAAAGGATGTTGTACTAAGTACTAAGATTGAATGTCACTTGGGGGTTGAATAAAACTGATAATGATGTGAGCACAGAAAAGACATTTGTGGTTATTTCATTATAAATGTTATGTTATATTTGTCTGACCTACACGTGCCTCTTTGATTTAATTGTAAGCAAGATGACTGAATGATCAAAATCAATGTCAAACTGGCCAAAACACTCAATTTCAGTGGGGGTTGAATAATTTTGAACACAACTGTATTTACTAAACAACGATATGAGGAGAAACGTGCAAACCCTCTGCGTTACATTCACTTCAACAAAGGGAAGGAGGTGAGCAAAACAAGACCCCTTAATCCAGTGGAAGGGGCTGCGAAAACAGGCTTTACCATGAGAACAGCACCACCTTCAGGTCGTGAATAGTAACACTGAGTAAATATAAACTGTGTCATTAAAAAAGACTGACAAGTAAAATCTAAGGTAAAAGAAAAACGTTGTTTACCGATGCAGTTGTTGCCTGCGTCATATACTGGGAATATGAGACAAAATGATGCTAAAAACAATAGATAAATAATATGTTTTACATAAATATAAATTTTTAATGAAAACTAAACCTAAAACTAAAATTAAAACCAACCCTAAACTAAACTTAAGACTAAAATATAAATAAAACCAACCCTAATACTAAAACATAAAAACAAAACTAACCCTAAAACTAAAATAAAACTAACCCTAAGGCTGGGGTCAGACCAGCGCATTTTTAACGTGCGTTCTGGCGCACTTAATCACGGCCGCACTAGCAGCAAATGACGGGCAATGACAGCCAATATACGAAGTACGGCCGCACGAAAGTCCGGCCGCGCAACGCAAGTGGAAAATGAACGCATTTTTTCGAGAACGCAGAACCGCTAGTACGGACGTACAGAGTGCGCTGCGCCCGCTAGCGGTGTGTGTGCGTGATTAGGAGACGTCAGACGCTGCTCATGTTCGGCCAACATAACGTCCAGACACAAAAAGTTTCCTGGTTTGGATTCGTAAAACATCACACACGAAAATGCGCATCGTATGACCGTTTTTGCATATTCCGTGAAAAAATACATCAATGCGTTCGGACGCACTTTTTTACGTTCGCGTGTAAAAATGCTTTCGTTTGACCCTAGCCTAAAACTAAAACTAAAATAAAACTAACCCTAAAACTAAAATAAAACCCACCCTAAAACTAAAATAAAACTAACCCTAAAACTAAAATAAAACCCACCCTAAAACTAAAATAAAACCCACCCTAAAACTAAAATAAAACTAACCCTAAAACTAAAATAAAACCCACCCTAAAACTAAAATAAAACCCACCCTAAAACTAAAATAAAACTAACCCTAAAACTAAAATAAAACTAACCCTAAAACTAACCCTAAAACTAAACCCACCGTAAAACTAAAATAAAACTAACCCTAAAACTAAAATAAAACTAACCCTAAAACTAAACCCACCGTAAAACTAAAGTAAAACCCACCCTAAAACTAAAATAAAACCCACCCTAAAACTAAAATAAAACTAACCCTAAAACTAAAAGAAAACTAACCCTAAAACTAAACCCACCGTAAAACTAAAATAAAACTAACCCTAAAACTAAAATAAAACTAACCCTAAAACTAAAATAAAACTAACCCTAACCTACCCTAAAACTAAAATAAAACTAACCCTAAAACTAAAAGAAAACTAACCCTAAAACTAAACCCACCGTAAAACTAAAATAAAACTAACCCTAAAACTAAAATAAAACTAACCCTAAAACTAAAATAAAACTAACCCTAAAACTAAACCCACCGTAAAACTAAAGTAAAACCCACCCTAAAACTAAAATAAAACCCACCCTAACCTACCCTAAAACTAAAATAAAACTAACCCTAAAACTAAAATGAAACTAACCCTAAAACTAAAATAAAACCCAGCCTAAAACTAAAATAAAACTAACCCTTAAACTAAAAATAAAACTAACCCTAAAACTAAAATAAAACTAACCCTAAAACTAAACCCACCCTAAAACTAAAATAAAACCCAGCCTAAAACTAAAATAAAACTAACCCTAAAACTAAAATAAAACCCACCCTAAAACTAAACCCACCCTAAAACTAAAATAAAACTAACCCTAAAACTAAAATAAAACTAACCCTAAAACTAAACCCACCCTAAAACTAAAATAAAACCCAGCCTAAAACTAAAATAAAACTAACCCTAAAACTAAAATAAAACTAACCCTAAAACTAAACCCACCCTAAAACTAAAATAAAACCCACCCTAAAACTAAAATAAAACTAACCCTAAAACTAAAATAAAACCCACCCTAAAACTAAAATAAAACCCACCCTAAAACTAAAATAAAACTAACCCTAAAACTAAAATAAAACTAACCCTAAAACTAACCCTAAAACTAAACCCACTGTAAAACTAAAATAAAACTAACCCTAAAACTAAAATAAAACTAACCCTAAAACTAAACCCACCGTAAAACTAAAGTAAAACCCACCCTAAAACTAAAATAAAACCCACCCTAAAACTAAAATAAAACTAACCCTAAAACTAAAAGAAAACTAACCCTAAAACTAAAATGAAACTAACCCTAAAACTAAAATAAAACCCAGCCTAAAACTAAAATAAAACTAACCCTAAAACTAAAAGAAAACTAACCCTAAAACTAAACCCACCGTAAAACTAAAATAAAACTAACCCTAAAACTAAAATAAAACTAACCCTAAAACTAAACCCACCGTAAAACTAAAGTAAAACCCACCCTAAAACTAAAATAAAACCCACCCTAACCTACCCTAAAACTAAAATAAAACTAACCCTAAAACTAAAATGAAACTAACCCTAAAACTAAAATAAAACCCAGCCTAAAACTAAAATAAAAACTAACCCTTAAACTAAAATAAAACTAACCCTAAAACTAAAATAAAACTAACCCTAAAACTAAACCCACCCTAAAACTAAAATAAAACCCAGCCTAAAACTAAAATAAAACTAACCCTAAAACTAAAATAAAACCCACCCTAAAACTAAACCCACCCTAAAACTAAAAAAAACTAACCCTAAAACTAAAATAAAACTAACCCTAAAACTAAACCCACCCTAAAACTAAAATAAAACCCAGCCTAAAACTAAAATAAAACTAACCCTAAAACTAAAATAAAACTAACCCTAAAACTAAACCCACCCTAAAACTAAACCACCCTAAAACTAAAATAAAACTAACCCTAAAACTAAAAGAAAACTAACCCTAAAACTAAAATGAAACTAACCCTAAAACTAAAATAAAACCCAGCCTAAAACTAAAATAAAACTAACCCTAAAACTAAAAGAAAACTAACCCTAAAACTAAACCCACCGTAAAACTAAAATAAAACTAACCCTAAAACTAAAATAAAACTAACCCTAAAACTAAACCCACCGTAAAACTAAAGTAAAACCCACCCTAAAACTAAAATAAAACCCACCCTAACCTACCCTAAAACTAAAATAAAACTAACCCTAAAACTAAAATGAAACTAACCCTAAAACTAAAATAAAACCCAGCCTAAAACTAAAATAAAACTAACCCTTAAACTAAAATAAAACTAACCCTAAAACTAAAATAAAACTAACCCTAAAACTAAACCCACCCTAAAACTAAAATAAAACCCAGCCTAAAACTAAAATAAAACTAACCCTAAAACTAAAATAAAACCCACCCTAAAACTAAACCCACCCTAAAACTAAAATAAAACTAACCCTAAAACTAAAATAAAACTAACCCTAAAACTAAACCCACCCTAAAACTAAAATAAAACCCAGCCTAAAACTAAAATAAAACTAACCCTAAAACTAAAATAAAACTAACCCTAAAACTAAACCCACCCTAAAACTAAAATAAAACCCACCCTAAAACTAAAATAAAACTAACCCTAAAACTAAAATAAAACCCACCCTAAAACTAAAATAAAACTAACCCTAAAACTAAAATAAAACTAACCCTAAAACTAAAACAGAACTAACCCTAACCCTAAACTAAACTTAAGACTAAAATATAGATAAAACCAACCCTAATACTAAAAAACCAAAACAAAACCCACCCTAAAACTAAAATAAACCTAACCCTAAAGCTAAATTAACATTCAATCCTAACACTAAGGCTAGGTTCACACTTGGACGTAGCGCTGCGTCGCGCAATGCGCGCGTTTTTTTTTACGCACGTTCGCGCATATGAAAAAAACGCGCGAACGCGCATTGCAGCACTTTCGCGGCTATGTTTATGGCCTCGAACTGTATGCCCGAAAAGAAGCTCCCGGACTTCTTTGGGCGCAGGACATTTTAAAGCACGCTCCTGCACGCTTTAAACGCCCAGGTGTGAACGGGTCCCATTGAAAACAATGGGATTTCCCCGTTCATGCGTTTTAAAGCGTGCACGAACGCGTTTTAAAACATCTAGGTGTGAACGGGGCCTAAAACTTAGCCTAAAACCAACTCTAACACTAAAATAAAACTAAATTAAGATTAAAACCAAGCCTAAACTAACCCTAAGACTAAAATACAATTAAAACCAACACTAAAACTTACCCTAACTATAAACATAACCCTAAAACTAAAGGGGTTATTCAGAGTGCACTGAAATGTCGCTGACATTTCGATGCCCTCTTGTTCCCCGCCCTTGACTGCACTTCGGGGAATCAAAGTTCCCCACCCTGCGGTGTATTCAGCAAGCACCACAGGGCCCCCGGGGTGCAGGAAAAACCTGCCGCAAACCCGCTAGAAAAACCACTCCGAACACACCGGAAAATTAAGAGGAGCCGCCCATTCACAGCGCCGAGCAGACGCTGGAAAAAGCCGACATGCAGACGAACGGGGTAAAAAAAGAAAAAAAAAGATGTTTGAAGGTTTGAAAATTAAGGCTAAGGTCAGACGAACGCAGTTTTAACGTGCGTTTAGCCGCACGAAATCACGGCCGTGCTAGCAGCAAATGACGTCCAATGCCGGGAAACACACGAAGTACGGCCGCACGAAAGTTCGTCCGCGCAACGCAAGTGGCAAACGAACGCATTTTTTCTAGAACGTCAAACCGCTACTACTGACGTACAGAGTGCGCTGCGTCCGCTAGCGGCGTGTGTGCGTGATTGGGAGACGTCAGACGCTGCTAATGTCCGGCCAACATAACGTCCAGACGCAAAAAGTGTTTTATTGATGATCCGTACAAAATCACGGACGAAAATGCGCATCGTATGACCGCTATCGCGTATTTCGTGAAAAAATACGTCCGTTCGTTCGACCGCACTTTTCCGCGGACGACGCGAAAAATGCGTTCGTCTGACCCTAGCCTAAAACGCTGTCTGCAAAAAACCTACTGTACAAAAATGTCTGAAATTTACACATAAGATCCAATGAATGATAATAAAAAAGGGCTGTTGCTGAAAAATTCAGAAAAATGCCTAAAAGATCCTAAAAAATCTAAAAATAAAGAGACTTTTTGCTGCAGATTAAAAGAATAAACGGTTTATTAGATATTGATTTGAAACGGGAATATTTTTAACATTGAAGCCTATGGGATTCGCCTGAATAAACCTGCCGAATGAAAACTCCGAACATCAGGGCATTTCGGCAACGTTTCACTGCTGTTCGGTGTCTCTGAATAGATTAACCATTGCTTCTCTATGGGGGATTTCACTGCCATCGAACAGGCACCGTACGTGCTGGCAATTCGCCAAAAGTTGGCGAATTGCCTGCTCTCTGAATAGCCCAATGGCCCCATATGCTGAATTTCAGTGTCCGGTTACATTTCGGGGCCAAATCGACTCTCTTTGAATAACCCCTTAACACTAAAATAAAACTAAAAGCTAAAATACAACTAAATCCAACCCTAAACTAACCCCAAGTCTAAAATATAAATAAAACCTACTCTAGCCCTAAAATAAAAACCAAAACTAACTGTAAAACTGTATTCAACCCTAGCACTAAAATTACCCTAACTATAAAACTAAACCTAAAACCAACTCTAACACGAAAACTCTAACACTAAAACTCTAACGCTAAAACTCTAACGCTATAACTCTAAACCTAAAACTCTAACACTAAAACTAAAATATAAATAAAATCAAAAAATATAAATAAAACTAAAATGTAAATAAAACCAAAAGTTAAAATAACACTAAAACCAACTCTAGCCCTAAAGCTGAGCCTAACATTAACCACCACAGTGAGTGTAACCCAGGAGCATAAAACTAAGGAGTGACAGGACAATGACTAAATATAAACTCTACATTCTCACTGTAAGTTGAAGGAGAATCTGTTGCATCAAAATGAAGCCAGCATTGTCACATTGCACTGATGCTAAAGCTGCTGCCGCGCTCATGGGACACGGAGACCAGTGTGAGCTGCAAAGTCTCAGAACAGTAGACATGTGCATTAGTTTTAGTACTAAAACGATTTAGTCCGAATTTTGGGATAATTTAGTTTTCGTATGACTCAAGAGATATGAAACTGCTCAGTACAAAAAACGAAAGAAACTAAAATAAAATGCACTACATTTTAGTTTCAGTCCTTTTTGTGATATTACATTGAGTGAAGGAGACCAGCAATGAAGAGCGCAACATCGCAAAGCTACAGAAAAGGTTTGTATGTGTAATCCTTCCCAACCCCTACCCGAAAATCTGACAGTGATAGAGCTCCAGAATACTCACTCACAGCACAGACAGCCAGCACAGGAGAGGAAACCTTTACTTAACCCTTGCATCTCTATGAGGCAGACAAGATGATAAAAGCAGCTGGAGAAGGAAAACATTCAAATAAATCACACTGAAAGCTAATGACAGAGGAGGGCTGGATAGTAAAAACCCCTTTATAACAAGCAGCGCTGGGAGAAGAGAGGGACTTTATAAAACACGTGTTATCTCCCCTCCCGCTCTGCATAATAGGGGCTTAGGTCTGATACATTTTATATTATCCAGGAGCACTATCCCCCTTTCCTCATCTATAATACACGTTTTATATAAAGTCCCTCTCCTCTCCCAGTGCTGCTTGTTATAAAGTTTTTTTTTACGTCTGATACATTTAGTATCCAACTCACACACTTACTCTGTCATTATGAGCCTTCAGTGTGATTTATTTGAATGTTTTCCCTGGATTTAAAGTGCTTTATTTTATTATAAAAATCAATTTGCACCAGTCATCTCTTCTCTGAGCTTTCAGACCGATTTACGTTAATATTTTCCCTCTCCCCTGCTTTTATAATCCTGTCTGTCTCCCCCACAGAGATACAAAGTTTAAGTAAAAGTTCCCTCTCCTGTGCTGGATAAGCATAGCATTCCGAAGTTCTGCACCCTCCACATGCCAATGCAGTGGGATGTTCTATACAGAGAGGGACATTAATTAATTAAGGAGGATGTTATATACATTATACAGAGAAAGGTATAAATTGTGGAGGATGTTGTATACAGAGAGGGACATTAATTCAGGAGGATGTTCTATACATTATACAGAGAGGGGTATTAATTAATGCAGGTGGATGTTCTATACATTATACAGAGAGGAGCATTTTTTTAGCCTTTTAAATCCAGTGGCGGTGAGTGCTGAGGTTGGCTGCTTGTTATATTATCTCTCAGTACAATGTATCAGGCTCAGCTGTTACAGTAACTGACTGCTGCTCCTCCCAGCGCTCAGAGTTTCAGTAAAACAAGGAAATAATATTGTTCTAACCTCTTATATATAAAATTATTATTTAATAGTTTTATTGAAACTCTGAGCGCTGTGAAGATCAGCAGTCAGTTACTGTAACAGCTTTGCCTGACACATTGTGCTGAGAGTGAGAGATACTGTAACAAGCAGCGATCTCAGCCCTCTGAGGAGCCACTACAATAGTAATTGTATCCGCTGGTTTTCGGATGAACGAAATTAGTTTTCATACTAAAGAACTGAAAACAAATTTTTTTAGCAACTAAATAAATTGCGTTTTATGACTAATCCATTAGTTCAAAACAAAATTTTGTGCTTTGCACATGTCTACAGAACAGGACTCCACAGAGACCAACGTATGGTCATGCAGTGCTGCTAGAAGGACAACAGACACAGTGTTCTTCACTGTACGACTGCACTTCCTTTATACCATATTTGTATTTTTACGCTGTTAAAGGGACACTACCACTTACATAAGCTGCATCTAGATTACTTGTGCATTACAAATAAAAATGCCTTATAAAACACATTATAAAACACAATAGACAACACATTATACAACACATTATAAAGCACATGCTGCTGTTTTCTTTCTTAGTTTGAAGTAACTGCAGGTGAAAAGGAAAACATAAAGTTAGTTTTTTTATCTCCTCTTTGCATTTTGTGGCTTTTTCTCATGATGCAACATTTACCAAAAGCGTTGCGGCTCTTGTTTATTTAATCTACATTACTTAACAGTTAATAAGGTGGAGGAGGGAATGTTTAGATAAGGCAGCAGGGGGTGTATGGTGTTCCCCAGGCTAACTGAGATGAGAGCTGGTAGCTGAATGAGATAAAACAGGGAGCTTAAAAGACTTCTAATCTACTCCCTGGTGATGTCCTTTGAATACATACCACTCAATACAATGATGTGAGTCGGTGACTGACCCATTCACTCCATTCTATGACCAAAGTCACACAGTGAGGAGCAAGTGATGGAAAGATCTTGGGGGGGGGGCAGTTTACAACACAAAATATCACACAATGGATGCACCCAGTGACACATATAAAGGAAAATATCACACAATGGACGCACCCAGTGATACATATAGAGGAAAATATCACACAATGGATGCACCCAGTGACACATATAGAGGAAAATATCACACAATGGATGCACCCAGTGACACATATAGAGGAAAATATCACACAATGGATGCACCCAGTGACACATATAGAGGAAAATATCACACAATGGATGCGCCCAGTGATACATATAGAGGAAAATATCACATAATGGATGAGCCCAGTGACACATATAGAGGAAAATATCACACAATGGATGCACCCAGTGACACATAGAGGAAAATATCACACAATGGATGCACCCAGTGATACATATAGAGGAAAATATCACACAATGGATGCACCCAGCAGGCAATTCAGCCGGCTTCCAGACTCAGGCGAGCCCCCGGCTCGGCCGGGCCTCCAGGTCCCATTTTAAAAGGGAAATTTTCGGCTGATTTTTTTCGGCTGAATTTTCAATTTCGGCCGAAACCGAAAACACCATTTTCGGCAAACAATTTTCGGTGCATCCCTAGTGAAAAGCTAAAGTAGTGGAGGAGCCGCATCTCCCGGCGACCCTGCTCTGCCCTTGCACCATTATTTTGTATCCACGCACTCTTGTTCACGTGGCACCTGTGTGCTGTACGACCTTATTGTTGAATCATTTGTTTACACTGTATTCTGGCAGGAATTGATAAAGTGAGATCTCTCGCATTTTCTAGGGGTGCACATTCGTTTCGCAACAAATCTCAATTCATATTTTGGAAGTACTTCCGAAATAACAAATTGATTTGATCCGAATTCGAAACGAATTTGATTCGTTATACTGTTTCACAAGAGAACTATTGATTAAATGATTCCTCAGCAGGATTTGTTTTATTGGTGTTTTACTTACGGATCCGAAATTCAAATCGATATCAAATATCGAATCAATGGCTGTCAACTTACATTACATACAAGTCAGTACTAAAGCAAACGACATTATGAAACCAATCAGATTCATTTGACTGTTTCACAAAGGACCCCGTCCCTGTAAATTGGCCTGTGGTGCTGAATCTGTTGTATTCAACACCACAGGCTAATGGACAGCTCAATATTTAACCCTAGCTTGACTTTTAACAACAGGATTTGATTTATTGAGGTTTTATTTAGTGATCCAAAATTCGAATCGATATTAAATCGATCCCAACTTACAATGGTTGTTTTTTTTTTAATGATCCGATATACCAAACGAAAACGAAATAACGAAATGAATCAAAACGTAACGAAAAACTATTTTGAAATTAAACAAAACAAATTTTTCGGACTCGCGCAGACCTGTATCATGTTCATGCTTTTCAGAAATAAAAAAGAATTCTTCAAAAGCTTGAATTGTCCTAAATTCACAGATTTGTACAGGAATTGTGCAGCGAACACCTCGGAGGCAGGTCTTTGTGCTGCGTGATGGTTTGTGTCTAGGAGGCAGGTCTTTGTGCTGCGTGATGGTTTGTGTCTAGGAGGCAGGTCCATCTGCTGCGTGATGGTTTGTGTGTATAGGAGGCAGGTTTTTGTGAGGCGTGATGGTTTGTGTGTGTGTCATTGCACCGGCTGTTGGCGGTTACACGGTAGTGTAAATCTATGGTCTGTCACGGCTACGCCAGCAGGTTCTGATTTGAGAAAGCGAGGAAATATTGGCCTACAATTCTCTCCATGACTCTTATATCGCTGTTTAGTCGATAAACCCAAAGAATCACTATAATGGGAAGAAACATAGCCAGGCTTTGTGTTAATCTCATATTGCCACCTAATGGCTAACTTGCAGCAATGCACCTCACATGGCAACACTAGCTAGAAGTTACCTGTATACACACCATGCAATGCTGAACAATGTAACCATAAAAAAACACAACACACCTTCTGGATTCTGATGTTTTATCTGGTTTCTTATTTGCAAATCTCTTGGTATAGAATGGGTTAAACAGCACAGGGGAGAAGAGATTAGGAGGGCTGGACATTTTTCTGGGTCTCTTACTCTCACCTAGGGATAAGCTGTTCGATCTGTTCGGAGTTCACATCAAACATCGGCCGTTCGGCTGTTCGCCAAACTCCGAACATTTCCGTGTGTTCGGTTCGAGTTCGCCCACAATGCACCACAATGGACCACAATGCACTTTTCCACTGGCCTGAAGCTTGTAATTGGCTACAGCCTTGCACCTGACCACAGGTCAGGTGAAAGACAGGTGCAAGACTATGCCAATCGCGGCTCAGAGTCCTGATTGGGCAAATTTTGCTCAATCATGGGCTCACAGAGCTAAGTCCCGCAGCACACTATATAAGGCTTCACTCAGCCACAGCGCGTGTTTTTTGAGAGGAGATTGTTCTGTTAGTGTGTGTTCTCACTGCCAGCAGCTATTGGGGGGGTCTCACTACTACAGGATATCTGGGAATTGTTGTAATCTGTGTGTTTTCACTTCCAGCAGCTATTGGGGGGGGTCTCACTACTACAGGATATCTGGGAATTGTTGTAATCTGTGTGTTCTCACTGCCAGCCGCTATTGGGGGGTCTCACTGATTTATAGGAGGTTTCTGGGAATTGTAATCTGTGTCTTGTCACTGTTGCCAGCTATCAGGGGGTCCTATCAGGGGTCTCACAGATTTGTAGCAGATATCTGGGAATTGTAATCTGTGTCTTGTCACTGGCTGCCAGCTATCAGGGTGTCTCAGTGAGTTATACCAGAGTTCTGGAAATCTTTAATCCAGATAACACAGTTGAATCAGAGTTCTGCATATCTCCAATTTTTATAACAGAGTTGAATCAGAGTTCTGTATATCTTTAATCTATATATCACTGTAATGCCCCACGCCGAGGTCGGACCGCGGCCGCCATATTGGGACGCCTGGCAGACTCACCTGAGGTCCCTCGTGGCGCGTCGCTCCCTGATTCCGTTCTTCAGCTCGAGGGAGGAGAGCCAGGATGTGTCCCACGCCGTCTCCGGGATCCAACTGAACAGGAGGCAAGCGAGCATGCGCGATCGTCCATCCCAGAGCATGAAGACCTAGGTACTCTGGCACCCTCTGCTGGTCAAGTTAAGGTACTGCACCCCACCTGCACTGGAGATCCTCGTATACCACCAATTAATCTACCTAACACTCAGGTATCCCTATTACACCTGCGAGTCCCAGGTGAACGGTGTTCGTATGATTCCCTGAACCCTATTTAAACCTGCCGCCTTCTCCAGTTCACTAACCAGGTTATACTGTGGTTACACCACGTTACCCATTGGTTCCCCTTCGTGTTCCTCTAAAAGGATTCTGACTTCCGTTCCTGCTGCCGATACAGCTCTGCTCCAGTTCCTGTTGCCACGGTACAGCTCCACTCCGGTTCCCGCTGCCACAGTACAGCTCCGCTCCGGTTCCTGTTGCCACGGTACAGCTCCACTCTGGTTCCCGCTGCCACAGTACATCTCCGCTCTGGTTCCTGTTGCCACGGTACAGCTCCACTCCGGTTCCCGCTGCCACAGTACAGCTCCGCTCCGGTTCCCGCTGCCACAGTACAGCTCCGCTCTGGTTCCTGTTGCCACGATACAGCTCCGCTTCTATTCCTACGGCCACGATACAGCTCTGCTTCTGTTGCCACGATACAGCTCCGCTTTGGTTCCTACCATCACGGTATAGCTCCATTCCGCTTCCATATTCAGGATTTCCATCGCAGTGCCAGTTCCACCTCCCGGCATACCTCTACCCCTGGACTATTTCCAAGATTGCAACCGTATTTAATTATCCTTACAACTCTCCGTTCTGGACTTTTATTTCTGTCAAAAGAAACATTACATTACTTTATTCTGGATTTATATTTTGTTGTCTTCAGTAAAGCTTAATCAATCATATTCCTTCTGGTCTCCTCCTTCAGCTTGCCATTGGGTTCCATACACCCAACACCATACAGGGGTCAAAGCCTCTGTCCTTACAGAATAACCTGGTTCTATAAACATGGAACCCGCAAGCTCGAACCAAATCCTTGCTGTACTTACAGAACAAGTGTCAGCACTAACCAAGGTGGTACAGAAACTACAAACCGGCCAAGAAGCCTTATTGCATAAGGAAAGAAGCCGGGCTGAGAGTACTGCATTACCTCCATCACCATCCGGCTCTATGATACAGCAGGTGGATCTGCCCGCTCCCGAGCCCAGAGTCAACATGCCTGAACGGATTGCCGGTGATCGCACAAGGTATCGTACGTTCATCACCGCCTGTGAGCTCATGTTTTCACTTTGTCCACGTACCTATGGATCGGGCTCTGTGAAGGTGAGGTCGGTCATCTCCTTACTGTCTGGACCTCCACAGGAATGGGCCTTCCAGTTACTACGTGAAGGAAGCCCCCTATTGACTTCCTGGGGTTCCTTCGTCCGAGCTATGAATCCTATCTATGATGACCCTCTAAGGTCTTCCGCTGCACTAACCACCATCCGACATCTAAAACAAGGAAGGCGACCGGTGGAGGATTACATCTCTGAGTTCCGGGCAGTGGCAGCCGATACAGGCCTGAATGATGTGGGCCGTAAAGATCACTTTCGTCATGGTCTTTCTGAACAATTGAAAGATGAATTGGCTCGTATAGGAGTACCTACTTCCTTGGAGGCCTTGATTACCCAGTCTCTGGTCTTGGATCAATGCTTCAGAGAACGACGTCAAGAAAGACTCTCTAATGCTCCTTTCACCTCCCCTCGAAGACACGAACCTTCTCCTGTGTCTTCTCCACGACCGACCTCCTCCTCTTCAAATCCCGAACCCATGGAGATTGGTACCACCAAAGGTCCGCTGTCGCCCTCTGAGCGTGATAGATGTCGCAGCCAGAATCTCTGCCTGTATTGCGGTCAACCAGGTCATCTTTTGCGTGGCTGCCCTACACGACCACCACGTCCCTCTGAAAGAGGTAAGAACCATCCAACTATTGCCTCTCTTCAAAGTGTGGTCGGCTCTGCTTCTACTCACCTAGCCATTCCTGTCACCTTACAGTGGGGAGATAGAAGCGTCGATTTGAACGCCATCATCGACTCTGGAGCCAGTAACAGCTTCTTTGACTCATCCCTTGCTACCTCCTTGGCTGTTCCTACTCAACTAAAAAAGAAACCCGTGCCTCTGCATATGGTGGATGGAAGCACCCTACGCACCGGTCCAGTTACCCACGAAACCACCCTCTTGAAGCTCCTAATTGGAACCAAGCACCAAGAAAATCTTCAGTGGGACATTGTTCCTTCACCCTTATTCCCTATAGTTCTGGGACTTCCTTGGCTCCGCACCCATAACCCATATATTGATTGGCCTTCCAATACCGTGTCCTTCCCCTCCTGTCACTGTCGAGTCCACTGCATGAACGGCTCCAAGTCCGAGAAGGTCGCCTTTTCCACCTATCCATCTTCCACGCTACCACCTAAGTATTCAGAATTTCAAGACGTATTTGAGAAAAAAGGGGTCGATACACTTCCTCCACACAGAGAGTACGACTGTCCTATTGACCTCCTTCCAGGAGCACCCATACCCCATGGACGTATCTTTAACCTGTCTGTTCCCGAATCACAGTCTCTGAAGGACTACATCGAAGACAGTCTTACAAAGGGATTCATCCGTCACTCTACATCTCCTGCTGGAGCGGGTATCTTCTTCGTTGGGAAAAGAGACGGCGGTCTCCGCCCTTGCGTTGACTATAGAGCATTAAACGCGATTACAGTACGGAATCGTTACCCGCTCCCATTGATTCCTGAACTACTCGATAGGGTGAAGGATGCGTGTATTTTTACTAAGATTGATCTTCGTGGAGCGTATAATTTGGTCCGCATGAGAAAAGGAGACGAGTGGAAGACCGCCTTTCGATCCCGATACGGTCACTTCGAGTATCTCGTCATGCCATTTGGGTTATGCAATGCTCCAGCCGCCTTCCAGCATTTTCTCAACGACATCTTCCGTGACGTTCTGGATACCTTCCTTGTGGTCTACCTCGACGATCTCTTGGTATACTCTCGAACCATCCAAGAACATGAACAGCACGTCCGTCTTGTGTTATCTCGTCTTCGTCAACATAAGCTATATGGCAAAATCGAGAGAAGCACTTTTGAAAAATCCTCTATAGAATTCCTGGGATATGTCCTATCACCAGGACATGTTGAAATGGACAAAGCCAAGATTAAGGCGATCCTAGACTGGCCGACACCCAGAGATAGAAAGATGGTTCAACAATTCATGGGATTCGCCAACTTTTATCGTCGCTTCATTCGGTCCTTCTCTCATCTCACCGCACCCATCACTTCCCTGACCAAAAAAGATGTAAAATTCTGTTGGACTGAAGAAGCTCAGCAAGCCTTCGACAAGCTGAAAGAAAGCTTCACCCAAGCCCCCATCCTGAAACAACCAGACATCGACTTACCATATTCTCTGGAGACAGACGCCTCCGATATCGCCCTAGGAGCAATTCTCTCCCAGAAATCGGGAGTAAAGAACCTTATGCATCCCGTGGCCTTTTATTCCAGACGTCTTTCCCCAGCCGAAAAGAATTACAGTATAGGTGAGAAAGAGCTCCTGGCGATCAAGAGTGCCCTCGAGGAATGGAGACACCTTCTCGAAGGGGCAAAACATCCCGTGGTCGTCTACACGGACCACCGCAATTTGGAATATCTCCACACCGCCAAAAGATTGCGACCTCGACAAGCCAGATGGGCGTTATTCTTCGCCCACTTCCTGTTGCAAATTACCTACAGACCTGGAGTAAGAAATGGTAAGGCAGATGCGCTTTCCCGTCGGTACGATTCAGACGCCTTTCCTTCCACCACTCAACCTGACTCCATCCTACCTGACGAATTCTTCTGTGCCTCACAAGGATCCTTAATAGAAAATATAAAGAAATATAGTCTTCAACCACCGACTGACGTTCAGGGGCTCATACCCAACGATGGACTTTTCTATCATGATGAACAAATATATGTTCCTCCAGAGGTTCGTCTACAGGTATTACAACACTCCCACGACCTCCCGGCTGCTGGACATGGTGGCATCAAGAAAACCATAGATACCGTACATCGACACTTCTGGTGGCCATCCGTGAAGAAGGACATCATCGCCTTTGTAACCTCTTGTTCTGTTTGTGCACGCAACAAGCAACCCCGTACCCGTCCTGCTGGTCTTCTCCAACCCCTGGCTCCACCGCTGCATCCGTGGAAAGATATTTCGATGGACTTTATAGTAGATCTTCCCCCTTTGCATCGCTACACCACCATCCTGGTAGTGGTAGACCGCTGTACCAAGATGGCCCATTTCATACCAGCAGTAGGCCTACCCACAGCAGCTGAAACAGCCACCTTGTTCATCAAGGAGATATTCCGCCTCTATGGTACTCCTCGTTCCATTGTCACAGACAGAGGATCTCAGTTTACTTCCCGTTTTTGGTCCCAAATGTGTCGTAGCTTAAAAATTGCCAGGTGTCTTTCTTCAGCCTTTCATCCACAGAGTAACGGCCAGACTGAGCGGACAAATCAGACGCTGGAACAATACCTTCGTTGCTTCACCACGCATCTCCAAGACGACTGGCTGGACGTCATACCGACTGCCGAATTTGCGTACAATACTCAGGTACACTCATCAACTCGCTTTTCACCTTTCTTTGCCAATTACGGTTATCATCCTAGCACTCTTCCAGAGATGCCGCTCAACACTCCGGTTCCAGAAGTATCAACCCGCTTGAGAAACCTACACTGTCAACTACGAACGCTATGCCACCAGTTGCTACGAGCCCAACAGAACCAAAAGAAATATGCTGATCGTGGTCGCAAGGAAGCTCCTGTGTATGCACCTGGAGACAAGGTGTTACTATCCACGGCTCATCTCCGTTTGGATTGTCCCTCGAAGAAGCTGGGCCCTCGCTACATTGGCCCATTCCTGGTCCTCAGAATGGTTAACTCCGTGGCGGCCCGCTTAACTCTTCCTCCTTCCTACAGGACCCATCCTGTCTTCCATGTATCTCTCTTGAAACCCTGGCATGAGAATCCGTTCCCAGATCGGAATATTAAACCACCTGCTCCTGTACCCATATCTGGAGAAGAGGAATTCGAGATATCACGTATTCTGGATTCGAGACTCCGTTACGGCAGGTTAGAATACTTGGTACACTGGAAGGGATACGGTCCTGAAGAACGATCTTGGGAACCCAGTGCCAGCGTCCATGCTCCTGCAAAGGTTCGTGCCTTTCATATCCGTTATCCTTCCAAGCCGTCGACCAAGCGCACCCGGGGGTTGCGCCTTGGTGGGCGGTCCTGTAATGCCCCACGCCGCGGTCGGACCGCGGCCGCCATATTGGGACACCTGGCAGACTCACCTGAGGTCCCTCGTGGCGCGTCGCTCCCTGATTCCGATCTTCAGCTCGAGGGAGGAGAGCCAGGATGTGTCCCACGCCGTCTCCGGGATCCAACTGAACAGGAGGCAAGCGCGCATGCGCGATCGTCCATCCCAGAGCATGAAGACCTAGGTACTCTGGCGCCCTCTGCTGATCAAGTTAAGGTACTGCACCCCACCTGCACTGGAGATCCTCGTATACCACCAATTAATCTACCTAACACTCAGGTATCCCTATTACACTTGCGAGTCCCAGGTGAACGGTGTTCGTATGATTCCCTGAACCCTATTTAAACCTGCCGCCTTCTCCAGTTCACTAACCAGGTTATACTGTGGTTACACCACGTTACCCAGTGGTTCCCCTTTGTGTTCCTCTAAAAGGATTCTGACTTCCGTTCCTGCTGCCGATACAGCTCCGCTCCGGTTCCTGTTGCCACGGTACAGCTCCACTCCGGTTCCCGCTGCCACAGTACAGCTCCGCTCCGGTTCCTGTTGCCACGGTACAGCTCCACTCCGGTTCCCGCTGCCACAGTACAGCTCCGCTCCGGTTCCTGTTGCCACGGTACAGCTCCACTCCGGTTCCCGCTGCCACAGTACAGCTCCGCTCTGGTTCCTGTTGCCACGATACAGCTCCGCTTCTATTCCTGCGGCCACGATACAGCTCTGCTTCTGTTGCCACGATACAGCTCCGCTTTGGTTCCTACCATCACGGTATAGCTCCATTCCGCTTCCATATTCAGGATTGCCATCGCAGTGCCAGTTCCACCTCCCGGCATACCTCTACCCCTGGACTATTTCCAAGATTGCAACCGTATTTAATTATCCTTACAACTCTCCGTTCTGGACTTTTATTTCTGTCAAAAGAGACATTACATTACTTTATTCTGGACTTATATTTTGTTGTCTTCAGTAAAGCTTAATCAATCATATTCCTTCTGGTCTCCTCCTTCAGCTTGCCATTGGGTTCCATACACCCAACACCATACAGGGGTCAAAGCCTCTGTCCTTACAATCACTCACCATGTCAGAAAAACCAAAAAGGACAGGCAGACGCTCCCAGACACAGATAAGAGGGCAAGCAGCCTCTGTGTTGGGAGGCTGTGCCTCTGGTCGTCGTGGACGTGGTGCATCCTCTGCAGGGGCACGCTTGTCCTTTCTAACTGGTGCTGGCCGTCTTAAGCAGCAGCAACATACAGAGGATTTGGTGGATTGGCTAACCAGGCCATCCTCATCCTCCGAGTCCTCTGCCAGCCAGGCTTGTAGTGCTTTACAGTCCACCTCAGCTGCCAAAGCATCTAATGCAGCCTCCATGTCCACAGCTACTCCTGCCGTAGCCTCACCAACATACACGGAGGTGTCAGCTGAATTGTTTGACTACAATGACAGTGACATGCTGCTTGAGGATGCGCAGCAACTACAGTGCTCTGATTCAAACTCTGAGGTTGAGGAAGGGAGTATAATCAACCTAGAGGAAGGGGGTGCCAGTGACACACAAATAACTGGCACTCATGTTGCCCCAGCAGCTGCAGCATACTGCCAAGATGGCTCCAGTGATGAGGAGATAGGGGGTGATGACGATGATGAGGTCACTGACTCCACCTGGGTGCCTGATCGAACAGAGGAGTCAAGGGAGGAGGAGGAGGCACAACAAAAACGAGGCAGAACGTCCTCTATGAGCAACCGTAGCCAGTCCAAGGCATCAGATGTCAGAGCTGCTCAGGTGCAGAGCGCTGTTGTCTCGCAGCACACGTCCAAGATCTCTGCTGTCTGGGAGTTCTTCATGACTTATGCAGCAGACTGCAGTGTTGCTATTTGTAAGCTATGTCAGAAGAGGATCAAGCGTGGGACAGATATCCCACGCTTGGGTACCACGTGCTTGAGGCGACATATGACCACCTGCCACGCATCCCGTTGGCCAGGGCCGGACTGGGGATAAAAACCGACGTGTTTGGGTATCACAGAGCTGTACAGTAATGTGCGGCGTGTTTGAGGGTATCACAGAGCTGTACAGTAATGTGCGGCGTGTTTGAGGGTATCACAGAGCTGAACAGTAATATGCAGCTCACATTTTATATATTGCCCCCAGCTCACACGTGGATATATATTGCCCCAGCTCAATCATGGATATATAGGGCCCCAGCTCAATCATGGATATATAGTGTCCCCACCCCAGCTACTACATGGATATATAGTTGGGGGATTTCTGGGGTGTTATGGATAAGCAGCTCGGCCCACCCCCTCACCCGCTCCTCCGGTGCCTGTATGTGACTGGCATCACTGAATTAAATTACATGCTGAGCTCAACGGATTTACTGATTACAGAGTCCTACAACAGTGAAGGCAAACCATGGCACCCCAAATGTTTCGGAACTACATGCCCCATGATGCTTAGTCACACATAAGGCTGGCTGCGCAGTATGGGACATGTTGTTCAGAAACATCTGGGGTGTCAAGATTCGCCATCATTATACTACATGTCCTTTCAAGAACAATGAAATAATATATTTAAAAAATAGACATACGGTACTATAGGAGTTGTTCACTAACTAATCTTCACTTTATTTGTTACTGCACAGGAATTGCACATTTAAGTCACACAAATGAGCAGAAGAAACACGGATTTAGAGAATGTTCAATTTCAGATATTTTGGCCAAGAATGTGCAATTCTTACCCATTTCACAGCTGAGTGAATAACCCCCTACTGTCATACTGTAATTTCTTTTATGCCAGACTAACACTTCTACAAGGACAGTGTATATGTTTATTTTTTAACATTACATATTAAATGTATTATGATGAGAAACAAAAACTAGAACAGGAGGATTCTTTACTTTATAAGTAAACATTCATATTATTATGTGTATAAATATTTGTAAACACTAACCAGCAATACTGAATAAGTACCACTATAAAGTGCATATGCCCCAGGACACACTTTGGCCTATAATGTGAGATTCCTGACAATTTAGTGAATGACACTGTATTGTCTCATCGGTAAGGGAATTTAGATTAGCATGAAAAATACAACACGATGGCCTATGCTGGCGCCTAGTTAATAATAATAGTAATATGTTCACTGGTTAGTAAGGCATACCTTTCTCTTTGCCATCCATGGCAGCAGCACATATACACACAGCAGAGCTGCAGAGGTGACATCAATCACACTGCCCAGGATCACAGCAAGGGCCAGCAAGCCTGTGTACACCTGGACCGACTCTGCCGAGTACTGCAGCTGGATTTCTGACTGGCAGGCAGGGCTAGCCATGGTTGGGTGGGCGCTCTACAATAACCTGTCTCCTCCTGAGGGGCTGCCTCCTCCTGTGCCACTCGCTACCACTCGCCGTGAAACAGGACGGAGGTCTGGCGGAGCCGCTGGGAGGAGTTGGCTGAGCGAGTGGAGCAGACGCAGACCGGCTGGCTGGCCTGGCGCTGGGCAGCCTCCCTCATCACCAGCAATGATGACTCCATCAGGGGCCCCATCTTCTGCGCGGCGCCTGCACATTGCCTCTAAGGAAGTGAGGAGGGCGGAGCCAATGCAGCGTGCGTGCCGTCCAGTGAACACAAGGCTGGAAGACGGCACTCACGCTGCAGCGGCTGTGTCAGCCCAGCGGCCCCTCCTCCCTCACTATACTTACAGTCAAGTCGACAGACGGCAGCGCGGCGTCCTTGCAGTGTATAACCCGCGGGCCGGTCCGGCTGCTGCTGGCCGCTACCAGCCCACTGATTCTCAAGGAATAATGATGCTGCGGGCCTGTAGTCCAAAGATGGTATCCCGGTAGGCCAGTCCGGCCCTGCCATTGGCACAACACTTTGCATAGGTCTTCCTCCTCATCATCTGTCTCTACCCACACTATTTGTCCTGCCATGTCATTGCCTACAACCTCCACTGACAGGGATGATGCTACAGTAATGGGTGTACCAGTGTACAATGTGACAGCATCCCATCAGCTGAAGATTTACACAGTCAGATTACGTTGCCCCAGCTGCTGCACTCCCTCCACTCCATCACCATCACCATCCCTCGCAAGGGTAAAGTTGCAGAGCTCATCCTGCCCGCACAGAGGGAGGACAGGATGAAACAACTTGAGGACTCTCTAAAGCGACACTTGTGTAACACCTTTCCAGGCACTGGTAGATTACCAAGTGATGACACAGGTGCTTCAGAGTCTGCGGATGATCAGAGGAATAGCAGTGAAGGCCAGGGCCGCTTGACTGATGCCTTTTTAAATTTTTTTAGTCCACGACGCCCAGGGACGTCAAATGTAGGCACCCATTGCCAGCGCCTTCACCGTATGGTGCAGGACTACCTAGGGGCAAGGGCAGACCTGGATACCTTTCCAGCAGATGATCCACTGGCTTACTGGGTGTTGAGATTGGATCACTGGCCAGAATTTAGCCAATATGCTATGCAGCTACTAGGTTGCCCTTCATCCAGCATGCTTTCTGAAAGGACGTTCAGTGCCGCTGGAGGTTTTGTCACAGACAAAAGAGTGCGTCTGTCCACTGACTCTGTAGACCGGCTGACATTTATAAAAATGAATCAGTCCTGGATTAGTAGCTATCAATCCTCTGATGCTGACGTAACTGAATAGATCGGGGATCTCTTCTGCATTCCCAAAACCTCCACCACTGCACTCTTCCGCAATACCACAAAGGGGTTACAGCGTCTCTGCCCCATCCCTCACACTCCATCACGTCTCTGCCCGATCCCTCACACTCCATCACATTTCTGCCCCATCCCTCGCACTCCATCATGTCTCTGTCCCATCATGTCTCTGCACCATCCCTCACACTCCATGTTTCTGCCCCATCCCACGCACTCCATCATGTTTCTGCCCCATCCATCGCACTCCATCATGTTTCTGCCCCATCCCTCACACTCCATCATGTCTCTGTCCCATCATGTCTCTGCCCCATCCCTCGCACTTCATTACGTTTCTGCCCCATCCCTCACACTCATCACGTCTCTGCCCCATCCCTCACACTCCATCACGTCTCTGCCCCATCCCTCGCACTCCATCATGTCTCTGTCCCATCATGTCTTTGCACCATCCCTCGCACTCCATCATGTTTCTGCCCCATCCCTCGCACTCCATCATGTTTCTGCCCCATCCCTCGCACTCCATCATGTCTCTGCCCCATCCCTCGCATTCCATCATGTCTCTGTCCCATCATGTCTAGTCCCCATCCCTTGCATTCCATCATGTTTCTGCCCCATCCCTCGCACTCCATCATGACTCTGTCCCATCATGTCTCTGCCCCATCCCTCACAATCCATCATGTTTCTGCCCCATCCCTCGCACTCCATCATGTTTCTGCCCCATCCCTCACAACCCATGTTTCTGCCCCATCCCCCGCACTCCATCATCTCTCTGTCCCATCATGTCTCTGCACCATCCCTCACACTCCATCATGTTTCTGCCCCATCCCTCGCACTCCATCATGTCTCTGCCCCATCCCTCGCACTCCATCATGTCTCTGCCCCATCCCTCGCACTCCATCTCGTCTCTGTCCCATCATGTCTCCGCACCATCCCTCCCAATCCATCATGTTTCTGCCCCATCCCTCGCACTCCATCATGTCTCTGTCCCATCATGTCTCTGCCCCATCCCTCGCACTTCATTACGTTTCTGCCCCATCCCTCGCACTCCATCATGTCTCTGCCCCATCCCTCACACTCATCACGTCTCTGCCCCATCACGTCTCTGCCCCATCCCTCACACTCCATCACGTCTCTACCCGATCCCTCACACTCCATCACGTTTCTGCCCCATCCCTCGCACTCCATCATGTCTCTGTCCCATCATGTCTCTGCACCATCCCTCACACTCCATCATGTTTCTGCCCCATCCCATGCACTCCATCATGCTTCTGCCCCATCCATCGCACTCCATCATGTTTCTGCCCCATCCCTCACACTCCATCATGTCTCTGTCCCATCATGTCTCTGCCCCATCCCTCGCATCAGTCCTGGATTAGTAGCTATCAATCCTCTGATGCTGACGTAACTGAATAGATCGGGGATCTCTTCTGCATTCCCAAAACCTCCACCACTGCACTCTTCCACAATACCACAAAGGGGTTACAGTGTGAAGGCACTTGCTGCCACCAAAGGCATAATATTTGGGTGCACTGACGCCTGTACCAGATTCATATCATTTTAATATTGGACCGCAGAGTCCAACCCTGCACTCTTCCACAATACCACAGAGGGGTTACATACGGTGTGAAGGCACTTGCTGCCACCAAAGGCACAATATTTGGGTGCACTGACGCCTGTACCAGATTCATATCATTTTAATATTGGACCGCAGAGTCCAACCCTGCACTCTTCCACAATACCACAGAGGGGTTACATACAGTGTGAAGGCACTTGCTGCCACCAAAGGCACAATATTTGGGTGCACTGACGCCTGTACCAGATTCATATCATTTTAATATTGGACCGCAGAGTCCAACCCTGCACTCTTCCACAATACCACAGAGGGGTTACTTATGGTGTGAAGGCACTTGCTGCCACCAAAGGCACAATATTTGGGTGCACTGCCACTGACGCCTATACCAGATTCATATCATTTTAATATTGGACCGCAGGGTCCAACCCTGCACTCTTCCACAATACCACAGAGGGGTTACTTATGGTGTGAAGGCACTTGCTGCCACCAAAGGCACAATATTTGGGTGCACTGCCACTGACGCCTATACCAGATTCATATCATTTTAATATTGGACCGCAGGGTCCAACCCTGCACTCTTCCACAATACCACAGAGGGGTTACGGTGTGACGGCACTGGTGCCGACACTAAAGGGCCAATTTTAAAGCACCTATTGTTACTTACATCCAAAGCCTGCATAAGTTTCACCATAATTTAGCCAAAAAAATCACTGAACTTGTTCTGCGTGTCCTAAAATGTCTCCTCTTTTCATACAGGCTGCTGCCCCAAGCAGTTGTTTATGAATAGATTAAAGGAAAAACATTTACCGTCATTTGAAATGTCATTTGTTTGTTTTTAAATGTTTCTATACATCCTAGAAATCCGCCACTTCACGGGCAGGTTATGGGGACCTCCTAGGCACGATATTTGAAGGAATTTTTGGTTTTTATTCTTAACCTTTGTTTCATGGAAAACTCACTGTTCCTTTAAAAACTTTTTTTTAAACTTTTTGTCCTTGTTTCCTGTCCCCCAGGGCACTACCTGGACCCCCATACACCTTTTATGGCTAATATCTTGCATATATGCCCTCTTGGAGGGCACTCTAAAAATCGAACGTTCGAGACCCACTGACTTGCATTGAGTTCAAATCGTGTTCGAGTTCGAACTCGAACTTTTTAAATTGTTCGAGTTCGAATGCGAACCGAACACGGAGGTGTTCGGCTCATCCCTACTCTCATCCCTATCCCATTATGTCTCTGCCCCATCCCTCACAATCCATTATGTCTCTGCCCCATCCCTTGCACTCCATCATGTCTCTGTCCCATCATGTCTCTGCCCCATCCCTCGCACTCCATCATGTTTCTGCCCCATCCCTCACAATCCATCATGTCTCTGTCCCATCATGTCTATGCCCATCCCTCGCACTCCATCATGTCTCTGTCCCATCATGTCTCTGCACCATCCCTCGCACTCCATCATGTTTCTGCCCCATCCCTCGCACTCCATCATGTTTCTGCCCCATCCCTCACACTCCATCATGTCTCTGTCCCATCATATCTCTGCCCCATCCCTCACACTCCATCATGTCTCTGTCCCATCATATCTCTGCCCCATCCCTCACACTCATCACGTCTCTGCCCCATCACGTCTCTGCCCCATCCCTCACACTCCATCACGTCTCTGCCCGATCCCTCACACTCCATCATGTTTCTGCACCATCCCTCGCACTCCATCCTGTTTCTGCCCCATCCCTCACACTCCATCATATCTCTGCCCCATCATGTCTCTGCCCCATCCCTCGCACTCCATAATGTCTCTGTCCCATCATGTCTCTGCCCATCCCTCGCACTCCATCATGTCTCTGCCCCATCCCTCACACTCATCACGTCTCTGCCCGATCCCTCACACTCCATCACGTCTCTGCCCGATCCCTCACACTCCATCACGTCTCTGCCCGATCCCTCACACTCCATCATGTTTCTGCCCCATCCCTCGCACTCCATCGTGTTTCTGCCCATCCCTCGCACTCCATCTTGTCTCTGTCCCATCATGTCTCCGCACCATCCCTCCCAATCCATTCTGTTTCTGCCCCATCCCTCGCACTCCATCATGTCTCTGTCCCATCATGTCTATGCCCCATCCCTCGCACTCCATCATGTCTCTGCCCCATCCCTCCCACTCCATCATGTCTCTGTCCCATCATGTCTCTGCCCCATCCCTCGCACTCCATCATGTCTCTGCCCCATCCCTCTCACCTATTTTGCCATTTCTCGCCCCTGGAATATCGGCTTCCGGAGCCGCGTGTTAACCCATCCCGGTGACAAACCGTTTGTATAAATTACTCTTTTCAGCAATATATATATATATAATGGTTTTGAAAGGTAGCCTTTCCTCCAGTCTTAACCCTGTAAAGAACACGTTACCAGATTCACAGGGACATTCTGGATGTATAGTAATATATACACACTGACGGCCTGTGAGTGAAAAGCGCTGCCCTGCGGTATGTAGAATCTATACACTGCAGATATGAAATCCATTCATTAATCTGGGTGGATTTCCTCAATGAACGGCTCGGATTGGGGGATTCATTTCCCTCCTTTAATATCTGCATGTTAGAGGGCAGATCCATTCCTGAGCTCCCCCTCTGCGGGAACGAGTGGTGTATCTCCAGGAAATCCCCATCTGCCAACAGGTAGGACTGCCAGGTCGGCCATGTTTTCCTGGACACGTTTTACAATTTCATGCAGAGTGGGAGCACAGGGAAAAGTGCTGCCCTACAATATGTATAGTTCCTATCAGCAGGAAGGAAAGCAAGGAGGGTCACCAGGGATTCCCCTGCAACGTATGGATTATACATGCTACAGGGTGGCATTTTTCATGTGCTGCCCATCAGCATGAATAAATTCTATGTTTACAGAAAAACATGGCCGACCTGTCAACTGTACCAACAGGCCACTATTTCATGACATCCCTGCTTTAACACAGGTGAGTCACTGTTAGCACTAGTACTCTGGAAGGTAAACATGGCTTCATAGCACTTTCACGGCAGTCACGATGTAGGGCTTATTTAAGGCCGAGGTGTGGAATCTGCAGTGGCGGCGCCCAAGCTTTGTGATGTTGAGTGAGGTATGTATCAAGCGTCCCTTGTGACTCCAGGTCAGGCGGTCGCAGTGATCAGCACAGGCCCTGAATAAACAGGTGTGGCTTATTGCCACAGGGATAAGGAAAGTTTAGCCCGGCTAATGAGAGGAAAGTCAGTCTGTGCTCATACATGCATAGAATTATTAGCAAGCTGAGCCTAACGTGTGACCCGTTAATAACACAATAACGTGATGAGTTAACAAAATGCCCAAATCATATTGTGTGTGTGTGTGTGTGTGTGTGTGTGTGTAACATTAGGCCCCGTTCACACTGTGCGATTTGAAAGTCGCGCAACTTTCCGCGCGATTTTCATATTCGCGACATGGTGCGATGTCGCACAACGTCGCTGTTTTGAGCGATTTTTTGCAAAGCACCACCAATACAAATCGCAAAATCGCAGATAGCAAATCGCAAAAAAAAGGGTCATGTACCAACGACATGCTTCTGCGACGTGCGACGTCACGCGGCAAGATGTGAACAGCTCCATTGAAATGCATTGGAGAAGCTACATAGTGCGACGTCGTGCGGATTTTGCTGCGACGTCGCGGCAAAATCCGCGCGATAAATCGCACAGTGTGAACAGGGCCTTACGCGGATATTCTGTCGCTACGAATGCTACAATGTATTTATTCAGGTTTAATAGTATATGGTTTTATTCACAGATAAAATAGCATTTCGGTCATGGAATAAGGAAGGGAAGTTCCCTCTTTATTTTGCTGCACAACAGATTTCACGTTGCATTGTCCTTTGTTTGGGTCGAATACTACAACATTAAATTCACTAATTGCAGCGAAATGATTTTCAGGGATTCATTGCGACAGGTTTAAACAGGCAAATCTCGTAGGTTTCAGTGTAATAAATAGAAGATCTTTATTTTTAAAGACTGTTTTATTGGCAAAAAATAAAGAAACAAAGAACATTTTTAAAAGACCTTTTTGTATTTTTTTTAAGGCCTTCTTGTTTTGTATCTTTTTTAAACAGACTTTTGTATTTTTTTTAAAGAAATTTTTTCTTCAATTAAAAAAACAAACCTAAGTTTCTTTAAAAAAAATACAAATAAGTAAAGTCTTAAAAAAAATGTCTTTAAAAAAATACAAAAAGGTGTTTTTTTTTTTTGGAAAATACATTTTTGTTTCAATACAAAAAAGGTGTTTTTTTTAGAAAAAGACATTTTTGTTAAAAAAAATACAAAAAGGAGTTTTTAAACAAAAATGTCTTCTAAAAACGCCTTTTTGTATTTTTTTTTAAAGACATTTTTAAGATTATTTTTAAGACTTTATATATTTTTAATTAAAAAAACCAAATTTCTTTAAAAAAAATACAAAAAGGTCTTTTAAAAAAATAAAGTCTAAAAAAGGACCTTTTTAGATTAAAAAATAAAAATTTCTTAGACTTTTTTAAAAAAAAAAGCAAAAGGCCGCTTTTACATTTTGTAACAGATCTTTTTTTTTATTATTTAGACACATTTTAACTATTAACAAGAAAAAAAAGTTGTCATTTGCGTTTACTACTGTAGCTCCATGCAAAACAAATCAGAGGTTTTGGTTTACTTGAATGGCCATTAAAGTGTAAGCCCACCTGCCACGTCACCCCACCTCCGATTTGTTTTGTTTAGCATGGAGCTACAGTGGTAAACGCAAATGACAACCTTTTTTCTTGTTATGTTTTATACATGAAGCAGGCTGGATGCTTCTTGTGGTGGAGCTGCTATGTAAAGTGAGAACATATGATGCTGCCTGTGCTGAAGCCCCGCCCCCTCCTGTGCACGTGAGAGAGATGAGAGGATGCTGTCTGTGGAAGAACGCCCCGCCCTATCTCTGTGTGTGAGAGGATGCTGTCAGGGCGGGTCTTTCTTCCACAGACAGCATCCTCTCACACACAAATAGGGTGGGGCTTTCTTCCACAATCTGTGTGTGAGAGGATGCTGTCTGTGGAAGAAAGCCCCGCCCTATCTCTGTGTGTGAGAGGATGCTGTCTGTGGAAGAAAGCCCCGCCCTATCTCTGTGTGTGAGAGGATGCTGTCTGTGGAAGAAAGCCCCGCCCTATCTCTGTGTGTGAGAGGATGCTGTCTGTGGAAGAAAGCCCCGCCCTATCTCTGTGTGTGAGAGGATGCTGTCTGTGGAAGAAAGCCCCGCCCTATCTCTGTGTGTGAGAGGATGCTGTCTGTGGAAGAAAGCCCCGCCCTATCTCTGTGTGTGAGAGGATGCTGTCTGTGGAAGAAAGCCCCGCCCTATCTCTGTGTGTGAGAGGATGCTGTCTGTGGAAGAAAGCCCCGCCCTATCTGTGTGTGTGAGAGGATGCTGTCTGTGGAAGAAAGCCCCGCCCTATCTCTGTGTGTGAGAGGATGCTGTCTGTGGAAGAAAGCCCCGCCCTATCTCTGTGTGTGAGAGGATGCTGTCTGTGGAAGAAAGCCCCGCCCTATCTGTGTGGGAGAGGAGTGTCTGAGGTAACGAAAAGCAGCCATGAAACTGTCCTGTAATAAACCCCAAAAACTGTAAGTGACTTATTAATAAAAAGGCACATCTGGCATTTGTCAGTATATAACACTTCTGGTCTACGCAGCCGCCCAGGTAAGGAATAGGCGCAAAACTGTTTTTTCTGCATACATGTACATTTTAACTGTTGCCTATTTTCAGGACCCTCAAACTTTGTTTTCGTTCACTCAAAAGTAAAGGGGTTGTTCAGAGAGCCCCGAAATGTCACTGAAAAGGGTCTTTCCCCATACGGTGACATTTTGGGCCATTCGGATACTCCGAGAGCAGGCTGTAGGCCAAAATTTTGGCGAATTGCCTGCACTTAAAGTGTCTGTTCGGCGGCAGTGAAATCCCCCATAGAGAAGCAATGGT
Source organism: Leptobrachium leishanense (assembly GCA_009667805.1). Taxonomy (NCBI): domain Eukaryota; kingdom Metazoa; phylum Chordata; class Amphibia; order Anura; family Megophryidae; genus Leptobrachium; species Leptobrachium leishanense. The sequence continues at coordinate 447,851,002 of CM019064.1, forward strand.
TAATCTATTCACAGACACTGAACAGCAGAGAAATGTCAGTGAAATGCCCTGATGTTCGGTGGTTTAATTCGGCAGGTTTATTCAGGCGAATCCCATAGGTTTGAATGTTAAAAATATTCCCGTTTTTATTCAATATCTAATAAACCGTTTATTCTTTTAATCTGCAGCAAAAACTTTCTAAACTTATGTATTTTTTTTAATGTTTTAGGTATTTTTGGGGATTTTTTCCCATAGGCTTTAATGTTAAAAATATTTCCGTTTCTGTTCTGCAGCAAAAAGCCTCTTTATTTATTGTTTTTTTTTAGGATCTTTTAGGCATTTTTCTGCAAAAGAAAAAAAAATCCCGTTTTCTTTTTAAGTTTATTTCTTTTTTCTGTAACAGCCATTTTTATTATCATTCATTGGATCTTATATGTAAATTCCAGACATTTTCGCTCAGTAGTTTCTTTGCAAACAGCGTTTCAATTGGCACACCTCCAAGCGTACGTTTTTATTTATTTTTTAGCCCCTTTCGTCAGCTTGTCAGCTTTTTCCAGCGTGTTTTCCCTGCACTCCTAAAACCCTGCGGTGAATGCCGAATTCACCGCAGGGAACTATGATTCCCCGAAGTGCAGGGAACAAGAGCACCAAAATGTCGTCGACATTTCAGTGCCCTCTGAATAACCCTTTTAATTTTTGTATGGACCAGGTCACACCTACAGGTTAGGGTTGACAGGAAGGAAATCAAGGCAGGTCACCTGTGAATCGGCTTTAATTTCTTACCTGCAACGTATGGATTTTACATGTTGCAGGGTGGCATGTTTCATGCACTGCCCATCAGCATGAATAAATTATATGCGTCCAGGAAAACATGGCTGACCTGGCAACCCTACTAGAGGTAGTCCAGTTATGTGGCGCGTTGCTTCCTCCTACACGGTTACCATTGGCCTCTGTTTATTTGCCCGTCAGCCTCTGAGTTTTGGGAGAACAGAGAAGTGAACGAAAAGATTTGTGAATAAAGAAAAACCCAACGCGCAGACACAAGGAGGGAGAGAGAGAAGTTTAATCGAAAGGTTTTTCGTTAACACATCATGGCGATTATAAAGTGCTAAAAAAAACAAACATACAAAACCAGAGAAAATTAATCATAAAAATACAAAAACAAATTCATTTCCAAACGCATTATATTTTTTACCCCCATTACCCAGAATCCTGGGAGAAAACCAGACAATTACGTAAATCACAGTATTGCAAGTAAAAACAAAAAGTCACAATCCGAGACGTATGAAAAGTAATAATAGTATAAATCGAACTTAGAAAAACCTCATTAATACAGAGAGACTAACAAAAAATTTATTAAAAAAATTTATGTCATGAAGGGGAGGGGCAAAGCAACAGAATTGGCGTTTGGGTCGATCGCGACGGACGAGGTGGATATGGCTTCATTGGAAACGGGATTAAAAAACACTAACAATCTGCCGTTATATAAAGTCATTGAACATTGTATCATTTATGTGTCGTCTGAGATCACCCGACACACACACGCAAAAACAAATTTACCCTGATTCTTGCGAATTCTACAACAAAGACGTGGTTTTAAAGCCGCGTCAAAATAATGATGCCCATCAAATTTGGATGGGGCCAATACTAGACACTCCGCATTAATCCGCTGGCGAATGAGACGGCTCGGCCCAATTGGAGCATCATTAGCAATAGCAAGAGTTAGATATTAAGGTAGGGCTATTATTTGTGCTTGTTTTAGGGTTAAGGCTAACCTTAACATTCTACTTCATTTCTAAGCTACATATTCTCACCTTTCTTTTGACAGGGGCAGAATCTGCAGCCTAAAAATGGAGCAGAATGTTGTCGTTAGGAATCTAACCCTAATTTCTAAACCCGACAAGCTAAACCCAACCCTAATTTGTAACACTAACCCCAACCCTAATTTCTAACTATGTAAAAAGATGCCTCATTTCACCAGAGAGTCTAAATTGGCCGTGGCTGATGTTGGTGCGTTTTTAGCGGCTTGACTTTTTTTCCGCATCATTATGTCCCATAGTAGACAGATTCTTGTGGGTGCAAAAATATATATATATATTTTTTTTTAGTATATTTCATTTTTGTATTCTTTAACGAACACAACTGTGGCCCAACAGCGAGAGTGGTAAAGTTTGAAGTACACAGGAATCCAATCACTGACCAGGTCATTGTAAATGCAGAACGTACATTCCTCTCCCCCCGCAGGTTTTCAGGGGTACTTTTGAGGGCAATACTACTTTGGGAGCCAAGAGTCTAGACGAAGGCTGGCCATCCACTGGGTCGCGTAGTCGGAGGACTATGGACAAAGCAGTCACATGACCAGGGTCTTTCACTGGAAGAGTCTGTGGATGACCCAGGTCGACAGACGGACAGGCTGCTGAATGCAAAAAAAAGAAAAAGGAGCTTCAGCGCCAAGGACAGCATCGCCGAACGTAGCCAGACAGAAAAAAAAAAAAAAGCCGCCGACGCCAGGAAAAAAAAATACATCATTTTTAAAAAATTGGGAATCCAAAATTTTACCAAAATAAGAAAAATATATACTTAAATTCAGGAAAAAATAAAAATCAATAAATAAAAAGACATTTTGATGCAGGTGAAAAGCATAATCTGTTAATAGATTTGTTTTTAAAATAAAAAATATTCTTTTACATCGAATCCCATAGGCATCTCCTGTCGAACAGAGTCCCTTCTCTATGGGCCAATTTCCCTGCCGCGGCAAGGCAGTTTAACTATACAATTCCTCTTTTTTCATGTAAATTGTACCAGTGCATCCGACAAATCCCACTGAAATGGGAAATATTGCTTGTCTGATGTAGTCGCAAAAAATCATCTGAAGTCGTCCGATGGAATTCGGAGGCAGTGGATGAGGGCTGAATCTCCATGTTGTGGGATTGGTCAGACGATGACGGACGACTGCGGACAATCACACGAATACGGACCCAGTGGACGGCCAGCTTTATGAGGTTTTCCAGCAATGGAGGGATCCAAACAGCAGCAGGAGAAGCTTCTCCTGCTGCTGTTTGTATTCCACCTTTGTGATACATTGGCGTCTTTTGCTGTTGCAACAACAGTGATTTCCACCGGAGTTTGCAACATTGGCATCCACTGAACACCCCTTAGTATACAAAATACGATGGACACGGGCCACCTGCAGGATAAGTTGTCTCCAAAAATTGGTCCAATGTTAGTCAGATAAACCCAAGCAACAAAAAAACATTAAAATGTCTCGCGACACGGAGTGAATCTACGGATTTTGCATTTAAAGTCTCCGTAGAGAATGACACAGACCTGACTCGGCACAGCAGTGCGTGTTTATAAAAGGAAGCCCTCATAAATGGTCAGTGCCAGGTTGGCCATTACGTTCCAAAAGGGAGCGTTATCTGTTCTGTAGGGTACTGAGGCACGTTGTGTCGGCCCAGGGTATCAAGCTGTGATCTGTCGACTCCAGCTTCCATAATTCCCTGCCAATTACAATTAGACACCCCTCTTTTACATGCGACCCCTAGATACCCTGGACATTCCGTTACGAGAATATGACGTAAAGATGCGATCGACAATGGTGGCCCTCCAGATGTTTTGAAACTTTATCGGTCGTGATGCTCGGACACTGATTAGACTGGCTGAGCCTCGTGGGAAATGTAGTTCCAAAATATCTGGAGGGCCGAGGGTGCCGAACCCTGTTCTAGAATCTGTATCTGGCTTATGACATTAGTGGGTCTGTGGTCTGGTAGTTGGGTTGGAACCCACCAGTAAACACTGGGTAACTCTGTAAGGAGGTCCTCACATCGGTCAGCGCGCCGACAGGTGGTTTTCTCCACCAAGGAGGACGTGTAAACACCTAGAAACTGGTAACTGAACGCTTGATTGCAATAAAATACCCGAGTAAAGGGGTGGGACGTCAGATTTGTACATACACAGCCCTTTATATGGAGTTATCCTCTAAATGGCGTCATTTTTCATACGGTATACTGTAGGTCAGGCGGACATGCGCATACAAGGAGCATTCCGGGTCCTGGTACGTATTTATGGAAACTATGTACAGATTAAAACGTAGACAGAGCTGACTGAAGAACGACAGGCTCCTTTGGCATTGAGCTGAATGGCAAAATTGGCAAATCGGTTGTGGACGGCAGTCACGGCACGCCCAAAAAATGGCACAAGGTAAGAAATAGGTGCAAATCAATGGAGGCAACTGTGGAGTCCATCGTCATGGCGTCTGAGTGGACAGCCTTAACACACCCTGACCATTCAGCAAGACAGCAGAGGATACAGTGCAGGCATCGGAAACTCCAGCCGCCCAGATGTTGATCGCCTACAATTCCCAGAATCCCTCGAAAGACAGAGAATCATGGGAGGTGCAGATCAGATCATCTGAGAGGGGTTCAGAGTTTGATACCCTGCATACAGAGTGAGGAGAGCTCATGCAGCTTTGAAACTCCATCTCCCATCATGCTCAGTTACTCATTAGACTGGCTGAGCCTCATGGGAAATTTAGTTCCAAAACATCTGGAGGGCCGAAGATTGCCGATCCTTGGCTGCACGCGAAGCTCGAGCCATTAGCATGTACCAAGGCAACGGTGTTAAGTGGAGAGCGGTCACTACTATTTAACGGCGTTAGCTTTGCCAAGGAAGGAATCCTGAGCCCCGGGGACTTTCAGAATACTGTAAATATATATATATATATACACACAAAATCACCTATCCAGTATGAGCTAGATAAATGTATATGGGTCAATCCGACTATCAACATATAACACCATTGTCAATACATTGTATATGCTGAGAACACTGATAGTATTCTATGTGGGGTTTTGTTATTCCATAGCAGAATTTTGGCAAAACCAGGGGAACCAAAAGTTGGCAAATAACATACACACTTATATATAGTTTTTTTGGTTTTTTTTAAACTAAAACAGATAAAGAGGTAAAAAGAATCAAACTCTGGTTTCCCAGCTGGATGATTTTGGCCTAAAATGGGAAAATGCTTTAATACCATGCATTGTCTTTTTAATGCATATATACTGAGAGAGAGTGTATGTGTGTTTATATATTAAAAAAATACAGCAACGGGGGGGGGGGGGCAGCCCTCCAGACTATTACTAAGCATATCAGGCAGGTGCTTGAGATATATATACATTATAGTAGATTTGGTAAGCCGTGAAAGTCCAGATGCCAAAATCACCAAAGTATAGCAGTAGTAGTGATACCTTTTATATTGGATTAACGCTACATTTAAAAATCAAGCTTTCGAGAGTGTGTCTCTCTTCTTCAGGTCATGAAGCTATACTGAGCAAAATCATAGAATTGAACAATATAGAGTCGAGCAGAAGGGGGCGGGGGTTGGGATGGGTGTCGTAAATACTATTAGTGAAATCGTATGGTCAAGAAAGTCAAACAGAGGTTTGTTTCCCTTTCTTGACCATAACATTCCACTATTAGTATTTACGACACCCATCCCAACCCCCCCCCCACACTTCTGCTCGGCTCTATATTGTTCAATCCTATGATTTTGCGCAGTATAGCTTCATGACCTGAAGAAGAGAGGTCACGCTCTCAAAAGGTTGACTTTTAAATGTAACGTTAATCAAATAAAAAAAAGTATCACTATGTGCTGCTATACTCTGTGTTATACACCCCCTGCCCCGCCCCCAAGGGGACCATCAGGAGTGTTATAGAGTCTCTTCGGCAGGACACGTGCATAAGAGTTCTAAACACTCATGGCTCCAGTAGTCAGGGACAGTCTGCTCTCGCATATCTCCACTAGATCAGTCACAGCCCCTAGTGAACCTGTGCATTATGAGGCTCCTGTCAGCGGCACTGCACACCGTACCCCTTCTACTGGTAATACTGGGGGTCAGGGATGCTCAGGGTAAAGGTGCAGCAGGCCTCGGTACCCACAGAAAAGCAGTAAAAATGCCATTTTGCCACAGTCTGCCCCATCCTCCGTCTCCTCTGCTGCCACGCTTAAAAAGTAATGAAATGGATGCATATATACTGTATATATATATAAATATATGGAAATGTCTTCCTGTGAGCTACATAAAGGCCCTGGGGCGTCCGAAGGCACCGCTTTGGAAGGAGACCCGTCAGGTTGTTTGGTTTGCTGTAGCTTGCTCAATATGGCACTCGGCGTCCCGGTTAGATGCCGGTGAGGCTGTTGCTGGTGAAGAGAACGAGCTGAAGGCTTCCCGAGACGGCAGGGTTTGCTTTGTTGCTCTTGTCCTGAAGTTGAACCACGTGCTGGGTCTGGCGGTTATCGGCGTCTCCGGCCAGGACCACTTGACCCATGAACTCGTCTTTTATCACGTTGTGGTTCCAAATCTGTGAACGGAAAGTTGGGATCCGGCGTTAATCAATGCGTAGCGTACCCAAAAAAAAAAAGAGGAAAAGAAAAAACACGGGAGGAACATGTGAAAGGAGCATTACCACCCCTAAAATGACATTAATTAGTCACTGACCTGGGCTTAATTATGCTCAAATTAATTGCCTTTGAAAGGGCCCTCCTTTAACCCCTTCACTACCAAGTGATTTCCAAAAAAGAACTGTCAGGAAACAGTGTTTTTTTTTTTTTTTGAAAATCAATATTAATTAATTATACAGTAAGAGGTCGCCACCCGCTGGTCAAAAAGAGTTACTGCAGGTAGGATTGCAGCTCGTGGCTCCGTGTTATATCAGCTGGAAAAGGTCTATTGGACACTTTCTTAGTGGATTATAAACCGTTCTACCAGCTTGGCCATCACTTCCACGGTGAACAAACGTTAGGAGCACATTCTGGAGCCCAAAAGCAAATGAAATTCCTTTGCAGCAAACAAATTTCATTTGCTTTTGTCCTGCTCAGCTGCAGATCGACATAACTTGATATCAGACACCTGATGGAGCCTTTGAAAACCCGAGTTATCTCGATCTCAGGAGTGAAGTGGTTAAATAACACCCATAAAGCCCTAAAAAACTGGAACAATGCACATATATCGTCCCCCATGACCTCTCCGGCAACTACTCCTATTCTGGCCAGAGACGCCGGATATAATGATAAATGCAGATACAAAGGAGATATCTTGGGGACGGGACCCGAGTCTGAACATGACATTCATTTATGTTTCACACACACTGCTTAAACACACAGAACAGTTGTGGAGGGGGAACAAATAAATCCCACTATAAGATAATGATGTTCCCCAATGCGCTCCTTATACACAGCCTGAAGGGGGTTTTATACAGGATTTTACTCATTTCGTCTAGGGATGCACCAATACCATTTGTTTAAGACAGAGTATGAGTACTGATACTTTGATTTAAAGTCATGTGACAGCATTCCAATAAATAATTTAGGATTTTGCTGAAAGCCTGTCCAATTTATGTTAATATTGAAATGTATGGCCAGACGCCCCATTTATCCACTGCACAGCCTGCACACATCCAGACGTATATATATATTTATTATACATGTATGCTCCACGCAGGCCTCAGATACATGTATCTGAGGTCTACGTGGGGCACACATGTATCTGAGGTCTGCGTGGGGCACACATGTATCTGAGGTCTGCGTGGGGCATACATGTATCTGAGGTCTGCGTGGGGCACACATGTATCTGAGGTCTGCGTGGGACACACATGTATCTGATGTCTGCGTGGGACACACATGTATCTGATGTCTGCGTGGGACACACATGTATCTGATGTCTGCGTGGGACACACATGTATCTGATGTCTGCGTGGGACACACATGTATCTGATGTCTGCGTGGGGCATACATGTATCTGAGGTCTGCGTGGAGCATACATGTATCTGAGGTCTGCGTGGGGCATACATGTATCTGAGGTCTACATGGAGCATACATGTATCTGAGGTCTGCGTGGGGCATACATGTATCTGAGGTCTGCGTGGGGCATACATGTATCTGAGGTCTGCGTGGAGCATACATGTATCTGAGGTCTGCGTGGGGCATACATGTATCTGAGGTCTACATGGAGCATACATGTATCTGAGGTCTGCGTGGGGCATACATGTATCTGAGGTCTGCGTGGGGCATACATGTATCTGAGGTCTGCGTGGGGCATACATGTATCTGAGGTCTGCGTGGGGCATATATGTATCTGAGGTCTGTGTGGGGCATACATGTATCTGAGGTCTGCGTAGGGCATACATGTATCGGAGGTCTGCGTGGGGCATACATGTATGTTATATATACACACACACATGGATGGCAGACTGCTCCAATGGCATTCTACCAGGCCCCTGTGGCTGGCCGCATTCCATCGCGCGGCCGCCGCCAAAGGTTTAGAGCGGCCACTCGGTGGGAACCTCCAGCCACAATCTCGCAAACTCAGATCTCGCGACTGGGGGTTCCGCTGTAAACTTTTGCCAGCTACCACTTAGTGGAACGCTGCCAGCTGCAGGGGCCTGGTAGAATGCCGTTAGAGCATTCTGCCAGCCTCCCCAGCCCCTTGGATGCCGGCAAGCCAGCTCAGTGCCTGCTTCCGATATCGGAGGCACCTGCACGAGTACCAAGTACTCGTACAAATGCCGGTGTCAGCACCGATACTAGTATCAGTGCATCCCTAATTTTGCCCCGTCACATGAGGTCATGGGTAGGATTTTTCACTTGTAGTGTGATGTCAGCGCTCAGAAGGTTTTCAGTATTTTGAATGTTTCGGATAAGGGATACTCACCCTGTGTGCACGTACATCTATTTATGAAGGTATTTTAGACATATGTGCATGGAAAAGTCATTTTACCTGGATGGTGATAGGCTGACCGGGCTTCTTCCGATAAAACAACCCTTTGACATCAAATTTTGGGGCCAAATTATCCTTTATCACAGGTGATTGCACTTTGTTTCCTTCACAGCTTATAATGACATACGGATCAGCACCTTAAATTAGATAAAAATATAAAATAAATAAAAAATAATATAAAACAAATGGCAAACAATTGAATTTGTGGCGCAAATCAGTTTACAATTTTTGGAGGTTCACTTTCCGCTCGGTATTTTGCCAGTTATTTAGGGATCAAGAATCATCTCGCGATGCTGGAGACCAGCGTTTACCACCCGACGTGGCGCGGCCATTAATTCCAGACAGAAACTACAGTTTGTTCATTTTTTAAAACAGGAAATAGTCAGTTGAAAAACATGGGTTGTCAAAGTTAGCCACCCCTGATCCATCCTGTAAGCCAGGGCTCGGCAACTTAGCCCCTCCAGATGTTTTGGAACTACGTCTCCCATGATGCTCAGCTCCTCATTAGGTCGACAGAGCCTCATGGGAAATGTAGTTCCTAAATGTCTGCTGTAAGCGTAACCAAGTAAGGTGCTAAAAGACAGACGTACAGTCCTGCCCGTCCCTCTCCCCTGACTTCATTACCTCCGTCCGAGTCCTGATTCCTGAGTCCTGTGGCCGCCACCACGTGAACCTGCGACACGACCTGCGGGAAGCCGCACATTCCAGACCAGCACGTCTTCTTGGGCTCGTCCAGCTGCAGCTCACTGGCCGGCATAAACAAAAACAATGCACTTATTGTCACATACAGACCACAGGCACACACTGTAACACTGTAACGTGTGTGTGTACACACACACACACGACAAAAGGAGATACACACAGACCGCACACCATTTGTGGTGATGAGGATGGTTCTCTCCTTTGACATTTATTGTGCAAATATTGTTATTTCAGGAACGAATTAACCAGTTGGCTGGAAGCAGACCTGAGCCCCAGCAGGATCGAGTCTATTCCACTCGGACAGGCTCTACTTATGTGTCATTATAAGACGGGAAGGGGGGGCCCTCTAGTGGACAAGAATAAAAAAATCAATGTTGCATTTAGTTCCGTATTAACCCTTTCAGGACCAGCGTTTCATTCCGTAACCACATTGTGTTTCGGGACTTAACGCACAGATTTATAACAAGGTTTCAGTTTTGTTTACTACCCTGCATTTTATGGGCATGACAGGGTTAAAATGAGGTTTAGCCAGGCGCGATATCATGAGGCATCCTGCACACGGGTAACTAACGGCCAGCAAAGCCCTTACACCGGCCTGGCTGTGGACAGACATAAGGACGTGTGAAAACGCTGCGTCTGCTGGAGATTTATAAAATGTTCCTTTATAGAAGTAAAGCGTCTCTTCTGCTGCATCAAAAAAACAAAAAGGTGATTCAAGAACCAAAACCGCTCGTCCAGTATCCAGAGGGCCGGTCACTTTAACCTGATCGGCTGCCGGAGACGTATATTATTACCCTCAGAGAAGAAAAGTACTTTTAATGGTAAAATGTCCCTTTAATGGGAAATGTGAAGGAATTAACACAATCATAGGCTCCGATTCCAACCCTAGAGTAAACTTAACCAGAACCGGAGTAAACTTCCCACAGCCATAAAACTCTATGGGCCTATTCCACGTGTGGTATGATAACTCAGGAGACGGGACAAGTAGCATCACACACGGCGTCACGCATGGCATAACACACGCGGCACACAGGACGTCGCACAGGGCGTCTCCTGTAGTTATTTTATTGACAGGAATCTCTATTCCTTTGTAGCTGCGCTTCCACCGGGGCGTTGGAATTTCACTGTGAAAGAACATCTCCTAAAAGCTGGTGTTAACACCCCTCCATTAAATCCCATACTCGCCTCTCATTCCGCGGTGCGATCCGCCACTTCCTCTCATCGACAGCAGAGTGAGACTGGGAACAAAAAGTTCCTAGTCACCCACCGCGATTCCTCCGCAATCTCGTGAGAGCGAGCTCGCAGCCGGGACGTGCAAAGCTCCATTGAGTCCTATGGACTCCACGAGCCAACACTGGCGGCGGTGGTGGTATCCGGCAGTCTTGCACTTCCTTCTGGGACTAAGCGCTACTAAATCGCCTGCCACGGAATACGGACGGTAAAACGGAGACTGAAGGAAAATCTGCGGGAGCACATCATCCTGCTTCCCGACTCCATGTTACCAACAACTATGAAATAGGGCCCCATGAGAGGTGACACGTTTACACCAAGGTTGGAATAAAGCCCATGGTTTAAATGTTTCAGGAATGAAATAACCGCACTGCATTCAGCAAAAAAACATGGAGCCCAAACAAAAAGGTGCAGCAACTAAGTAACCATTAGCACATAGAAAATATTTGTGACACAAAATATGTACAATAATCTAAACCGGCAAAAGTTACCCAGGCATTATACAGGTGTTCCGCTACTTATGTCCAGTGAGGCGTAGCCTGGAGATGAGTGTTGAGTGAGCTGCTGACACAGGAGTTACACAACTACAAGAAACATTGTTGTATTTTATTGGTGACGTGTGTCACTTTGAACTTGGGGTACATGGGCCTAGAGATGTATTTGGGAGGTGCGGACATCCTGATGTTCTATATCATTTCCCTGCCCTCTCCTATGTTGCAGTCGCCCTGTACCTGTCGGGTGCGGGGTGTTTGCGTAATCTGTGTTATGAATGAATACTGCTATTTGTAATTATCGTTAGTGTCTATGTTTATCTGATTACTGTTACTATGGTTTATAGAATAATTACTTTGTGGACACTGTAGCCAAACTCAACTCCCCCCTATCTAGAGATTGTGTTTACGCTGTATCAGGTTGATCTCTACTTCTGTAACTTCTCCTCTGTTATCTAAGGTATTTAGACAGTCTGATGCTCAGGCTGTGATTACATGGCACCATATGGTTTACTGTCTGGATAGGTCTGGTTCACTTGAGGATGGGGGGGGGGGCGCGCCAGGGTGTAATTTTCCATTACAGGGGCTGCTGTTCTAAAACTCCCAGATCTGTGCGGTGTCTTCTTTCTGGGGGATGCTAGCAAGGCTCTTTACGTGTACCCGTCCTTAAGCTTCTTCCAAGGACTGGAGGAAGGCACAAAAGCCTGCTGGGGGAGAGAATGGGGGTCCGGCTAGGAAGCGGCAATAACAGACATGACCCAATTGGGGTACGAGATTTGTTAGACGCTCGGGTACAGGTTATATTTACCAGCAATTTGAAGGCACGTCGGTGAAAACACGGAGTAGAAAGTCTCCGGCTTGGCCCGGTTCGAAGGTGGTCGGAATGATCACGTATCGCCCCTCCTTCATCTCCTTCCGAAAGAAGACGCTGCGAGAGTTGATGTAGATGGAGCTGGCCACCTTCTGCTGCGGCGTGTGCATCCTGTACTTGCGGTTCAGCTCGACCTGCGGGCAGGAAAGAAACGCCGGGGCTTATTTATGACACATGGGGCAACTCTGTAACCGCCGATGTTCCCCGTTCTTGCAACTAGGGTGAACTCGATCCAGAGACGCAAAATGCTACAACGGTAAAGTTTCTGCGAACTACGGTGAACAAGGATAGGAATGGACCACCGTTAATCATTTTAGTCGTTCCTCACATAAAATTCCCTATTTTATTTTGTAATAGACTTTAAGTTCTTTTTATGAATATCTTGAAGCTCGGGACTCCCTTGCTATCCCACCGCCGCACACATAACCGCCGCTCAGCCGGGAACCATCGGAGAGCAGATTAATTGGAGGTCGCTCCCAAGACGAGTGGAGAGCTTTCAAAAGGACACTCTTCCTGCATAGATACAATCCCAGTGAGAAGCCTACATGGAGCACAGGTCAAGGGGAAGCCACCTGCCTCCGTGTGTCCACGTTTGCCAGTAGTTCTTTGTAATACGCAATTCCTCATGCCGAGCGATTCAGCCTGAGGACATCATGCCAGAGTGAGGCCAGGCCCAGGAACCGAGAAGTGGAGGAACTCGCTGCGAGTTCTTCAAGACAGATGGAATCAGGGTAAAGAGGATTAACGGTGGAAAGGACATACACCAGGCCTCAAAATTTCCACTCGCCTGCTCGCATTTGGCGAGTGGAAATTACATGAGGGCGAGTGGGAATGCAGACACAGGCAAGGCAGGATAGGGGATATAAGGGGCAACTACTAGCGAGTAACTCTTAAGGCCTGGCTAGTAGCTTGGGACTTGAAATTTTGAGCCCTGACGTACACGTTCCAGGCTCCAAACCAGATGTCCCCATGGCATTACTCAATTAATTGCAAATTAAAGGCTGTATTGGTTGGCTGGAATTAGAAGAATCCCTCACCTGGTGAACATCAAAGCCAATTGCCAAGTTCTCAAACTTTCCATCCTTCTGGGTTGTCCGCTTGGTCTTCTGCTGGAGGCAGATGAGGACTTCATCTTCTGGCTTCTTCACGTCAAACACAAACTGGAGAAAGAAGTGCAAGGCATTATGAAAATGGTGCACACTCTATATAGGAAACACCTATGGCTCAAGCAAGGACAAAGCCCAACCCAGATATGATCCACATACAGTGTGATAGGTAGGTGAAGGCCATACCTAACATAGATTAGGTGATACCTAGGTAGGGCTATATCCAATATGAGCCATAAACATGGTGCTAGCTAGGTCACAGCCAGACCTGATATGGGTCAAACACAAGGTGCTTTGGAGGAGAGGGCCATGCCGACATAGGTCACAGGATGCTACTTAGTTAGGCGAGGGCCCTCACGGTTACAGGATGGACACAGGGTGCTAGGCTAGGCGAACGTCATGTCCAATGTGGGCCACATACCTGTGGGTTCTGGAGGTAGGTGGTCTTGTTATTCACGCAGCCACCGCAGCGGTTCCTCAACGGTTCGTCGTGTTTAACCCACAAGCTGGTCAACACCGATTCCTCCCAGGTCTTGTGGATGCTGAGATAGGAAGTGTTGATGAGTCGGCACATGATTATGTCCGTATAGTGTTTGCTGAAATCCTCGAAAGTCATCCTGAAACAGAGCAGGAGGCGAGTGAACAATCCCTCGATACCTACAAGGCCCGGTCTTACAGAAAGCCAGGTGTCACATAAAAATCTGGAATTGCCATCAGAAGACGAGAGAAGACACAGGACACACATCGAGTCGCGTTCGGTCAGCCTTTATTTATTTCAACGTCTTCTGGTGTTACCTCGGTATCGGGAGCGGACACTCACCAGAACTCCCCGTCATCGTCCACCGTCACCCCCAGCTTCTCCCGCTCCCCTTTGCTCACTTTCTGCCACTCCTCAGAGCTGCGGAAAGAAAGAAGGTTTTACCATAAACCCAGCACGGCATCCAACTGGAACGAGGTATTGGTGGAGGGGCTTGGCTGTTAAGTAAAGGGAATGCGTTTAGGTCAGGACGGAAATGTCCATGAACTCTGAAACCGGAAGAACTCGCTACATATAGGATCTAAATAATGGACGGAAATTTGGGAAATTCTTGTTTTAACATAAGAAAATGAAGATTAAAAAAAACAAAAAGAAACACTAATTTAATTAAACGCAGCAATCAAGTCCAACACGTCGTATCAAACAGGAGCCACCATAACTGACCGGTATGAATGGGGACGTGTAATACTAAAGGATGGAAAGAAGGGGTTTTGGTAAGAGAAAGAGTAACGGATGTATAATATATTCACCGCCCGGCCAATAAGAAACTCACAAGCTGTAATATGTGGTTGTGTCGCCTTTTGCTGTGATCGCGTCACGCATTTGCCGTGGCATCGTTTGGATAAGCTCATGCAATGTCACAGCATTTATTGGCGTCCAGAGTGGCATTAATTTGTGGCCAAGATCTTGTATTGATGATGGGAGAGTCGCAGCGCTGCATAAAGTGTTCTCAGCACATTATCCCAAAGATTAACCTCAATGGGGTTAAGGTCTGGACTTTGCGGTGGCCAATCCATGTGTGAAAATTATGTCTCATGCTCCCTCAACCACTCTTGCACAATTTGAGCCCGATGAATCCTGGCATTGCCATCTTGGAATATGCCCGCTGTGCCATCATGCGAGAAAAAAAAACACTCATTTAGTATATTCAGGAAGTCACATGACCTAATTTTTTGGGCACATAATGTTGCTGAAACTAGACCTGACCAACTGAAGCCACTCCAGATCGTAACAGGCTGGTACGCGAGGTGGGGACTTCTTTTTGGCCAGGCAGTGTATATTCTCAGAGAAAACGTTCTTCTCGAACGGCCGGGATCTCAAATACAAAACCACCACACCAGGCGACTGTGAGGAGGCTCCTGATCAGGACATGGGACGTTTACTCAATGTCCACCTGACGTACACAATTCTCATGGCCAACAACCGCCAATGAGCCGAGTGGATAGAGAAGTAAAAAATTAAAAGCCCCCCCCTCCTTGTCCTTCATACTGTACCTGTCGCTCCAGGGTCCGTTCCATTCTTTCTCGCCCCAGGGATTGCGCATTCGTATCATGTCAAGCTTCTCCGACTTGAAGAAAGCCAGCAGGCCGTGACCAAGCCGAACTTTACGGACATCTGTCACCGCGTAGGCATGGCCTTTCACCAAGCCACAGGCCAGACGGGCTTCCATATCGGCACTGGAAGTCGCCTACATTCATCGGCAGAAAAAACACAAGAGAAGGAACAAACCAAAGTTTTGTTTAAGCGTGCAGCACAATATCTGCATGGACTATGGGTCTGGTCCTCAAGGAGAACCTCTACAAAATACAGATTATTTGAGGTGGGCATTTAAAGTGGTAGCGGTCAAGATTTTAACTTGAGTTTACTTCAAATTATGGTTGCCACAAATCCCGACGTGCCCCATTGCCCCACAGGAGTCAAGAGGGGAAAACTGGGGCACATTGCGAAGGTTGGCAACCATATTTACCAACTTAAAAGGGCCAGGTGGCAAACCCTAGTCCCCTATTTGCCCTTTAATGTACGATGGGAGGAACGTTTAAATTCGACAAGAGAAGAGTACATCTTCTGGCAGACCCAAAGTCTGAAATCAAGGCGGTATCCAATGTCACTAGCAGATTTTTATAAAGGACTGCTGGTTTTCCCCTTCGATTGTGACTTTCCATCATTTCCGGGGCCTCCCGCTGCACTTTTCTCACTTCCGCCATCTTTTCCTACTTGCTAACCTTGATGGAACAGCTGATGAGGCCTCCTCGGTTGTGGACCTTCAGGACCCTCTCAAAAAGGTCATTGCGCTTATTCTCATCGGCGTTGTAGTCTTCTTCCGACAGGTCGACGGGTTCAGACACACCACCGGTGAAATCCACCAGGGCATCGGCAGTGTTTCCTCCATCCAGCGCTTCGTAACACCCGGACAACCTGCCGACAAAACATCAAGGGCGCCAACATCAGCACTCAAATGCGGGAAGACATGCTTCATTGCCTCTAAAAATGCACATTCTATGCTATTCTCACTTCAATTTAAAAGAATATATTTAACCCCTTCACAACCAAGTAACTTAAAAAAAAAAAAGATGTTTTTACATTTCTGCACTTTTCGTGTTTAGGTCTAATTTCCCTCTTACTCGTTTATGGAACCCACACATATTATATAACGTTTTTCTCACCATTAAATGGACTTTCTAAAAATACCATTATTTCCATCATATCCTATAATTTACTATAAAAGCAAACTATGAAATATGATGAAAAAAAAGGAAAAAAACACACTTGTTCGAAATTTAATCCCCAAAATCTACAACAGCTAAAAAACACCCCGGCTAAATAGTTTCAAAATTTTGTCCCGAGATTAGAAATACCCAATTTTTACATGTTTTTGCCTTTTAACCTATTTACTGCTGAGCCATTTCACCCCTCTGCGCTGAGCTCATTTTGACCGTTTTGTGCATATCATGTTTAAATGACAGTTTAAGTCCTATTTTATTAAATCCCCCCAGACCAATTTTTTTTAAATAAAATGAAAAAAAATAACAAAAAAACTATATATTATTTTATTTATTTATAATCCTTGTCAAGTTTGGTATCATTGGAAAGGCAACGATCAAGCCTTTCCAATGAAATCAAACATGACCCTCTAGCTGCCACGGATTGGGAGATACAGGGATCCAAACGATCCCCTTATCTCCACTTGGCAGCTGGGGGGATAACTGGCCCATTGACGTCATCGACATATGGCGACGACGTCAGTGGGGGGGGGGCGACCCGGAGGCTTGGCTGACACCCACGACACTAAAACAGATATACAACAGTTTACAGCGTTGAAGCGTTCCTAATATTACACCAAATTATTAATCTGTAGGTTACGTGTCCTTTATACGAAATGTTTGGGGCCGGAAGGGTTTTGGATTTTTTTTTGCGATTTTGGAAGGTTATTAAGGGTTGTAGAGGGAAGATCCTGTTGACCATAGTGTGCTTTCACCCCTCCCCCCATTTCTGGAG
Organism: Leptobrachium leishanense; assembly: GCA_009667805.1. NCBI lineage: Eukaryota > Metazoa > Chordata > Amphibia > Anura > Megophryidae > Leptobrachium > Leptobrachium leishanense. The sequence goes on from CM019064.1 coordinate 447,868,188, forward strand.
TGGGAGCGCGTGCATCCACCACTGATTCACAATAGACTTACTTGGCGTATGCCTTTTCCACCAGGGCACACCACAGCTCGTTCTTCTCGTTGGAGTGACAGTATATGAGCTCGTTGTTGATGGTTGGGAGCCGGTCATCTATAACGATATCCACCCACACCCCGAATCGCCAGAACTGGAAATGGAAAATCCCTGCATAGTTTTCTGGTTTCTCCGGGATCCATTCTTGCTCCTTCCAGTTGGGAATGACCTGCAATTGGCACGAGAGAACAATGAGTGAATGAGAACCATCGGACATGGAGCCAGTGGGCCATCAAAGAGTTGTGCAGACATAAATGAAAGGGTTTCCATCCGTATTTATTTGTAGACAAATGACATGTTCTATATTGAACGATCATGCGATTTCCAAAGGTCTGTGTGGTTTTACGCCGGCAAAAATGATTAGAAACACATCTAAGCTCTCAATCTAGAAGACACACAACCAAAGTACAAGTCGATCTCATGTCGATGGTTGAATATGACGGAGTGGTACGCTGATTGGCATGGTGTGCGTAACTTAAGACAGTAGTTTTCTTGGGTTGTTTGAGTTACAATGCAAGCGGTGGGGACTTATTTTAGCCGTAGCTGGGCTCTATAGTGCTCGAAGCCACCCTGGAGACCGTCCTGAGTTCAAAAACATGGGGCATCACAACTTATCCAACACGGTCGTGGAAAAATACGCAACCAAATAAACCCATTAAGCAAGACTGTTACCCCGTATATACAATATGAAGACTTGCTGATCCAAGGAGAAAATCTGATTCTCAATCGGATAGTCGAAGAATTATCCACTTTTGTGATTGGGCATAAGAGCTTCCGATTTTGTCCCTTCACTATTCGTATTGTTGGATCACCAGCACTGACAGAGGAAGCGAATGATCCATGTGATGGGGCAGAGGTTATTTATTCAGCCTATATGCATTTACAACTGTATATCAGAACGTCAAGCAGGAGCGAATATCCATTTTCCTGCCATAAACCACCGTCTACATTCCATATTCCAGACTCGTCCTTCCACCGCGTGTCACCTATATCAGACAGGGATCTGCTTCCAACGTACACATTAAACCTGCTGGCAAACCTCAAAACCCGGCCTACAATGACAAACAGCAGGATGATAATGCTGACATGATATCACACGTAGGATCTTTTCCGAACACAAGTCAGCGCTCCATCTTTTTGATGAAACACAACTACAACAAATGCTTATGCCGGCTATTGAATACGGAGATGTAGTGTATGCAGCCGCCCCGCAAACACCCCTTCATAAACTTACTACATTGTATAACTCATTCTGCCGCTTTGTGCTACAATGTAACTATATGACCCACCATTGTGACATATTAAAAGAGCTAAACTGGCCGTCGTTGGAATCTAGACGCACCCTTCACCTTTCCAACCTGGTGTTGAAGAGCTTTTCTGGGAAGCTGCCACCCTACCTGAATGGGCTGCTTCCCCCACCAGTTCCCTCATCCTATAACCTCCAATCCAGGACCTGCACCTTACTTACAATACCAAAATACAAAAAGAAAGTGTCTCGATCCTCATTTTCCTACAGAGCACCACAATTATGGAATAACCTCCCAGACGCCATCAAATCTTCCCCCAGTCTAAAGTCCCTTAAGAGCTCCCTATTAACATACCTCAATACGGAATGTGCCTGTAAACATGTAACACAGTGACTATATACAGAACGCACCTGTAAACATGTAACATAGTGACTATTTACAGAATGCACCTGTAAACATGTAAGGCTGGGGTCAGACCAGCGCACTTTTAACGTGCGTTCTGGTGCACTTAATCACGGCCGCACTAGCAGCAAATGATGGGCAATGACGGCCAATATACGAAGTACGGTCGCACGCAAGTCCGGCCGCGCAACGCAAGTAGAAAACGAACGCATTTTTTCGAGAACGCTGAACCGCTAGTACGGACGTACTGAGTGCGCAGCTGCGGCATAGCGGCGTGTTTGCGTGATTAGGAGATGTCAGACACTGCTAATGTCCAGCCTACATAACGTCCAGACGCAAAAAGAGTTTTATTGACGATCCGAAAGAAATCACGCACGAAAAATGCGCATCGTATGACCGTTTTCGCGCATTCCGTGAAAAAAATACGTTGATTCGTTCGGACGCACTTTTTTACGTTCGCGTGTAAAAATGCTTTCGTTTGACCCTAGCCTAACACAGTGACTATATACAGAATGCGCCTGTAAACATGTAACACAGTGACTATATACAGAATGCACCTGTACACATGTAACACAGTGACTATTTACAGAATGCACCTGTAAACATGTAACACAGTGACTATATACAGAATGCACCTGTACACATGTAACATAGTGACTATATACAGAATGCACCTGTATACATGTACCACAGTGACTATATACAGAATGCACCTGTACACATGTAACACAGTGACTATATACAGAATGCACCTGTACACATGTAACATAGTGACTATATACAGAATGCACCTGTATACATGTACCACAGTGACTATATACAGAATGCGCCTGTAAACATGTAACAGTTACAATATACAGAATGCACCTGTAAACATGTAACATAGTGACTATATTTCCTACATATTTATTTTCTGTGTTAACCTACATTTCGGTTTTGTTTTTAATATCTTGCATTTTATTACTTTGTATTTCTGTAACAATTCGATGTTTTTGAATCCAGGACATACTGAAAACGAGAGAAATCTCAATGTATCCTTCCGGGTAAAATCCTTTAATATGCAATGTATGAAGAAGTGCTCTAGGTAAGACGCCCGATCACGTGTAGCAAGGGCGGCTACATAAAGGCGGGTGATAAAATGAGAAATAAAATAAAATAAAATAATAGAAGCAAACTATTCAAAAATCAACAAGTGAATTTATCCCACCCACCATCAGAGGTTGTCCGGACCGACAGATTACTGACGGAATAAAGTCAACCACATCCTACTCAACGGAGACCAAGGTACTCCCAGGATACAGTTGTTAAGGAGGAGACACCCCTGTAAATAAACACACTTAATTAGGTATTTATTTGCAAAGAGCGAGGCGTTGGCTCAGTCACCGACCAAGAAAAGATAACGTCGGATTGAATTCCAGTCTTCTTGCGTTTCATACTGTCCACATACAGATGGCAGCACGAGCACAAAGAAAAAAACAGGACATATTAAAAAGTATTCGATGGGCTCCGTATTAAAACGTATTCGATGGGTTCCGTATTAAAACGTATTCGATGAGCTCCGTATTAAAACGTATTCGATGGGCTCCGTATTAAAAAGTATTCGATGGGCTCCGTATTAAAACGTATTCGATGGGTTCCGTATTAAAAAGTATTCGATGGGTTCCGTATTAAAAAGTATTCGATGGGCTCCGTATTAAAACGTATTCGATGGGCTCCGTATTAAAAAGTATTCGATGGGTTCCGTATTAAAACGTATTCGATGGGTTCCGTATTAAAACGTATTCGATGGGCTCCGTATTAAAAAGTATTCGATGGGCTCCGTATTAAAACGTATTCGATGGGTTCCGTATTAAAAAGTATTCGATGGGTTCCGTATTAAAAAGTATTCGATGGGCTCCGTATTAAAACGTATTCGATGGGTTCCGTATTAAAAAGTATTTGATGGGTTCCGTATTAAAAAGTATTCGATGGGCTCCGTATTAAAAAGTATTCGATGGGTTCCGTATTAAAAAGTATTTGATGGGTTCCGTATTAAAAAGTATTCGATGGGCTCCGTATTAAAAAGTATTCGATGGGTTCCGTATTAAAAAGTATTTGATGGGTTCCGTATTAAAAAGTATTCGATGGGCTCCGTATTAAAAAGTATTCGATGGGTTCCGTATTAAAAAGTATTCGATGGGCTCCGTATTAAAAAGTATTCGATGGGCTCCGTATTAAAAAGTATTCGATGGGTTCCGTATTAAAAAGTATTCGATGGGCTCCGTATTAAAACGTATTCGATGGGTTCCGTATTAAAAAGTATTCGATGGGCTCCGTATTAAAACGTATTCGATGGGTTCCGTATTAAAACGTATTCGATGGGTTCCGTATTAAAAAGTATTCGATGGGTTCCGTATTAAAACGTATTCGATGGGTTCCGTATTAAAACGTATTCGATGGGCTCCGTATTAAAACGTATTCGATGGGCTCCGTATTAAAACGTATTCGATGGGCTCCGTATTAAAACGTATTCGATGGGTTCCGTATTAAAACGTATTCGATGGGCTCCGTATTAAAACGTATTCGATGGGTTCCGTATTAAAACGTATTCGATGGGCTCCGTATTAAAACGTATTCGATGGGTTCCGTATTAAAAAGTATTCGATGGGCTCCGTATTAAAAAGTATTCGATGGGCTCCGTATTAAAACGTATTCGATGGGCTCCGTATTAAAACGTATTCGATGGGTTCCGTATTAAAACGTATTCGATGGGCTCCGTATTAAAACGTATTCGATGGGCTCCGTATTAAAACGTATTCGATGGGTTCCGTATTAAAACGTATTCGATGGGCTCCGTATTAAAACGTATTCGATGGGTTCCGTATTAAAAAGTATTCGATGGGTTCCGTATTAAAACGTATTCGATGGGCTCCGTATTAAAACGTATTCGATGGGTTCCGTATTAAAACGTATTCGATGGGTTCCGTATTAAAAAGTATTCGATGGGCTCCGTATTAAAACGTATTCGATGGGTTCCGTATTAAAACGTATTCGATGGGTTCCGTATTAAAACGTATTCGATGGGTTCCGTATTAAAACGTATTCGATGGGCTCCGTATTAAAAAGTATTCGATGGGTTCCGTATTAAAAAGTATTTGATGGGCTCCGTATTAAAAAGTATTCGATGGGTTCCGTATTAAAAAGTATTCGATGGGCTCCGTATTAAAACGTATTCGATTGGTTCCGTCCGTCCAGTCGGTCGCAGCGTTTGATGAAAACCCCGGCTCCGATGCTTTTATTGGCCAATAAATACACTTTTATCACACCGTCAAGCAATTGTGCATTCATTCATGAACTCAACAAAAAAAACCTCACGCAAACGTCCACAGCAGGGCTGTCAAGCTCCGCCCCCCAGATGTTTCTGGACTACATCTCCCATGATCCCCTGTCCATCTATTGCACTGGAAGAATTCTGGAAATTGTAGGCATGAACACCGGGGGGGGGGGGGGTTTAACAGCCCTGATCTACAGAGTAAAAAAACAACAAACCCTAAGGTCTCGGATATCGCAGACGAGGAGCTGTGGTGGCAACCACTTTTTTTTGGGGGGGGGGGGTATTAAAGAATATCAAAAAAGTTAAATGTCCAGGGACCCTCCATCCCGTAGCAATCAGGTAAGGTCTGAAATTTCCGTGTGCTCTTGTTCGGTGCACTTCAGCGATTTCAATTTGCTGACCCTGTGGTGAATTCGGCATTCGTCGCAGGGTCCTCAAAGTTCGCCGAACGGGATCCCCGTACGCCAACGATCAGCCCACCGAAACCAGCCAAAGATCCATCGAACTTAGCACCGCAGGCTGCCAAACTGGTTAAAAGCTAAACGGAAACAAAACACGGAACGCCACAATTTTTAAAAAAAGCGCAAAAAAAGCAAAAACAAAAAAAAAAACATGAAAATGGATGCAAACAAAAAGGTCCTAAAAATAAATAAAACGGTCTGGTACAGAACAAAAAGAAAAAAGCCATAAGAAAAAGGGGAATCAAAAATATTGTAAAAAAAAAATTATCCGAAAAATACCCAAAAAATGTAAAATAAATAAAAAGGCTTTTTGCTGAAACTGAAAAGAATAAAGGGTTGAATAAAAGATGATAAAAATGATAATATTTTTTACATTGAATCCTATGGGATTCGTCTGTTTAAACCGGTCTAACTGAATCAATGGAAATCAGGGCATTTAACAGACACGTCGGTGTGGTTTCGGCGTTTGACCATTACTTCTCTATGGGACAATTTGCAAAAAACTGCACCGTATTTCGCCGTCAATTCATCAGTATTTGGCGAATTGACAGCTCAGTGAATAGGTGAACTGCCACCATACAGTGAAAGTCCCCGTTCGTATCCGTGCAAGTGAAAGGAAATACAGCCTGGCCGGTCAAGTGGGCCATAAAGCTCCTCCAGGGCCACATAATAATATTACTGCTCTATACGGAGAAAGATTTATGAATGGTTTGCATTTCTGAAGGTCACGGGGGGGGGGGTTCAAAGTAAGTGTTGAGTGCTTTCCCTTCATTCATTGTCCAACGAGGCCCTCTCCGCATAATAAAACGTGCCGGTGATGGATGAATATTTCTTGAGGCAGGAAAACAAAATTTATGTTCCTTCACGCGTATCATTTTTCTTCCTGCCTTAATGGGCACAGACAGCATATCACACCTTTAACAATGCATAAATCTATAGGAGGGACATGCGCGAGGTCTCCAACCGTACCAAACGTCATCAGCTTATTCATTCGTCAACTGTGGATCAAGCAACAAAAAGAACCAGGCTCGGACAGGACATCCAGGCCAAAGTAAAACGTCCGCAAATTCCAAGACAACAGGAACATGTCCTGTGTGAAGTGGGGGTCAGCAACCTTGGCTTGCCAGATGTTTTGGAATTACATCTCCCACGATGCTCTGCCTCTCATTCGGTTGCCCGTGATTCATGGATAATGTAGTACCACACCATCTGGAAGGCCAAGGTTGTTGACCCGTGATGTAAAGGATCTTTCTTGTTATTGTAAAGAGAACCATTATTTTTTTCAGTTACCCGTTAACGATAGGAGCTCCACTGTGAGGCCTACTTTGCTAGCCCAAGTCGACTGGTAACATGCTCTGGTACCGTTTGGATGGAGTAGAGTTAACATCACTGCTCTATAACCGTGGAGACCCAGGTTGGTGTCCTGGGCAAGACACCTAACGGTACATACTTGCTACCACACAATGTCGGCTGTGGAGTCCAGTGGTAACGTCTCTACCCATCAACCGTGGAGAAGCAAGTCAAAATGCCTTTCAGCACATCCCTCCAGTACAACTGGAGAAGCAAGTCTCGACTTTCCGAGAAACAGGTTCAACCTAACCAACAGGTTGCTGCATAACAATCATGGAAAGACGACTCGATCCCACTCAGAAGACGCCACCAGCGAGTGTCCTTGGGCAAGACACCCAACGGTATGGAGGTCGTGCGACGTGATGACGATGAGCCGCAGTGTTTAAAAGCAGACGGCGCAATCTGACTCATTGCTGTCATGGAGTTACTTCCCCCAGTGCTTGGTGATTCGAAACTTTTCGATTCATTGACTCATTGCTATAGTATTGACCGGTCTTTTCTGAGAACCCTCTATGTGTACCGATTCGGCGATTCCTGACTACCCTGACTTCTGTAACGATTTGGCTTTGTATGAGAACCACGGTTCGTGTCCTGACTCCTCTCATCTGTGTATTACTCAGGTTGCTCCTGTTAACCCTGCCCTGTCTCTATACCTCTGCCTTAAGGGTTTGTCTATGAAGACCTGTTTGTTGTTTGCCTCCTGGAACCTGTTATCCCTTGCTGGTATTTGTCTCCCTGCAGATAGTTTACCGACCATTCAAGTATCGTAGGGATAGATAGGGATCTGTATACAGGGACCAGCATCGTAGTATCAGAAGGCATCCTTGACAGTCACTCACTGCTGTACAGGGATAAGATCCCGGGGGTTTTAATTTTAAGTGTAAATCCCTGTACAGTACAGATATAAGGTGTTACTGTAATTCCCATACAAATCCCCATAAGCAGGAGATCACCATTTTATTAGGTGTCTGCAGCACATTTACTCACACAAAGGCCATTTCTGCCTGTATGCTGATAATGCAGACCCCGTGTGACACTGTGAGAGATAAGGGACGCCATCTAGAGTTTAGAACCTTTCATCCCAGTAATATTTCTGTACGGGATAAATACGTGAAAAATTAAACATGAGCAATTATTAAAATTGTTTACCCCTTCTCTTTTTTGTGCAGAATGTCTATTTTTATCTTCTATTTAATTAAATGTTCATACCAGGTTTCAATTAGATGTTATGATAAACTCTTTTCCCATAAAATAAAATTTAAAAAAGCTTGGTAATGTAGGGGTTAAAAAAAGAAATGTCTGGGTTCAATCAATGCAATGAATTAGGATGTAAGACTGATGCTGTATCAGTAGGGATGGACTTACTGCCTGGCCACCATGTACCTTCAGATTAGTCACCGGCAGCCCTCCATTAGAATCAGGCAGCGGTGTAAAACTGGACGATCCAGCTACATTTTTCTGGTCGAGGCTGAACTCCAAAAATGAGGAGCGCTTGTAAAATATTGCACACTGGGTTTCAAATATCTTTATTTCATTTTAAATTGTAAAACACAGTAACATATCCCCATCTCCTCACCCTTAGAGTAATAACGGGGTCACCAAAAATACGATAAACTGATTATTGTGCAGTCGCGTGCATTTACAAAAAAAAAGTAAATAAAAAAATTCTAGATTTAACCTAAGCAAAAAAGAAAAAAAAGAAACAGAATTTTTTTAAATTTTTCTTTTGACATATCAGCAAATATAGTGTTGGATATTAACTTTTGTTTACTAGATCCTGCCTCGCATGTTTTCCAAAGCACGTTTAGCACAGAGCGCTACACAAAGCCTCGTGGTGGCGGCGGCAAACCTCACTGTAATCATTTCATAAACAAGAAGAACATATTTCCAAAACTATTGCAGCCACAAGGGTACAATTACAGCGACTGTTTATTTACCTGCATGCACAAATCTGTGTGTGGTTATTTACCAAAGCACTAACTGACCTGGGAATCTGATGTCAAAAATACCAAAACTGGAAGAAATAAATAAAATAAAAAAAATTCCCTCTATTTTAGCCATTTCACAAAAAAAATGATATATATATATATCATCACATGTGCTCTGGGTCCCTAAAACACACAGCATACATATTTTATGGAGTCAAGTTCATCTTCTAAAAAAAGTAAAAATTAAGAGAAAAAACGGGACCTCAAAAAGAAAAAGAAAATCCATAGAATACAAATTGAAAATGTTGATGTGGTAGAATGATTCGACCATGATCCCTCCACCTATGGATCGTATATGAACAGATCAAGTCATTCTAGGAGCCTAGTCGGAAACACTTCTTTAGTCCCAGTGGAAAAGACTCTAGAGATACCCCATCATTGGAAGTCCCAGGTGTTCCCAATATTGCCCATAAATCTTTGATAAGAAAAGAACAATTTTTTCGACATTATATATTAAATTAGGATAAGAGGTTTTCAGAAATTACTAACCTGGACAATTAAATCACTCGCGCACAATTTAATAACAATTATTGAAATTAAATAAAGTTGGTAAATAACTATATATATATATATATATATATATATAGTCATATTTAACCTTCACTTGGACGTTCGATGGTCTTTAGATTATACATGGACCTGTAGCTGCGCAACATCAATACATAGTAATCTGTGAAATACAAGGAATTCCGTCCTGGTTGTGGAAAAAATTCTTCAGGCTTTGAATGTTACTGAGCACATGATGGAAGATGGGTCGGTGCCCTCTTGGAACGCGACGACAAAGTACATGACTTTACGGATTTTGGCCAATTCGCAAAGCCGTTCCCCGAACTCCTGGGCGTCCGCCTCGTTGCAAAGGACCTCATCTTGTCCTTCTGTTTTCCAGAAGATGGCTGGTGGGTCCAGGAGCTGCCGGGTCATTAGATTAGTTAGATCAGGAGTCCAATGTTGGGAGGTCCCCGTTACGATGACCTTGCCGTGTGTTTTGAAGTGAACCTTCCAGTAGAGAAACCGGAGCTTCTGTTGAGTGAAATCCAAGCGGTAAATGTGTTCATGGGCTTTGAGAACCTTTTCGCCATCCTGAGGCTTGGAATTGCTCTGCTGAAGGCTGTGGGCTCGGATGTGCATGCACTGTGTGAGCTGGACATCCTCCGTGAAAAGAAGTTCCAATGTTTCCGATTCCATTGGTTCCAACACGTCGTGGCTAGGAACTCTTCGAGACGTCTCCGATTCATACAAGATATCAAAGAGAAGTGAAACTCTGAACACTGTTCCTGCTTCTCTTTACCAGCCTCTCGACCGGCAGTGCTAAGCAACGACAGATCATTGAGGTAACATGTCCCCGGTGGATTCCAGTGGATGCTCTCTTGGCTAATTTACAGCTCATCGACACGCAAGTGCTTATGTAAACACATCTTCTGGGAGATCGTTTATGGTGGAAGGTGTCTTAGATACGTCAGTTGAGAAGAAGAAATGGAAACTGTAATGAATGTGTATTTTAGGATCGTACGATCGCCAGATTTACATTGTAAAGATTTTGATTATTACTATCCTTTATTTATATATCGCCACACAAGATCAGTGTTCAAGGGGTTAATACATTGGAATACCACACACGGATGATGACCTGATTCAGGGGGACCCTGTTTCCAAGGGAATTTACAATCTATGAGATGTATAAGTATTTTGTGAGGTGGGCGTATCCATATCGTTAAGGGTCTTGCCAAAGGACACTCGCTGCTGGCGTCTTCTGAGTGGGATCGAGTCGGCTTTCCATGATTGTAGATCAGCGACCTGGTGGTCAGGTTGAACCCGCTTCTCGTAAAGTCGAGACTTGCTTCTCCACCGTTGGAGGGATGTGCTGAATGGTATTTTGACTTGCTTCTCCACGGTCAAAATGCTAACACTGGACTCCACAGCCGATATTGTGCCTTAGGTGTGTGTTAGGTGTCTTGACCAAGGACACTTACTAGAGAGGTGCTCTGGCCGGGATTCGAACCCGTGTCTCCACTGTTATACAGCAATGATGCTACCTCTACTTCATCCAGCCAGCCAGTTACCACTGGACTCCACAGCCGATAAGTGTCTTGCCCAAGGACACTTATTGGAGAGATGCTCCGGCCAGGATTCCAACCTGGAACTCCACAGTTCTAGAGCAGTGATGTTACCTCTAGTCCATCCAGCCGCTACACGCCATGTACAAACATTCTGTTTTATTTTGCCCAAAATCTATAGCAGATAGCGGTGCCTGGATTATAGTACTACAAGAAAAACAGGACAGGGTGTAATCCAATGGCTAAGACTGCATTGCCGACATTTTGAACCCGATTTCTGATGGCAGTTCCTGTAGGAACCCCATCAATTCATTTCCCGAGCTATACCAAAGAACTGCAATACTGTAGAACATCTAGGAAGAATAATGGATTATAGTGTTTTTCCCCATTATTGTAATAAGAGTACGTGAAAGGCAAACGGATTGAAAAGATTGATGGTTTTAGATTTGGCAGCCAAGATGCATGAATAAAGGTAGGCCTGGTCGTTTTAGGGCTGAAAGGCGAGTGCCGGGAAAGTCTGCCAAATATGTGTTCAGTTGCTTCAATGATTTATACTTGTATAGAGTTTGGGTACACAGGATGAGTAACCCTCATTAAATTCCAAAATCTGAAAATGGTTTTGAGCGTAAAATGACGCCAGAGGTGGAAAATCCCACCCCTGACCTCATGTGACGAGGACAAAATGATTAAAAACGCTGTATAAAATGACCGTCAGGCCGTGTATAAAGTTGTGTATGGAAAATAAATGGATTTCGTGTTTAGACTTGGGTCCCATCAACAAGATATCTCATTATTATACTTAAATGAACCAAAATCCCCAAAAATCCAAAAGGCTTCTGGTCCCGAGCATTTCGGAGAAAGGATACTCCGTCTGTATTATAGGTTTTATTTCCGCAAATCACTGTTTCTCTAGATCCCAACAAACGTTGAAAACAAGCTTCTCAAAACACAAGAAATCCCATATATTAACCCCAAGAGGCTTCACAACGCTATGGAAGAGCGGAAACTTCATCCCCAGGAGGACATCTACTAATAGACCAAGTGGAAATGATGACATATGCTGCAATTTACAAAATCATGAATGAAAAGGTAATGCAAGCAGAAAACAAAACCATTCAAAGTGAGGAAAACTCGATTTCTTCCACCAAAGTGGAATTCATGGAGAACGGACAGACGGACATTTTTAGCCATAATAAAAAAAAAAATTTAAAAAAAAATGTAAAAAATAACTGAAATATTTTTAAAGATAGGAGGCTAGAGTCGGAGCTAGGTGAAACCGTGACCAAGGCTCTGATACGCTTACTGAGTTTACCTGTAGCCTCGGATAATGTTACACCTGACTCTGAATCCATCCTGAGGTTTGGAGTTTTCTGGGATCATGTTCTTTTTCCACTCGGGGTCAGACGAGCGCACTTGAGAGCGGAAGGAACGTCCGTGAGAGTGGACATTCCTTCCACTCTGAAGCCTGTGTGGCCACATCGCTGAGCGCAGTTAGTGCATCCATTGTGTGATATTTTCCTCTATGTGTCACTGGGTGCATCCATTGTGTGATATTTTGCTCTATATGGGTCACTGGGTGCATCCATTGCGTGATATTTTCCTCTATGTGTCACTGGGTGCATCCATTGTGTGATATTTTCCTCTATGTGTCACTGGGCGCATCCATTGTGTGATATTTTCCTCTATAGGTGTCACTGGGTGCATCCATTGTGTGATATTTTCCTTTATATGTGTCACTGGGCGCATCCATTGTGTGATATTTTCCTCTATGTGTCACTGGGTGCATCCATTGTGTGATATTTTCCTCTATATGCGTCACTGGGTGCATCCATTGTGTGATCTTTTGTGTTGTAAACTGCTCCCCCCCAGTATCTTTCCATCACTTGCTCCTCACTGTGTGACTTTGGCCATAGAATGGAGTGAATGGGTCAGACACCAAGTCACTGATCTACAATCATGGAAAGACTACCTGATCCCACTCAGAAAATGCCACCAGCTGTACGAGCTGGATAGAGTAGAGGTCTACCACTACGAAGCCTACTTTGCTAGCCAAATCGACAGGTAACAACTCTGGTACCAACTGGGTGGAGTAGATGCAACATCACTGCTCTATAACTGTTGAGACACAGGTTGGAATCCCGGCCAGAGCACCCCTCCAGTAATTGTCCTTGGGCAAGACACCTAACAGTACATACTTGCTACCACATAATGTCGGCTGTGGAGTCCAGTGGTAACGTCTTTAACCTTTGACTGTGGAGAAGCAAGTCAAGTCCCGTTCAGCACATCCCTCCAATACAACTGTGGAGAAGCAAGTCTCAACTTTACGAGATGCGGGTGCAACCTAACCGCCAGGTCGCTCTACAATCATGTAAAGCCGACTCGATCCCACTCAGAAGACGCCACCAGCGAGTGTCCTTGGGGAAGACACCTAATGATATGGATGCGCCTACATCTCATAGATTGTAAGTTCCCTTGGAAACAGGGACCCCCCTGAATCAGGTCATATCTTCCATGTGTGGTATTCTAATGTATTAACCCCTTGTACACTGATCTTGTAAAGCGCTGCGGAATTTGTGGCGCTATATAAATAAAGGATAATAATAAAAATTAAACCGATGGATCGGCATAAAACTCAGTGACAAACAAATGACTTTTTAAAGAAGGACTTTAAATTATATATATATATTATAGTATAGTGTTTTGGGGGCATTCTTAGGTAGTAATGAATAAAAACAAAAAAAATAGAGAAAGTAAATAGAAATCTTAATTTCTAGAAGTAAATGGTCGGTCAACCCAACCACAACCCCCCCCCCCCCCCGAAAAGAAAATATAAAGAATCGAACATTAAAAGAAAAAAAAAAATCAAACCCGTGCCTATGCATGACTTCCGCTATTTCGTAATTTACATTTTCTGAATTCAGCAGCTGAGGAAACCTCAGGTCTGAGATTATTTCACAACTCGAGATAGATTATGTAAAAGTGAAACATGGCTCGGGGGTTTTTTTTTTTTTTTTTTAATTATTGTACTTGTCACGTCAGGTTTTCAGATTTATTTATTTTTTAAATTTGGCCACACATAATCAAGTCGCTGCCAAAAACCACTTATATTAAAAGAAACCCGTACCACCCAATGTCTGCTGTAATAAAAAAAATTCCTGGAAAGCTAAAGGGCTCTGTTGACTAAATGCAAACCGCAAACGCAGCTCGGCTGTATTCACAAACCGCTACCTGCCCACTTAGCTTAGGCTCATCTAATGGCGTTAAGACATATCGGCAGAAAAATCAGCGATAGAGTCCATTAATAGCAATCAAGTTTGATACCTTAGTGCAGGAGGGGTGGGGTCGCGCCTATTCCCAGAAGGGTTGGCTGCAACCACCAAATGCATCCAGCCCAACAACATGTGTAGAACATAAGAAAAAAATGTCATCTGCGCTTACTCCAATTATACCGTGTGAAACTAAACACAATTAGAGGTTTGGTTTCTTATTAATGGCCATTATAAGACTAGCTCGCCCGCCAACGTCACGGCACCTCTATAAGGGCGAGTCCTAACCAAAATGAAACCACAGGCTGCTACATAGCAAACCATACCTGCTCATGCTGCTTGTCAAACATGAGGTAGACTGGTTGGCCTTTATTTATGCTCCCCCAGAAACAAAATCCACTTTGGGATCAAAACAAAGACATGGAGCGGAGTCTTGCTGCAACCTCTAATTGTGTTTAGTTTCACACGGTATAATTGGAGTAAGCGCAGATGACATTTTTTTCTTTGTTATGTTCTACACATGTTGTTGGGCTGGATGCATTTGGTGGTTGCAGCCAACCCTTCGGGGAATAGGCGCGACCCCACCCCTCCTGCACTATGTATGTTTCAATGTACTTCCAGCCAGGTCATCCCTGCAGCAAGACTCCTCTCAGTGTCTTTGTTTTGATCCCAAAGTGGATTTTGTTTCTGGGGGAGCATAAATAAAGGTCCACCAGTCTACCTCATGTTTGACAAGCAGCATGTGCAGGTATGGTTTGCTATGTAGCAGCCTGTGGTTTCATTTTGGTTAGGACTCGCCCTTATAGAGGTGCCGTGACGTTGGCGGGCAAGCTAGTCTTATAATGGCCATTAATAAGAAACCAAACCTCTAATTGTGTTTAGTTTCACACGGTATAATTGGAGTAAGCGCAGATGACATTTTTTTCTAAGTTTGATAACTTGCATGAATAGATCATACGTAATTTTGCTTTGATTAAGGGTATTAGGATGGTAGGGTTCCTATAAAAAAAAAAAAAATTCAAAAATATAAAAATTTAATTTCTAAAGTTTAGGAATCTTTGCATAACAGTACATTCTATATTAGTTAATAAAAAAAGGGTGGGAAACTATTCTATTTTCTTTTTTTAAAAAAAATTAAGACAAAAGGCTAGATTTTTCAAAAAGAAAAAAAAAATTTTTAAAAAAGTATTGCAGGAGTTCTATACAAACATGTTCATAGAGTTTGCAGATTCACTCACCGATTGGTAATAGGGTTAAACTCCCAAACTCCCCACCGCTCGACTTTTGCGAGGGGGGGGCTGTCCCGATACTAAATCATATGTATCTCGTGTATTTTAAGTAGATATGGACCCCCTGATGTTGGAGAACTCTAATGTATTTGTTATGGCAAGTAATCCTTATTTTGGGTTTAGTAGCGCTGTGTTTCACTTATACCGTTAGATAGAAGACATGCACTATCTGAGCCTTCCTCTGCATTTTCTGCAATGAGGAAATATGTCCACGACAGAAACAATGACGGAATCGGTCATGACTCGGAAATATTCTCCACTTCCTGCATGTCAACACAGGGAAATCCCTCACAGCACTGCAGTACAGTGTATCGATTAGTTGTTTCAGCCCTAATATATATATATTATGGCTGAAACAACTAACTCGATTAGTTGACAACTAGTCTCATTATCGATTAATCGGCTGTCGATTAATGGATTTGTGTACAGCACACACTGAGTCTGACTGAGTTAAACGTTATAACCTCAGGATTCTGCTTCGTCCTGTGCCACCACCCCACCTGCCTGAGTACAAAAAAAACAAAAACTGTGGTCATAAGGCAAAATCACGAGTTTTTAATCTGCTGTCATGTGGTCACAGATGGCGAACCTTTGGTCTTTGCGCCTCCGACGATTACCTGGCAGGGTTGGAAAGTTTGAATGGCAGTCCTACAGGGTGGCATCCTTTACGCACTTTCCATGCTGAAACACACTGAATCGCACATAGTTGTCTTGGCCAAGATTTATATCGTACAGTCTGGCTTGCCTATCTTAGAAGGCCACGTCCTACACTCTGGCGATACATCATCTTAAAGGAGTCAAAAAGTGCTGCGGTGTATCCTGGTCTTGTTGACAGGACTGGTGGTCTACAAGGTCCCTATAACACAACAGCTTACCTGCTGTTCATCTGAAGACGCAAAGCAGACGATTTGACAACAGCTTGACAGTTTTGAACATGGGACTTTTTTTTTGACACGGCACGCCGTAGCCCATCCCTACAGCCATTTCTGGCTAGCAGAGCCAGACAGACGTGGCACAGACCAGGATACAAGTTACATACACACTGTGTTTACGAGGCTTTGACCCGGCATTTTGCCACATCAAGTCCTCTCTCTATTAGTGAAAATGCAATTATCGGGCTGACAGGGGCCAATGGATATTATGAAATGACTTCGATCACCTCTCCGGGGATAGACGGCAGCAATTAGCCCGACGTGCCCTTATCGTGTCAATAAATACGGCCTGCGTCGGACCTCTTTTACAGTATATTAGTGGTTATTAAGCTGAAGGCCTTTGAACGGAGGGGGTGTGTGGAAAGCAGAATGCAGGAGGAACGAGAAGGCAAGTCAGATCGAGTCGAGACGTATCTAAAAATCAATTATAAACCCTGCCCAAAGCCAAAGAGTCCATTAATGGCCAGCACGGCTGGAGGATTAAAACACATAAGTGAACTAGCTCTGAGGTTATCACCATGAGAGGTCTTCATTGGAATAAGAGAAGCCTCGTCTTAACACTTACTTTAATGGACAAATTAAGCGTCGTAGCTCTCCGGAGGTTGCAAGAACTCAAGAAAACCACCACCAGGAGATGCCTAGGAAGCAAACGCCCAGCACGGCCTGGACAGACCTCTAAATAGTCCTGGATTTGGAGGGTACGACCCAACATAGGACACCGGCTTAGCCGGCTGGATTTTTTTTGCACAGGCATCCCTGTCCAGGATATTCTTAGGGTCGGCAACCTTGGCATTCCAAGAATTTTGGAGCTTCATTTCCCACGAGGCTCTGATCATAGAGGGAGATGTAGTTCTAAAAAAAATCTGGAGGGCCACTACTCCTGAACCCTGTTCAAGACTCTAGGGTCTATTCAAAAGAAAGGTGAAACTCCGGAGAATGACTGGAAAAGTGGAAATTCTAGGTCAAAATAGCCAAACCAGAAAAATTCTCCCATTTATCTCACTTTCCAAATTGGTTATTTGGTCTAGATTGTTCTCTTCTCCTGCCAATTCTCCTGAGTTTCACCTTTCTCTGAATAACCCTGAAAGTCTTTAGAACATGGCAGGAAACAATTCTAAATAAATACACAATCCTAACCCGAGGGTTCTGGCCAGGTACATTAATTTCTAGGCATGGGTTAAAAATCATGCAAAGCTTGAAAACCATCCATTACTGGGGGACACACGATTCACAAACCCCCCAAAGCACAATTTCATGAAAGGTTATGGTTCGAATTCAACCAGGTGAAGGTCTCCAGCACACACCTTGTCGTTTCACTTGCTAAACGTGCAAAACCAACCGAAATGGGGTAAAAAAAAAATTATATATATATATAAGAATAGGAGATGGAGGAGTTTATCCACAAACCTCAGCAGATCCAAAAAAAAGTAATCAAACCTGTTAATGGACTGTTAGTAAGAGGGTCACATAAACAGGTCAATGTCTTTTTCACAAAACCAAGAATGATACACGAGAAGAGGAATGTGAATATTCCTCCCGATGTGGCCCCGGGATGCTGGAGCAAGGACATCACAGCGCAGGACAAGTATGACAAGTGCTCCACCCTGTAACTAGGCAAGAAAGCCCGGGCTAATGAGCTCTCTGAGGGCCCGCGGCCCAGGAGTGCGCCTCGCCCCCAGGGACGCAGATCCACGGATACATCCGACGCAAGAACACAGATTCTTCAGATTAGATCAGAACGACAAACATTGTAATTATACTAAACAAACTGAGAATACATTTTCCGTATCCAGTCGAGTCCTGATACACTGTATCAGAGTCAGAAAATCAATGCCAGATAACGTGTGTCTGTGAGATATATATACACACACACACGCGAGAAAAAAAATACTGTTTACAAATTTTTAAAACATTCTAATAAATGAATAACTTAGCCGTTTCCATTGCTTCAAACATAAGCCCCCAGACACCCCCTGATGTCCCTTCCCTTACCCCACGCAGGCCATATTCATCACTGCCCCCAAACAAACCTGTCACTATCACCATAAAGGTGTCTGCTGGATTATGAGTGATACATAATCGGTACCCCTGCTGTGTAACATCGCCTCTATTGTGCCTTTGCTTCAGGTCGCCAATTCACTTTTGGTATTGTTGGATCAACCCCATCAACTCCTGCTTTGCCCTCGTTCTCCCATGTGTCTTTACCCATACCTATCCTCATGCAGGGGTGTCTTAGTCTGGTCCATCTCATGACAACCCCCCGTACCTTTGTACTGCCTTTCCCATGCGTCATAATGCCATTGCCCTGCCCTGTCCCTCTCAACACCCTTTGTTCTATCCCTCAAGTCTCCCCTCACACACTGTGCCTTTGTGCCAACCCTCGCATACCCCATTGCATCATTTTCATGCGCCACAATAAAACAAAATGCTCTAGACTTATTTTAGACATGAGCCTGGGATTGCACATCCAGTAACCACCCTATATATTTATTCGCCCCATCCCCCTCCAGGCCAGCGTTCCTATTGCTGCCCCTGAAGTAGCCAAGAGCTGTGACCCTTGGCTTTCAGGACTCTGTTAATCGACACTGAGTGCCATCGTTCCATAGAGATTCCTTTCAGATACATTTGCAAAGTGGTGCCGTACGCTCGGAGATTTGAAGTGAGAGATTCGCTCTGTGTGGCTATGCTTCCTCTTTCTTTAGCAGACAGAGGCCTTTGTTACGGTATATTCAAGCCCCTGCCGGCACCACTGCTGCCAAACTACTGCAGGAAACCTTAAAGTGCCAGGTTACCATTTTCCAGGCACACAGTCCATTCACAGTAGGCGAGCAGGCAAGTGAGAATTTCCATTCACAGTAGGCGAGCGGGCAAGTGGGAATTTGGAGCCCTGCTGTTCGAAAGATACAGTGCTTAAAGATCAGCAGCCAATGAGGTCGGCTTATTATAAGGTAGGCAATGAAATTACCGAAAACCCAACAGGATTTTTCAGGTGACTTAGTTTCAAAAACTGCCCGATACGGAAAAAGAACAAGGGTGGAAGATAAGGATGACAGAAGTGATGGAGCAAGCAATCGGTCTTACCTTCTGCCACAGGGCCTCCCGCGACGCTAGAGAGGAGCAAGCCGCGACAAACCAGCAGTTTCCAACTTGCCCCTGGTGCAAGTCGTGGGAACTGATGCCATCGACGAAAAGGCGAGGATTTTCGCAGAAGTCCTACAGATGAAAAAGAAAAAAAAAATCATTAGAAAAAGCAGACGCTACATCAGCACCAGACAAAGCAGCAGAAATTCCCTCCCCATGCTGGGATCCAGGAAGATGTAAAGTGGGTGGGCTTCCAATAGTAAAGCGTTTCAACTGCTAAACTGCTTCTTTTACAAGATTTATTAAGGTCATTAGAACGGCCCTTGAAGGGAGTGTGAAGATGCATTTGGAGTGTGCACCAATTCTGAGCGACACACAAACCGTCCTGACACCTTACAACAACGACAATCAATCCAGTGTATACAGGAACAAAAATTATATACAAGTGGTATGTTACATCTAAATACAAGCGGCATGTTACATTTCGATTCGGAGCGACTGTTCATTTGGCTACTCGCCATATATTGAACCCCTGATAAAGGTATTGCTATACGGGAGATAAAGATAGTAGCCATCGCCATGTGAGGTTGTGAATAGGATGCGGCATACACGTGGGGATAGAGGGACACCTGAGCAGAAGAATAATGAGCGCTCTCTAAACAATCCTGCGTTTCGTGCGCACAAACAACGCTAATTAACAACTTTTTATTCTCCTTCTCCCTCCTGGACTTTGGTCAGTTATCTGAGCAATGAGACGTGGGTTAAAGTTACAAGTATATATAAAGCGCTAACAAGTTCCATAGCGCTGTACAATGGGCGAGATAGAATAACAAATATACTTACATGTTAAATGCACAACAGTAGGAGAGAGGACCCTGCTTGAGATCTTACAATCTAATTGGAGAGGGGTGACACGCTAGGTGAGGGTAATAATAGCATATGGGAGGTGAGGTGCGAGAGGTGTGGGAAGTGAGGTGGAGGAGCCTGGCACAGGCGTTCATTACAGACTGCAGGGGGAGAATCTGGGATCTTTTAAGGCCTGTGAGAAGGAGGTTACAGTAGCCAAGAAGGGAGATAATAAGAGCTTGGATGAGCATTTTAGCAGAGTCCTTTATTAAGACAGGTACGGACGCATGCAACTTCTTTTTAGGTGGAAGTAGCAAGATTTGGTTAGTGACTGAATGTGAGGAGAGAAGGAGAGATCAGAGTCTAAGGACATTGAGGCAATGAGCCGAGAGGTAGAAGTAATGAGCGACAAGGACCTGATGGAGGTGAATCAAGTGTATCCACACGGGGAATAAAGACATATCGATATGCACACAAAGGGTCCACACACCTAGAACTGATGTTCACATACATATACCCCACCTGGGAATCTAAAATAAAAGTTTCCTTAAAAATGATCTTTTAAACAAAACTAACATTTTAGGGGCAAAATTAGAACAAAAAATAGTTATGTAAAAATGTGTTTCAATGACAGTGGAATCCAATGTATCGCGTGATAGTGACGTCCCCGATCACGTGGCCCACATAGAATCCCTTATCATTCAAGAGAAAACAGAGCCGTGTTGTACATAGAGCGTCCCACGTGCCGAGCACACATTGGATTTATTATGTGGAGCAGCAGAGATGGGAGATTAATGCCCCCACTTCACTTACAGACGTCAGACAAGGCTGAGAGGGACAAAAGAAACTGACTGATGCAAGTTCAGCATCTTTTTTTTGGAATTCCAAAATCCGACATGTTCTAAAAAAGGTCAAAAAAAGGGTAATCCCACCCCTGACCTCATGTGACAAAACAATTAAATATACCGTATAAAATACTCTTCAGGCTGTGTGTATGAAACATTAATGGATTTCCTGTTTAGACTTGAGTCCCATCCCCAAAATATCTCATTATCATATGCAAATATGTGTAGACACAGGTTTGAATCCCTGCCAGAGCACCTCTCCAGTAAGTGCCCTTGGGCAAGTCACCTAATGGTACATACTCGCCACCCTGAACACACTCGAAAATGAGAGAAATCTCAATGTATCCTTCTTGGTAAAATACTTGCTCAAAAAAAATAAAAATTATATATATATATATATATATATTATATATATAATATATATATATAATATATATTATATTATATATATATATATATATATTTTTATTTTTTTTGAGCAAGTATTTTACCAAGAAGGAGATATATATATATATATATCTCCTTCTTGGTAAAATACTTGCTCAAAAAAAATAAAAATATATATATATATATATATATAATATATATATAATTTTTATTTTTTTTGAGCAAGTATTTTACCAAGAAGGAGATATATATATATATATATCTCCTTCTTGGTAAAATACTTGCTCAAAAAAAATAAAAATTATATATATATATATATATATATATATTATATATATAATTTTTTTTTTTTGAGCAAGTATTTTACCAAGAAGGAGATATATATATATATATATATCTCCTTCTTGGTAAAATACTTGCTCAAAAAAAATAAAAATTATATATATATATATATATATTATAATTTTTATTTTTTTTGAGCAAGTATTTTACCAAGAAGGAGATATATATATATATATATATATATATCTCCTTCTTGGTAAAATACTTGCTTCAAAAAAAATAAAAATTATATATATATATATATAATTTTTATTTTTTTTGAGCACGTATTTTACCAAGAAGGAGATATATATATATATTATATATCTCCCAAAATCCCAAATGCAAAACACTTCTGCTTCTGAGCATTTCGGATAACGGCCTGTACTCGCTTCCTCCTCTGATACAGCATGTTGCAACATTAAGGTTACGGAGTGAAGAGCATCGGTGGTTAACTTTGGCATTACATGTCCCAGGATGCTCATATCTTAATGCATACTGAGCATCATGGGAAATGTAGTTTGGAAATATCTGAAGGGCCAGGACAGGAGGACGGGTGCACACCACAGACACAAACTGAGATTATCATAGATAAACAGAGACATTAATTGTGACGGATCAGCTACCCTGCAGGGGTAGCTCCGTCTGCGGCGCCGAGTCTTGCTGGAGAGCTTAGCCGGGTAGCGAGCTAGCAAGGTGGGAGAGAGATTGGCAGCGGTCCCTGGATGGTCTGGAAGCGAAGGATTCAGTGATTATGCCCTTCCAAATACTCGTCGAGACGCAGTATAGGTTGTAGGTAAATCAGAGTGTATTTAGAATGAGAACAGACAGTACTTATATACAAAATACAGCCATGCACATTCAGACTTCCCGCCCACCCCAACAGTTCTGATTGGTTGGTTGGTTCCAAGACCATTGCAGGCTTCTTTCAGGTCCTCTTCAGTCTTCACTTTGGTCCACTGGTTGTATGCAGATGAAGTCTTGACCCCACAGTGACCACATACAGTGATTTACATAACCCATTGTAAAGGGAATCAGATAGTGGGTGGCTGAGACAATGTGACTCCCAACCTTTTCAGACAGGTAAACAGATAACAGATATCCAAAGAGAAAGCACTTTTGCATAATCCACACGTTACTCAAACCTATTGTACATTCTATACAAAGGAAAGCATTTGCCACTAGCGGCAGGTAGTATCTTTAAAAACCCACATTTAACTAAAGAAATATAAGTTTATTTAAAACTAAAAATGAGCAATTAACAATACATTTAAAACCATACAATATAACTGAGCATAAAGTATATTGGAGTTTGAAGCGTGGTGCGCTACGTCAGTGACGGATACATTGTAGCATGCATGTACTCCGTGGTTAATAGCAGGATGGTGCTGGGGAAAACATGATTAATTAGAATTCTAGCAACAGTTTTACACTAAATCTAACAAAGGAAATTAGTTCCTATAAATAAAGGGTAAACGAAATCTAACAAAATAAGAATGAAATTAAACTAAATAAATCCTGTGGCGGCCGATGCGTCACATTAATCCTCCCCGTTAAAAAGCAGCAACTTCAAAAGGTCATCACCTGGACATGAAAAAATAAAAAACACCACAATATTCCACTTTTTTGAATTTTATTTTCTTAATCGTCAGCTAATATAAGCTTCATGCATATGGTGTCCTAAATCATTAAGTATAGAGGATTTATTTTAGGATAGAAAAGCCTGATAAAGTATGTAGAAAGGCAAAAAAAATTCGAATTTCTCCTACCATCTTTCTGCTTTTTGTTAGCTGCACATCAGTCACAGAATATAGTACAAAAGTGAAGAGCCGGTCATACCATGGTTCCAAAAGAGAGAAGCTGTTTACGCAGAGCAACATTTTGGCCCTTGACAAAGGCCCCTGTACGAGCAAAAACGTTGCACTGAATAAACCGCTTCTTGCTTTTGGAAGCATGGTGTGACCGGCTCTTCACTTTTGAACCTTGTTGCTGCTGGGCTGGCTGTATGAATCGCCCTTTGGGGACGAATAAATAGTGTGCTGTAGCAAATATATAGACTTCCAAGTCATGGAAGCTAGAATGTCTTGACCTTCCAAAATACTGTAAAATAAGGCGAAGAAGCCGCTGAAATTATATAATCTCACCCATCACATCAGTGTAGGAGTGTCTCTTTAAAATGTGCAGTTTGAGATACTATTTATCTTTTGGGCACAGTAATGGGCACATGTTCTGTTCTCAGTGGTGACTCCCAGTCTGTGTTTGTTTTACAGGAACGGATCAGGATCATTGCTCACTCGTGTCGTCTGAGCATCACAAGGAACATAACCTCAACCCATCCATGAAGTTCAGAAAGACCTGTGACCCCATAACTAACCACAGTATTGCATGTTCCCCATCATGACAAAAGAGAGTTAGGAAACATTGCACAATAATTCAGGGCAGTGGTGCCAAATCCTGGCAGGCCCAGGATTCTGGCAGGCCCCTACAGCTGGCTGGGTTCCGGGGAGTGGCCGCAAGCGTGTGAAGGTTGTAACGCTGCTCCGGTGGGACCTCCAGCCGCACTCTTGCGAGGTCTTGCAGAGTTCTTGAGATAAGATCTCCCAAATTCTGCAAGATCTCGCGAGAGCGCACTAGAGGCCAAGGGTTATAACCTGCACATGCCTGCGGCCGCTCACTGGGACACAGCCAGCCAAAAGGGGCCTTCTGCCAACCACCAGGCAACGGCAAGCCCAGTGCTGGCTACTGTTATCGGTAGAAGTATAAGGGGCTTTTGCACGAGCACTAGTACAAATGCCCGGTATCGGCACCAATACCGATACTAGTATTGTATCGGTGCATGCCTAGGCCAGAGATGATGTTTGAGAAAGGTCGCTGGTCCTAAAAGCAGACCTGCAAAGCATCTGAAAGAGCTTGTTTTCAGCCAACAACATCCAGGTTTGCTTTTAAACATTTCTATTAGAAAAGAGAAAAAAAAAAACGAGGTTTTTCAAAAAAAGATTTTTGAAACTAATTCCCTCTATTTTTCTGCCTGAAAATCTATTTATCAACACCTTTCTGCATATTTTTCAGAAATCGACATACTGATGAACCCGAATTGAACCTCTAAGGCCGATATTTCTATTGAAACGTATAGCCACAAGATACGATATTCAAGCCCAAATTTTATTGGGAGTCAAAATTCCAGTAAACACAAAACACCAAAGAATCTCAAGAACAAAAATTGCAGAAAAGCATCCGAGAAAAAGGTGACGATTTCGGCTATTGGTCGAATTCGAGGCCATGGTCTGGTAATGGTCGACGTCAATCATTGCTGTATGCTTTCAAGAGCAAACCTTCTATACTGTCAGCAAGGCCTCCGTTTAACGCATAAAACATCACATACTGGAGCGCTTAACCCTCCTTTTTAAAACCAAATGAAAACGTGCCAAGCCGGGGTTTATGTCGAGGGCACGATGACTCAATATGGCTCTAAATGAGTGAGTGAAACTACATGACGAGCCAAAAATAATAATGCTGTACAAACCTTGAGTAAATACATGAATTGTTTGCCCGGTGAGTCTTTTATAGCAATCTCTGGCACGTCTTCAAGACAAAAATCATTTATTTCACTGTATGAAAGTGCTCGTGTCAGTTTGCGTTTTGTTATGGCCATGTCTTTGGAAACGGCAGTATTTACGGTGTACCTGTGCTATAATCTGGAGGATTTTAGGACTCCCCCTACAGCAAAGCCCCTCGAGGTAAACTGATTAGGTAAATCGTACCGGCTGGATGGAGAAGAGGTAACATCACTGCTCTATAACCGTCGTTCGATTCCCGGCCAGAGAACCTCTCCAGTAAGTGTCCTTGGCAAGACACCCAATGGTACATACTTGCCTACCACACAATATCGGCTGTGGAGTCCAGTGACAACGTCTCTGCCCTTCGACCATGGAGAAGCAAGTCAAAATCCTGTTCAGCACATCCCTCCAATACAACTGTGGAGAAGTCTCGACTTTACGAGAAGCGGCTTCAACCTAACCGCCAGGTCGCTGCTCTACAATCATGGAAAGACGACTCGATCCCACTCAGAAGACACCACCAGCGAGTGTCCTTGGGCAAGATATCTAACGATGTGGATGTGCCCACCTCACAAAATACTTGTACATCTCATAGATTGTAAGTTCCCTTGGGAACAGGGACCCCCTGAATCAGGTCATCATACATGTGTGATATTCTAATGTATCAACCCCTTGTACACTGATCTTGTAGAGCGCCGCATAGTTTGTGGCGCTATATGAATAAAGGATAATAATAAATCGAGAGTAGAGCAGCTTTCAAAAACATTAGGGGTTATGCATTATGCACCGCTGTGCCACCGGAGTTCACCAGTTGCCAATGAAGGTAAAAATCTCCCCCCGGCAGTTGCAACGATAGTGAACTTCAGCTATCCAAAAAAAAAAAAAAGCAAAATTTGACAATGGGAGAAGTTACTTCAAACAACGGCAACACTGTACCACCTGTCAGCCCAGCCACATGTACAAAGCTGGGCGCAGACGGGAGCAGAAAAGCTCTGCAATATGTGAGTCTACAGCCAGCAAGACCTATTCTGATCCAAACCTGGACAGGAGTGCCAGCAGTCAAGAAGCTGTGACTCAAAAGCTAGAACGAGCCACACACCACCTTGTAATATATAGAGTTAGTCCCAGGTCAAATGATAGAGACAATATAAGCCCAAGTGCTCCACAGGGTGGCTCATACACATGTCTGTCTCCAAATGTGCAAAAATATGAAGAATTATTGAGGATAAAGTCGTCAGAATACAGGTTGAGCATTGCTTATCCGGAGCGCTCATAACACCAAGCATTTCAGATCCTTACAGATTTTAGAATCCGAAGTCGGAGGGAAGGGGTGGGGGGGAATGACACAGCAGGGGAGCCGCAAAATACTTCATACTGTAGCACCCGTATGTATATACTCAGGGAGATGCCAGCATGGACGGAGCCAGCATGTCTCTGGGCAGCATGTCACACGCTTGAGCTGCACAGAGTCCCCCAGCATGTTCCTTGTGGTGCTGCAGCCATTGGAGGGGCATCGACGACCAGACGGGTCAGTCAAGAGCGTCGAGGAGGAGGAGGTAAGAAAGACGGAAATTCAGAAAAACTCTGAAAATTTCTCATTTTGATGTCTTCTGGATGCCCAACCTATACGACCATGTCTAGGAGGTTCAATGTATTGCCAATTCCCCTAAACCTCACGGAGGACAATGACCTACGAAAAGACAACCCTCATCGCATGTGGATCCTTCTCTCCGTCAGTTACAAGCTGTACAAAAGCTAAATAATTAGGATGATGATAAACATGTGTCATGGGGTAACGGGAGGTTTACAACACCACGAAATGTAAACGAGATAATTATTTGCTGCGGCTCCTGGATGGTTTTTGGAAACGACAGATGCTTCTTGATGTGTTACCCGTCACAGCTGGGTCGGAGCAAGCTCATCTCGAGTGCTGTGCCGCAGCCCGAACAGATCATCAATTGTCCAGAACCATAACAAAGTCATAATAAGGAATGTCTGTATCTTTTGTCCTCTCCGTGACATGGACTGAAGCGCTGAGCTTGCGTCAGAAGATATAAACACGGGACGGGGCTTCCTACAAAACATGATCCACGAGATTAAGAAAAGGGCGATGGTAACGGAACGATGCGGACCTCAGATTAAAAACAAACGAGATGTTAATCATGTAACAAAACTGGAAAAAAAGAAAGGACAATCGCTGGCCACAGGAAATCACCCAACGAGCTTTAACTGGGACAATGGGGGAGGTTTGTTCGTTCGTCCAGATGCATAGACAGACACAATAAACACAAAGCTCATAGCAAACAATGTCGAGGAGGTTTGGTGCGGGGCTTGGAGAGTTTCCATCAAACCTTGCAGCTGTTAAACATCACACAGGTTCCAGATACACATTTTTTAGAAGTCGGGCAAAGTTTTGTACACAGATTAGTTGTGCAGAAAACTTCGGAAATAAAAAGGAACCAGCCTCAATGTTCTAGGAGCCCGTGGCTAATTGATCTAGGCATTTGTCAAGAAGCCCTGGTTTGGTATGTTTAGGTTATGTTGTACGTGTATACTGGTATTCCTTGGGGGTACGAGTTTGTGTTATGTACAAAGTGACGATATCTGAAGAACAGAGAGAAAACGCAGGATAGAGTCCTCTCTCCGTGTCTGGTTCTCATTTGACAACTCGGTGAACGGCCTCATTGCGGATTGTTTCCAGATGGAAAAGGGCCAGTTTCCAGATTGTTTGGATTCTTTGTATTTGGCCTTCATTGAGAAATGTCTACACGGCACAAGGGACCCGATTATTCCTACATACCCAGAGTTACATATCTGGGTTGCCATTCGATTTTTAAGATTGCGGCAGCAAGGATACTAAAAAAGTTGGTATTTCTTGTAGGTCACAATAAACCAACCAGCAGCTCTGAGCCCTATTTTCAACATATACACAGATCAGACGCTATATTAAATCTGCCCAATATCGTGGAGGTCCCCCTCATGCTGCCAAAACTGATACGTCAAGGCATGGACTTCACAAGCCCTGTGGGATCTGAAACAAAGGCATAAGCAGCCCCTTTAAGCCCTGCACATTGTGAGGAGGGGCATCCATGGATCCGAGTTGCTGTTCCAGCACAACACAAAGATGCTCAATCGGATTGAGATCTGGGAAATTTGGAGGCCAAGGGAACAGCTTGAAATCTTTGTCATGTTCTTCAAACCATTCCTGAGCAGTTTTTGCCGTGTGTCGGGTGTGCTATTCTACTGAAAGAAGCCACTACCATCAGGCAACACCACGGTCATGAAGGGGTGTATGTGGTATGCTGCAATCTCTAAGTAGGGGGTGTGTGTGTGTGTACACTTTTCCATCATGGCGAGCATTATGTTTTTTTTTTAGTCATTTGAGCTATGGTAGCTCTTCCGTGTGATCAGACCAGATGGACTCATCTTCAGTCTCCTCGTGCACCAATGAGCCTTGGACGTCCATGACTCTAACGCCAGTTCACCGGTTGATCTTCCTTTTTGGTAGGTTTGAACCATCGCACGCAGGGGACACCCCACAAGACTTGCCGTTTGAGATGCTCTTACCCAGTCGTCCGGCTGTCACTATTTGCCCCCTTTCAGTCACTCAGATCTTTTCTCTCATTTTTTTCTGCTCCCAACTCATGAAATTCAAGAACTGACTGTTCACCTGCTCCTAAAATATCCCAACTCGGCGACGACACGGCCCAACCCCGCGACAGGAGCCATGTAACCATATAATCAATGCTAGCCACTCCGTTCCGTGGTTTTAATTAGTGGCCACCGAAATGGAAATTTCCGTCCAAAACCGAAAATTCGGGATCGGTTCGGCCGAGGGCTCGCCTGAGCCTGGAGGCAGGCCGAGCAGCCTGTGACAGCAGGAGGACTGTCACCTCTGGAGCTCAGGGCCGAAGTAGGAGGATGTAGGTGAGTATGTTGCCTACACATACTCACCTACATCGGCCCCGAGTCCTACACCGGTGGCAGTCCTCCTGCATCCAGTGCCCGCTCTCTGTGTCGGTCGCCGGGATGACGTCACGAAAGCCTTTGACCCAGGGTCAAAGGCTTCCGTGATGTCATACCGGCGACCAACGGAGAGAGGACACTAGATGCAGGAGGACTGCCACCAGTGGAGGACTCGGGGCCGATGTAGGTGATTATGTGCAATGCTCTCCAACCCCGCCTAACAAAATCCGGTCACCTGGGCCTGGAGACCCGCCCGAGCCCCCTGCTCGGCCGGTCTTTAGACTCAGGCAAGCCCCCTGCTCGGCTGGGCCTCCAGGCCCCATTTTGAAAGGGAAATTTTCTGCAGATTTTTTCGGCTGAATTTTCCATTTCGGCCGAAACTGAAAACACCATTTTCGGCTGATAATTTTTGGTGGCCGAAATTTCGGTGCATCCCTAGTTTTAATGCTGTGTCTGATCTATGTAATACACATTTTTATATAGGTTTGTTTTTCCATACAAGTTCATTCTAGGAGAGCCACAGCCAATAGGAGATGTCCTCATTTAATATCCCACCGGAGGATGTGACACCCGCTTTGCATCAAACTGGTCATCCTGTTAAGGTGAAGTGACATTAGAATTCTCTTTGCGCGCCGACTCGCCACCATTGCTCCGCCGAAGCATTAGGTTCTGAGTCGGGGCCAAAAAGAGCATCTCTCTGTTCTCTCATTAGTAACATTGTGTTGTTGGCAGCGTAGCCATGAAAAATTATGCCAATTGTTATTGGGTTTTACGGGAAGGTCTCACTTGGTCTGATCTCATCCTTCCATTATCCGGCAACAAAAGGATTTTGGAAAAATAATATTCAAGTGTGTGAAGCCTCTTGTGGGAAGCTTGAGGAGCCTGTGACAAGACCTGGGCAGAGAAGGCAATGCCATCCGTCCTCTGACATTCACGATATTCCAGGTGTTTTGGATTGCTGCGGCTTTCAATCGAAGAAGACGAAGAGAAGCAACACTATCGATTGTATGTCAAACTTCATTAAACTCCACGCTTTAACCCATTAAAGAGGAATATTAAGACGTGACATCAAAGAGAACCTGAGCCAGCAAAGAACCTTCTTCCTAATTACCTGTCTGGTTCGGACACTGGGAAATGAGAGCAACACCCCACCCTTAATCCTGAACCCATTCCCTTCAGGTGACACCATTACTTCTACCTCTGAGGCCCGTTGCCCTCTTAGACTCTGATCTCTCCTCACATTCAGTCACTAACCAAATCCTACTACTTCCACCTAAAAAAATATTGCACGCGTCCATCACTTTCAGGACTCAGGACTCAGCTAAAATGCTCATCCAAGTTCTCATTATCTCCCACTTTGACTACTGTAACCTCCTTCTCTCTGGCCTTAAGAGATCCCAGTTTCTGCCTCTGCAGTCTGTAATGAATGCCTGTGCCAGACTCATACACCTCACCTCCCGCACCTCACCCCTTTGTCACTGGCTTCCTGTCTCCTATAGAATTCAATTCAATATATTGGTGCGCACATACAAAGCTCTCCGTAACGGCGCCCCTGCCTACATCTCCTCCCTTATTAGCAGGTACATCCCATCCCGACCACTTCACTCTGTCAATGATCTGATGCTATCAGTTCCTCGAACCACACCCCCAACTCCCGCCTTCAAGACTTCTCCCGAGCTGCCCCCTTTCTATGGAACTCCCTGTCTCTCCAGTCCTTCAAGAAGTCTCTAAAAACACATTACTTTAGGGAACCCTATCAGCTCACTCCATGATCCCCACTGTACATTTCTTGCTCCATCTTCCCACACAGCACCATGCAACGCGCTACTTCATGTTCTCTATTCACCTAGTGTCATTCCTCTCCTCTTAGATTGTAAGCTCTTGAGCAGGGTCCTCTCTCCTATGTGTTTAACTTGTATATTTGTTACTCCCCATTGTACAGCGCTACGGAACTTGTTAGTGCTTTAAAAAAACCTTGTAACTAACTCTTGGTCAAGAGAGATTCCAGTCAACTAGATTCATGTGAAAAAAACTGGATGCGTCATGAAAACACTTTGGGGAAACAAACGAGACACACGCACATTATAATCTGACCAGTATGGAGATATTGGGGTCTTTATAGTCAATAATGGACAATTTACGAACGCCCATCGTTGTTGGCAGATGCTACGGGACGTGCGTTAAGTAAAGTGTGCAAGTCCCGTAGGAACCGTGTGCGAATCCTACGCAAGTTGCATTGAAATGCTTCAGGGACTTCTTGGTTCGGGATTCCCTAAGCAGAAGAGGAGGAGGAGCAGCGCGCGGCGAGGCACAAAAAGTGAGTAAAATCACCCAAAAAGAGAAGAAAATATAATTAGGCAGAGGCTGTCAGAACTTTCCCAACAGTTTCATTACTTTTTACTTTAAAATGGGATCTTTAACGTCTCGTGTGAGGACATCGGTCTTCGATGGCATCAGGTGGGAATGGAATGGAGGTGGACAAATCCAGGGGCCAGGTGCCAGGAGATATTTACCTCTGTCTCCTGGCTCCTAAATTATTCTGTATATATTCTATACAAAGCTTTGTCAAGCTCTTCAAGGAAAACATGGCTTTGGCTCCTACATATTTTGTCATGTATGCTTGGCATGGCATGGCATGGCATGGACGCTGTGGTGGAATTCAGCCATACAAGCTATAATCATCATGTAGTTCCCGGAGGACATGGAACACGGTGGAAGAACATGCGTGATTTTACTACACATTAGTCATGTGTGGTCACTTGCCTTTGGACGTTTCCACTGCACCCCTTGGACCCGTTGGGTCTTGTAGAAAAGGGATTCATTGGTTGCCGGGAACACAGGGTCCTCAAAGAGAACTTTCTTCTTCTGGCATTCTCTTTTCAGCTCGTAGTACTGCTGCTGGCCGAACGTCCTCGCTGACATCTTTCACAGTGGAATCTGGTAAAAAGAAGAATTCAAAGTAAATAAAAATAGACGTTTTACACTCGGATTCAGCAAATCCTGTCAGGATATATATCAGAAGAGGCGGCCATGTTGGCAAAGGTGAACTATGAGGTCAGGAGTGGTTAGCTATTCAATTTCGAAGTGGAAAACCAATTTCTCAGGAGCACACGAAACTGATCAGAGCTTTGCCTGGCTCTATAAACGAATAGGTTTCCAGTGTGGGTCGCTGTAGTCCTTTCCAACTCCCCCAATCTAGAATATGTTTACATAGGTTAAAGGTTGGCATGGACTGTCTTGTTTGGCAAACAGTGCCCCATCAGATACTGTAAAATCCGAATCCCCTGTTTATCCTCACATTCCACTATTGTTCTGCTTTGTTGGAATGTTGCACATGCGTCTTGGTGTCCAGAGTTACTTCCATTATCTGTCCCTATCTATGTCCCAGACACAAAGACGCCGGGGAGGAATTCCTGATGAGGTGCAGCAATATGCCAGGGGAGGAATTCCTGATGTAGCGCAGCAATATGCCAGGGGAGGGATTCCTGATGTATTGCAGTATGACACCAGAGGGTGATTTTTTCCCCATTGGCATCTAGGCCCCGCCTGGCACTGTTTATATTATTCATTAAAGGCTCAACTAAAGGATCTGTGTGCTGCTTCATTTCTGGGGAATGCTATCACCGCACTTTCAGTGTACCCTGTCCTTACGTTTCTGCTAAGGGCTGAAGAAAGGCACGAAAGACTGCTGGTGGGAGAACAGGGGCCCCTCCAGATGTTTATGAATTACATCTCCCATGACTCCCTGGCCATCTATTGCAATCAAATAATTCAGGGATCTGCAGGCTCCAACATCTGGGGGGGGGGCAGAGTTTGGCAGCCCTAATCCAGAGCATGGATCCAACAGAAATAAGGATATACAAGAGTAAAAATTTCCACTCGCCCTGTCGCCTAGGGATAGAGGAAATTTGGCCCTTTGCAACTGTGCAATTTGCCGCTGACCACTTGAGGAGAGCGCGAGAGAGTGAGCGCAAGCGCAAAAGAGTGAGTGCAAGAGAAAGAGGAAGAGCGCGGAAGAAGAGACCGCAAGAGAGTGCAAGAGCGGAAGAAGAGCGCGGAAGAAGAGCGCGGAAGAAGAGCGCGGAAGAAGAGCGCGGAAGAAGAGAGCGCGGAAGAAGAGAGCGCGGAAGAAGAGAGCGCGGAAGAGCACGAGAGCGGAAGAAGAAAGTGCGAGAGCGGAAGAAGAGAGCGCGGAAGAAGAGAGCGCGGAAGAGCACGAGAGTGGAAGAAGAAAGTGCGGAAGAGCACGAGAGCGGAAGAAGAAAGTGCGAGAGCGGAAGAAGAGAGCGCGGAAGAGCACGAGAGCGGAAGAAGAAAGTGCGAGAGCGGAAGAAGAGAGCGAGAGGGCGCAACACAATACTGGGCGAGGCTGCACTCAAACCTAAACATGTATTTTATATAAGGGTGCTAATGAGACCAATAAATGCAGCATACAGTGCGCTCTGCGCACAAACACACGCACACACACACACACGGCTTCCTGCAAAACTAAGACTAAACACAGATTAAAATGAACTTTAACATATTTATTAAACACGTAACGTCAATATTTGAAATAAAACAAGAAGCAAAAAAAAATCAAACCGTTGCTTTACATGATCTTCCGTGAATCCAAAACCCCTTGAAATGTTTAGACGGTTTCATTGTGCAAAAAGGAAAGGGAATAAGTACATTCGATAAGCACAGGAATAAAAACGTTCCATACAAGGGACCAAGACCTCCAGAAACGCCCAGCCCGAGTCTTCAAACACAAAGGGATATTGTGATCGAAATAGCAACGAACCAACAGAATTAAAATAGAAATCCATTTTTTATCCGCGCCGACAACCCAGGAAACCGAAAAAAAAAAAACACAATAAAAACTTATAGAAAACAAGTAAAAAGAGTAGGACGGGAGGAAACCAGGAGACGAGGCAGCAAGATACAATATCTACAGAAAAATTTCTTAAATTCTGCCTGGCAACCCTTAAAAATCGATGAGTTGCCATTTCCAGGTTTAACCCTTCACGTGTCACCTGCGCATCTCAAGTGGACACGGGACGCCAACCACGCAAGAGATACGTGGGCTGAACTTACATCCTTTTTTTTTGTTCTGCGGAAAACAGAAGCATTTTCCCAAAAGGACAGGACTCTTTCTTTAACCCCCCCCCCCCAGGCATAGGATCAGCCATGCCAGGAAACCACTGCTTAGCAGATCAGGCCCCCGCCGTAAGCATACAGGGTTAGAGAGAGCCGAATTGGCTCAGAAATCACACTGAACAGTGAATTTCCCCGTACGGTGTCATTTCATGGCCATTCCGCTACTCAGAAGGCTGGCAGTTTGCCAAATATTGGCACATTTTTTATTTCTTTTTAACAAAGTATTTTAGCAGGAAGGATACATTGAAATTTCTCTTGTTTTCAAGTATGTCCTGGGTCGCCTGCATGTACAGTGCCTGTTCGACGGCAGTGAAATCCCCCATAGAGAAGCAATAGCTAATCTATTCACAGACACCGAACAGCAGAGAAATGTCATTGAATTGCCGTGCTGTTCGGTGGTTTCATTCGGCAGGTTTATTCAGGAGAATCCCATAGGTTTCAATGTTAAACATATTCCTGTTTTTTATTAAATACTTATTCAACCAATTACTCTTTTCATTTGCAGAAAAAATAAAAAAAAAATTGGCATTTTTCGGGATTTTTTTCTGCGAAAATGTTTTTCTTGATTTTTTATTAAAATTAGCGTTTTTTTTTCCTGTAGCAGACCTTTTTATTATTATTCTTAGGAAGGTATATATTATTTCCAGGCATTTTCAGCACTCATTTTTTCGTGATTTAGAATTTGCATTTTTGCGGCGGATCGTCAGATGCATTCGGCGAGTTTTTAGCGGACTTTCCGATAGACTTGGCGGTGGTTTTTCAGATGAGTTTAGCGGCTTGTTCCCTGCGTTGAATGCTGAATTGACCGCAGGGTTGGCGAATCAGACTAGCCGAAGTGCGGGGAACAGGAGAGAACCTCTGAATAATCCTGAAAAAGTGACCGGGTTATTCAAAGAATCGAAAAGTCATCGTACGGTCAGTGACTTTTCGTTCGCTTCAATTCGATGTATTCAGCAAGCACCACAGGGTCTCCAAAGTGCAAGGAAAACCCGCCGCAAACCCACTGAACACTCACTAAAACCCGCAAAACAGCTGGATTAACCCCGCCAAACATAGAGGAGAAACCCGAGCAGCCGCCGATCACAGTGCAGAGCAGCCACTGGAAAAACCCGACACCGCGGACGAGTGGAGTGAGAAGAAAAAAACCAAAAACATTTTGCTTAAATGTTTGAAAAGTGAAACGCTGTTTGCAAAGAAACTACTGAGCGAAAATGTCTGAAATTTACATATAAATTCCAATGAATGATAATAAAAAGGGCTGTTACAGAAAAAACGATTAAAAAAAAAAAAAAAAAAGTGAAAATAAATTCGCAAACAAAATCCCGAAAAATGCCTAAAAGCTCCTAAAAAAATAAAATAAAAATCTATAGAGACTTTTTAATTCAGAATATTATAATAAACGGTTTATTGGATATTGATTTAAAACGGGAATATTTTTAACATTGAAGCCTATGGGATTCGCCTGAATAAACCTGTCGAATGAAACCACCGAACAGCAGGGCAATTCGGCCAATTTTCACTGATGGTTTGTGTTCTCTGAATAGCCGAAGCATTGCTTCTCTATGGGGATTTCACTGCCCTCGAACAGGCACCGAACAGGCACCGTATGTGCAGGCAATTCGCCAGGATTTGGCGAACTGCCTGCTCTCTGAGTAGACGAATGGCCAAGAAAGGTAACCGTGCGCTGAATTTCACTGTTCGGTTTCCTTTCGCCAGCAATTAGGATCTCTTTGAATTACCCTGTAAAAAAAAAAAAAAAAAAAAGAATGCACGGGCTGAAACCGAATGGACTAATCTGTAGAGAAAGCACACGCCTCACTGTATAAACGCTGAGAAATGTGGAATTTGCGGATGGTGGTGCCGGATTACACTTTGTATGAGGCTGTATAGAGATTCCTTGGCACTTGCTCAGCGCCAATATAACCGAAATGAAATACCTCCTGAGAAAATAATACACCTGGCATTAACCCCTTCCCCACCAAACGCTTTTTGTTTGAAGTGAAAGAAAAAAAAGTGTTACCATAACATTTGAAATTTGGATAACAAATAAATGCACAGAGATTATTAATCCGAGTTAAAAGGGTGCTCAGAAAGGGGCATTAATCCCACTGTTAATTCGCAAATTAACCTACAGAATCGACACCTTGACTCGATTAGGTCTAAGTGTCAAGAAGTGGAACAGATCTGCACAAGGAGCAAAGCGTGAACCTTATTTTTCTGAAACGAGAAACCGTCACCAGTGACCAGTCTTAGAGATACGAAATGTCACCGAAATGTAACAGACACTGAAATTCACTGTACGGTGACATTTCGGGCAATTCAGAGAGCAGGCAGTTCACCAAATTTTGGCGAATTGCCTGCAAGTACGGTGCCTGTTCGGCGGCAGTGAAATCCCCCATAGAGAAGCAATGGTTAATCTATTCAGAGACACCGAACAGCAGAGAAATGTCAGTGAAATGCCCTGCTGTTCGGTGGTTTCATTCGGCAGGTTTATTCAGGCGAATCCCATAGGTTTCAATGTTAAAAATATTCCTGTTTTTATACAATATCTAATAAACCGTTCATTATTTTATTCTGCAGCAAAAAGTCTCTATTTATTGATCTTTTAGGCATTTTTTGGCAAAAATATTTTCCTTTTTTTTTTAAAATCGTTTTTTCTTTTTTCTATAATAGACCTTTTTATTATCATTCATTGGATTTTATATGTAAATTTCAGGCATTTTCGTTCTGTAGTTTTTTTGCAGACAGCATTTCAATGTTGAAACTTTAAAGTGTAAGGCGTTTATTTTTTCACCCCGTTCGTCGGCGTGTCGGCTTTTTCCGGCGGCTGCTCTGCGCTATGATCGGTGGCTCGTCAGCTTTTTCCGTCGTGTTTGGCGTGGTTTTTGCGGCGGTTTCGGTGAGTGTTCGTCGTATTTTCCCTGCACTCCAGGGGCCCTGCGGTTGCACTTGAATACACCGCAGGGTCGGTGAACTAGAAACGCCCCGAAGTGCAGGCAACGAAAGGATAACCCTGTAATTGTCAGGTTCAGGGGTCAGGAACCCGGGATGCGGAGGCTTGAATCAGAGAGCGAGGTACAAGAGGGGTTAATCCGAAAGGCGTGGTCAGGGAATTCCAAGGTCGGGGCTGGCGGCAAGGATCGTGGTGGGTATGGATAGCCGGGGTCAAAGATACGATACAGCAGGAAGGATTAGTAGGTCTGGATAGGCACAAAACGAGTGAGCGCTGCGCCCCCGGAGCTAGGGGTTTAAATAGGGAGCCAGGGCCGA
The DNA here is from genome assembly GCA_009667805.1 of Leptobrachium leishanense. Classification (NCBI taxonomy): domain Eukaryota; kingdom Metazoa; phylum Chordata; class Amphibia; order Anura; family Megophryidae; genus Leptobrachium; species Leptobrachium leishanense. Next base: position 447,905,983 of record CM019064.1, read on the forward strand.
TCCCGCCTACCCCTAGCCCCGCCCCTCCAGTCACCCTCCACCATTGGTGCAGAGAGGGAAACCCAAGGCTTCGCAGTGGACGCCACTCTGGCCGTAGACAACGACACCACGCCCCCTCTGACACACCACACGCAGGGACACCGGAACCCCGGGGAGATCCCATCACAGGACTGAGTCCCAGGGACCGCACATGCTCGCAAGCAGAGTGGCATGTTGCCCCTGAGCCTCGCTGGGAGCGTGGCGAGTCCTGGGAGGCAGGGAAAGGGCCCAGGGCTGCCACGAACCTGACACTAATGAGGTTATAGAGATACTCTACACCAATTTTTCCCCAAACCTGTCCTCAGGTCCTCCTAACACACCAGGTTTGCAGGATATGTGACGCACAGCACAGGTGATATGATTTGCTGCTCAGTGATTGCAGGATTCAGTCTGCGTTTCCCCCAAGGTGATCCTTAAAACCTGACCTGTTGGATCCCGAGGACAGGTTTGGTTAACACTACTCTACACAGTCTTACCTGAGTGGTCACACTGCTGTGAGCTCCCTGCTCCCTCCTCTAAGGGTGGTTCAGAGGGCTAATTCAGGCATCCAGATGCAGGGGCTTAGCCCCACCCAGACCCTCAGCTCAAGGAGCACTCTGTCCACTAGAATTAAAGGCTTCCTGCATGAGTGCCACTGGATTGGCTCAGCCCCCTGCAGTCACATGACACGTTTAGCTAGAAGCACGCCATATCCTACGGAGATCAGAGGGAGAGCAGCGCTGGATTCAGGGGAGTTTTTAAAGGAAACTACATGCTTAAGGCGGGAGAGGGGAGGGCAGAGGGAGTCAGGAGGGGTTAATGTTTAACCCCTCCATTTCCTACCCCCTTCTGTTTTAACCTGTTAGTGCCCCCTTAAGTCAAACCCACCCTGTTTATATGTGGTGAGGCTCCAACCAGCAACTCGCTTGTAGTGAGAGAGAGGAGTATGAAAGTATGAGTCACAACGGGGAAATGTTACACGGAAACTCAGCGAGAAAAAGGGCAGATTTAAGTGGTATATATGTGTTTATAAAAAGTAAAGCGAGTGGGATAACTATGTGCAAACATCAGATTTATTGATAAAAGGAGAAAAAACAAGGTTTATTTTACTACGGATAAAAAAAATAAAAAGGATTAAAAACCAGTCACTGTTTGCCCAAAGCGCGATCTTAGAGAAGAACAATTATATAGCTCTTTGATAAACATAACCGGTTTTACAAGTCCAGAGGATTCTGGGTAACGGGCTGAGAACCCTGCCCTATCAGCAAACGAAAAGGTAAACACAAGATACACCGCAATAAAAGCCATGGGAATCCCAGAGGGATGAGTCACCGGGAAACTCGATTATATATTAAAAAAAAAAGCCTTAAATATATATTAAATACATTGTTTCACAGCCGGGAAGCTCCAAGCTGATTGGCCCAGGAACCGCGACTCACAAGGCGCAAAAGGAAAAAGGAAAAAGGAAAAAAGAAAAAGAAAAAAAAAAAGAAGAGAAAAGGGCTTCTTTTATTACCTCCAAAGTGTCACCAGTGAGGAGAAACCGTCCATATTGCATGTCTATCTAACAATATACAACTCATTAGGGGCTCCGCCATATATTCAGGGTGTGCGGGTGTCTTTTTAGGGGTTCCTCCATATATTCAGGGTGTGCAGGTGTATTTTTAGGGGCTCCTCCATATATTCAGGATGTGTGGGTGTCTTTTTAGGGGCTCCTCCATATATTCAGGGTGTGTGGGTGTATTTTTAGGGGCTCCTCCATATATTCAGGGTGTGCGGGTGTCTTTTTAGTGGCTCCTCCATATATTCAGGGTGTGCGGGTGTCTTTTTAGGGACTCCTCCATATATTCAGGGTGTGTGGGTGTATTTTTAGGGGCTCCTCCATATATTCAGGGTGTGCAGGTGTATTTTTAGGGGCTCCTCCATATATTCAGGATGTGTGGGTGTCTTTTTAGGGGCTCCTCCATATATTCAGGGTGTGCGGTGTGTTTTTAGGGGTTCCTCCATATATTCAGGGTGTGGGTGTCTTTTTAGGGGCTCCTCCATATGTTTGGGGTGTGCGGATGTAAGCTCTTGAGCGGGGTCCTCTCTCCTACTGTACTGTGTGTTGAACCTGTATGTATGTGTGTTATTCTGCCTCCCATTGTACAGCGCTGCGGAACGTGTTAGCGCTTTATAAAAACTAAATAAAGCAGCAGCTCTTCAGACACACAGGAGCCGTAGTGCTGTTCCCGGGGTCATCTCCTCCGTGTGATGGTTTTTTCCAGACTTCTCGTTTATTATACACAAACAGGACGCCGGGGATAAACAGTTTACCTCCAGACGGCCTTTAAACTTGTGGCAACCCCGGCGTATGAGCGCTTTATCCGGCAGGGAATTTATAATAATCTCATTGTTTATTAAGTGTTTGTTGATGGGGACGTTAAGCGAGAACGAGGAGCCCGAGCTCAGAAACCGACTGAAACACCGGCGATAGAATCAAGCATGACCTTTCTGTGACCGACGCGAACCGAAAACACGGCGGAACCCGGCCTAGAGCGCCAAGACCGCAATACAGAGCTGGGCCCACCGGTAAGCGCGCAATACAGAGCCGGGCCCACCGGTAAGAGCGCAATACAGAGCCGGGCCCACCGGTAAGAGCGCAATACAGAGCCGGGCCCACCGGTAAAAGCGCAATACAGAGCCGGGCCCACCGGTAAAAGCGCAATACAGAGCCGGGCCCACCGGTAAAAGCGCAATACAGAGCCGGGCCCACCGGTAAAAGCGCAATACAGAGCCGGGCCACCGGTAAAAGCGCAATACAGAGCCGGGCCCACCGTAAAAGCGCAATACAGAGCCGGGCCCACCGGTAAGAGCGCAATACAGAGCCGGGCCCACCGGTAAAAGCGCAATACAGAGCCGGGCCCGCCGGTAAGGGCGCCATATAGAGCCGGGCCCACCGGTAAGAACGCAATACAGAGCCGGGCCCACCGGTAAGAACACAATACAGAGCCGGGCCCACCGGCAAGAACGGAATATAGAGCAGGGCCCACCGGTAAGAGCGCAATACAGAGCCGGGCCCGCCGGTAAAAGCGCAATACAGAGCCGGGCCCGCCGGTAAGAGCGCCATATAGAGCCGGGCCCGCCGGTAAGAGCGCCATATAGAGCCGGGCCCACCGGTAAGAAAGCAATACAGAGCCGGGCCCACCGGTAAGAACACAATACAGAGCCGGGCCCACCGGTAAGAACGGAATATAGAGCAGGGCCCACCAGTAAGTACGCCATATAGACCCGGGCCCACCGGTAAGAAAGCCATATAGAGCCGGGCCCACTGGTAAGAACGCCATATAGACCCGGGCCCACCGGTAAGAAAGCCATATAGAGCCGGGCCCACTGGTAAGAACGCCATATAGAGCCGGGCCCACCGGTAAGAACGCCATATAGAGCCGGGCCCACCGGTAAGAACGCCATATAGAGCCGGGCCCACCGGTAAGAATGCCATATAGAGCCGGGCCCACCGGTAAGAACACCATACAGAGCCGGGCCCACCGGCAAGAACGTAATATAGAGCTGGGCCCACCAGTAAGAACGCCATATAGAGCCGGGCCCACCGGTAAGAACACCATATAGAGCCGGGCCCACCGGTAAGAACGCCATATAGAGCCGGGCCCACCGGTAAGAACGCCATATAGAGCCGGGCCCACTGGTAAGAACACAATACAGAGCCGGGCCCACCGGTAAGAACGGAATATAGAGCAGGGCCCACCGGTAAGTACGCCATATAGAGCCGGGCCCACTGGTAAGAACGCCATACAGAGCCGGACCCACCGGTAAGAACGTAATATAGAGCCGGGCCCACCGGTAAGAACGCCATACAGAGCCAGGCCCACCGGTAAGAATGCCATATAGAGCCGGACCCACCGGTAAGAACGCCATATAGAGCCGGACCCACCGGTAAGAATGCCATATAGAGCTGGGCCCACCGGTAAGAACGCCATATAGAGCTGGGCCCACCGGTAAGAACGCCATATAGAGCTGGGCCCACCGGTAAGAACGCCATATAGAGTCGGGCCCACCGGTAAGAACGCCATATAGAGCCGGGCCCACCGGTAAGAACGCCATATAGAGCCGGGCCCACCGGTAAGAACGTAATACAGAGCCGGACCCACCGGTAAGAACGCCATATAGAGCTGGGCCCACCGGTAAGGATGCAATACAGAGCCGGACCCACCGGTAAGAACGCCATATAGAGCCGGACCCACCGGTAAGAACGCCATATAGAGCTGGACCCACCGGTAAGGATGCAATACAGAGCCGGGCCCTCTGCAAACTGAGAACACGTCGTGGAGTCTGCAAGCTGAGAATGGGACAAGGCGGTTGACTGGGTTGAATAGGTCCCTCATATCCTCCTGTATCTGCTGGCGGCAATACTGACCTGTCTCCTGTATGTATTATAGAATTGTCCTGTCTTTATCCATTGCACCTTTGTACAGCGCTGCGGAATGTGTTGGCGATTAATAAAAAGGCTCACACAGTTCCATATCTTTCCATCGCTCTCTCCCCAGGTGAGCGCACCTTCTCATACCTGTGATTAAGATACAAACCAAGCGCCGCGCTGGATCCCTGCAGGGATTAGAAATAGATACTTTCCGATCGCTGCCTTTAGAGGAATCCATGTTCTCAGATAATTCTACCGCCTGCCAGGGGAGAGTAATCAATTCCCTGATAATATTTCTGTACACACACACACACACATTGTATACAATATGGAATGATTAGAATACTTTATTATCCACGGTACAATATTTACATATATTTTTATAAACAGTATAACTCAAGTATTGCAACATTTATACGCAAATGTAAGCCACGTCGCTGAACTGTATGTGAAAACAAACAATAATACGAAACGAAATGGAGACATAAGAGATGAGAAGCTTTTTTAGGAACGCAAAAGCTGTTGGGTGAATAGGGAAGGTGAGGGTTAACTAGGGATATTATACCATAGTGTAGCACGGCTGACCAGTAAAAGGACAAACCAGTGTGTGTGTCTTTTAAAAGCTAAAAACACAAAACACACGGCATGAGCCACAAACACCGATACACGTTCAACATGTGACTCCTAACCACCATCTGTGTTTTGCATTAAATGTTAAAAACAGCATCTGCTGCGAATTACAGCCCGGCGTATTTTTACTTCCCGAAACGGTCCGAGCGCTGCGCCAAACCTGTATAAGATCAGCTGTGGGGGGGGGGGGGGAGAGAAAAGCGCCTCTGAGGGCTCCCTTACTTAGTTATAGTTACCCCTCTCAGAATTCATCTTTTTTTTTTTTTTTTCAACCTCAAAAAAGGAATGATCAATAAATTATAAAGACATAGATTTACCGTTGAGCTGAGAGTGTTGGCGCTGGACTCCCCTTAAGGCTAGGGTCAGACGAAAGCATTTTTCCCCGCGAACGTGAAAAAGTGCGTCCGAACGCATTGACGTATTTTTTCACGGAATGCGCAAAAACGGTCAGATGACGCGCATTTTCGGGGGTGATTTTGTACGGATCGTCAATAAAACTCTTTTTGCGTCTGGACGTTATGTAGGCTGGACATTAGCAGCGTCTGACATCTCCTAATCACGCAAACACGCCGCTATGCCGCAGCTGCGCACTCAGTACGTCAGTACTAGCGGTTCAGCGTTCAGAAAAATGCGTTCAAATTCCGCTTGCGTTGCACGGCCGGACTTTTGTGCGGCCATACATCGTATATTGGCCGTCATTGCCCGTCATCTGCTGCTAGTGCGGCCGTAGTTATGTGCGCCAGAACGCACGTTAAAAGTGCGCTGGTCTGACCCCAGCCTAAAAGGGACACTAGCACGTACACAAGCTGTGACTAGATTATGCGTGCGATACAATAGGAGAGAGTGGACTAAAATGTATCTAATAAATAGAACACGAAGGAGCCGGCGAATGTAGCGACTTAGGCTAGGGTCAAACGAAAGCATTTTTAACACGCGAACGTAAAAAAGTGCGTCCGAACGCATTGATGTATTTTTTCACGGAATATGCGAAAACTGTCATACGATGCGCATTTTCGTGCGTGATGTTTTGCGAATCCAAACCAGGTAACTTTTTGCGTCTGGACGTTATGTTGGCTGGACATGAGCAGGGTCTGACGTCTCCAAATCACACACACACACCGCTAGCGGGCGCAGCGCACTCTGTACGTCCGTACTAGCGGTTCTGCGTTCTCGAAAAAATGCGTTCATTTTCCACTTGCGTTGCACGGCCGGACTTTTGTGCGGCCGTACTTCGTATATTGGCCGTCATTGCCCGTCATTTGCTGCTAGTGCGGCCGTGATTAAGTGCGCCAGAACGCACGTTAAAAATGCGCTGGTCTGACCCCAGCCTAAAGAATGATCACACACACAAAAAAAACAAACAACAAATGTCTGTGAACAACAGATAAACCAACCCACAGCTCGTTATCACCAGCACACAGACACAGTGACCCACACAAGACATCAAACAGGACATATTCACCCATCATGCGGGAGGGTAAAGTTATTAAATTTATAATAATAAAAGAAAATTATATTGCACATAAAATGTTAAAATATGGTGAAAAAGTTCTGAAAATGCAGCAATCCCCATGGAAACCGTTAGGGTGTTACACAGAGCTTTGCACCAGAATCCATCGATACAATGTAATTGTACCATATGTGTATACCCAGCGGAAATGCCTAAAATAGGTAAAGTTCATGTTATACATTTATAATAAGGGAATAAATCAAATGGCACGCTGACTAGTCACTTCTCTCAAATATCTAGGTATGTGGTTGGACCCTAATCTATCTTTTGGCCCCCACATCGAAAAACGCTCATCTAAACTTTACCCCAAACTAGGTGCCCTGTACAGAAACAAATCCTGCCTGAGTCCCGCGGTAAGAAAGCAGATTGTACAGCAAATGCTTATGCCGGCTATTGAATACGGAGATGTAGTGTACGCAGCCGCCCCGCAAACACACCTCCAGAAACTTACTACATTGTATAACTCATTCTGTCGCTTTGTGCTACAATGTAACTATATGACCCACCATTGTGACATGTTAAAAGAGCTAAACTGGCCATCGCTGGAGTCTAAACGCACCCTTCACCTTTCCAACCTGGTGTTTAAGAGCATTTCTGGGAAGCTACCACCCTACCTGAATAGGCTGCTTCCCCCAGCAGCTCCCTCATCCTATAACCTCCGATCCAGGACCAGCACCTTTCTTGCAATACCACAATACAAAAAGAAAGTGGCTCGATCCTCATTTTCCTACAGAGCGCAGCAATTATGGAATAACCTCCCAGACGCCATAAAATCTTCCCCCAGTCTAAAGTCACTTAAGAGATCTCTATTAACATACCTCAATATGGAATGCACCTGTAAACATGTAACACAGTGACTATATACAGAATGCACCTGTAAACATGTAACACAGTGACTATATACAGAATGCACCTGTAAACATGTAACACAGTGACTATATACAGAATGCACCTGTAAACATGTAACACACTGACTATATACAGAATGCACCTGTAAACATGTAAACACTGACTATATACAGAATGCACCTGTAAACATGTAACAGTGGCTATATACAGAATGCACCTGTAAACATGTAGCACAGTGACTATATACAGAATGCACCTGTAAACATGTAACACAGTGGCTATATACAGAATGCACCTGTAAACATGTAACATGTAACATAGTGACTACAGTGGCAAGAAAAAGTATGTGAACCCTTTGGGATTACGTGGAGTTTCGCATGAATTGGTCATAAAATGTGCTCTGATCTTCATCTAAGGCTGCTGTCAGACGAGCGTAGTGTTCACGTCCGTGATTGCGCCTAAAAGTACGTCCGTGATAGCATGACAGGAAGCCCATCGGAGCCCGTTACACGAAGTACGTCCGCACTGAACTGCGGACGCACAACGGCCGCGGCCCATGACGCAAGGCAGGCAAGAACGTACAACCGCTAGAATGGCCACACAAAGTGCGCTGCGTCCGCAACGTCTGCATAGCTTTGTGTGTGAGTGATGGAACGTGGTCAGACGGACTGCATTTATAAGTCCAGCATTTTTCACGGACAAAATGGTTTTGCTTTCTAATTTATTTTCCCTCCTACATCCGTCAAAATATACGTCAGTGAAAAAAACGGACTGTCTGGCCACTACTGCGTCTTCCGTACGTCCGTGTGCACGGGCGTACAGTCCGTAGAAATCACGCTCGTCTGACCCTAGCCTTAGTCACAACAATTTGAAAAACACAGTCTGCTTAAAATAATACAACACAAACATTATATGTTTTCATTGACCCAGAACATGTAAACATTCACAGTGCAGGGTGGAAAAAGTATGTGAACCCCTAGCCTAATGACTTCTCCAAGAGCTAATTGGAGCCAGGAGTGAGCCAACCTTGAGTCCAATCAGTGTGATATTATTGGATGTGTTGCTGAAAGCTGTCCTGCCCTTTAAAAACACACACCAGTTTTGGGTTTACTGGTTTCAAGAAGCACTGCCTGATGTGAACCATGCCTCACAGAAAAGAGCTCTCAGACGACCTACGATCAAGAATTGTTGACTTGCATGAAGCTGGAAAGGGTTACAAAAGTATCTCCAAAAGCCTTGATGCTCATGTGTCCACAGTAAGACAGACTGTCTACAAATGGAGAAAGTTCAGCACTGTTGCTACTCTCCCTAGGCGTGGTCATCCTGTAAAGATGACTGCAAGAGCACAGCGCAGAATGCTTAATGAGGTAAAGAAGAATCCTAGAGTGTCAGCTAAAGACTTACAGAAATCTCTGGCACATGCTAACATTTTTGTTGACACATCTACAATAAGGAAAACATTAAACAAGAATGGAGTACATGGGAGGACACCACGGAGGAAGCCATTGCTGTCCAAAAAGAATATTGCAGCACGTTTGATGTTTGCAAAAGAGCACCTGGATGTTCCACAGCACTACTGGCAAAATATTCTGTGGACAGATGAAACCAAAATTGAGTTGTTTTGAAAAAAAACACAACACTATGTGTGGAGAAAAAAAGGCACAGCACACCAACATCAAAACCTCATCCCCACTGTAAAACATGGCGGAGGGAGCATCATGGTTTGGGGCTGCTTTTCTGTCTCAGGGCCTGGACGGATTGTTGTCATTGATGGAAAAATGAATTCCAGAGTTTATCAAGACATTTTGCAGGAAAACATAAGACCATCTGTCCGCCAACTAAAGCTTCGCAGAGGATGGGTGATGCAACAGGACAATGACCCAAAGCATACAAGTAATTCAACAAAAGAATGGCTTCAACAAAACAAAATACGCCTTCTGGAGTGGCCCAGTCAGAGTCCTGACCTCAACCCGATTGAAATGCTGTGGCATGACCTTAAGAGAGCAATTCACACCAGACATCCCAAGAATATTGCTACACTGAAACAATTTTGTGAAGAGGAGTGGTCCAAAATTACTCCAGATCGTTGTGCAGGTCTGATCTGCAACTACAGGAAACGTTTGGTTGAGGTTATTGCTGCCAAAGGAGGGTCAACCAGTTATTAAGTCCAAAGGTTCACATACTTTTTCCACCCTGCACTGTGAATGTTTACATGTTATGTTCAATAAACACATGAAAACATATGTTTGTGTTGTATAATTTTAAGCAGACTGTGTTTTTCAAATTGTTGTGACTTAGATGAAGATCAGAGCACATTTTATGACCAATTCATGCAAAACTCCACGTAATCCCAAAGGGTTCACATACTTTGTCTTGCCACTGTATATACAGAATGCACCTGTAAACATGTAACACAGTGACTATATACAGAATGCACCTGTAAACATGTAACACAGTGACTATATACAGAATGCACCTGTAAACATGTAACACAGTGACTATATACAGAATGCGCCTGTAAACATGTAACACAGTGACTATATACAGAATGCACCTGTAAACATGTAACACAGTGACTATATACAGAATGCGCCTGTAAACATGTAACACAGTGACTATATACAGAATGCGCCTGTAAACATGTAACACAGTGACTATATACAGAATGCACCTGTAAACATGTAACATTTATTTATAAAGTATTTTACCAGGAAGGATATATTAAGATTTCTCACGTTTTCAAGTATGTCCTGGGTCAACATAGTGACTAGATTTCCTACATATTTATTTTCTGTTAATCTGTATATTTGTGTTTTTAATTTCTTGCATTTTATTACTTTGTATTTCTGTAACAATTTAATGTTCTTGAACCCAGGACATACTGAAAATGAGAGAAATCTCAATGTATCCCTCCTGGTGAAATGCTTTATAAATAAATAATACAGTGTGAGATTATATACATATATACAGTGCACACTGTCACCGTTTTGATTAGGAGTCATTCCTCAGATCCGCGCTCCCAATAAATCCATCACTGTAAATGCTGGAGGCAGTGCCCGGCGCCCCGAGCGTTAAGCACGCGAGCTGAATGTAAATGGCGAGCGCAGAGGACGTATCATGAAAAATTCATGAAGAGCAGCCGGAAAAGTCAAGGTAATTAGGAATTAGATTTATTAGTATTTAAAATAAAAACTGAGAAGTATGGAATATATTCTAGGTCTGCAAATAACGATTATTTTCATAAATCTATTAGTTGGTCGATTTTTCGATTCGTCAGTTAAGGAAAAAAAAAAGTTAAAAAATAAAGTGTTTACTTAAAGGAACACTACGTAATAAAATCAAACCGCCCCTCCTTTCCTGTGCAATTTACATATTTTGTGTAGTTTTTGCACACGAGGTGTGCAATGAGGGACTGAGTGGGTGATAGGACTACAGGTGGGAGGGGAGGGAGTTTGGGCAAGGGACCGGACACTTGTGTGAGACAGAGTTGGGAGGAAGGAAACGGATCAAAAGGGAGGAATGGCAGCTCTGGACCAGAGAGAGGGAGGCAGGGAGGGTGGTGGTACAGGACTCCAGCTCAAGGCAAGAATAAAACACCGGCAGTACAGCGCCTCCACCCAGTGGAAGTACTATAGTGCTGCTACTATTGTAAACAATAAAAACAAACTGGTAAGGCCGGGGTCAGACAAGTTTTTTTAAGACTGGAACGAATGTCCGTAAGAGTGGACGTTCCTTCCATTCTGGCGCCCGTCTGGCCGCCTCACTGAGCAAAGTCAGTGTGCGCTCAGCACTGCAAGGCTCAATCATCCTATGAAGGATTGCGCTTTGCAGCCGCAAACGCACGTCGTAGTGCTTTGATGGGGGAGGCTTTCAGAACGTCCGCAGCACGCCCACTGTAGAGCGTGCAATTCGTGCGTGCGCTACAGCTAGTGGCCGGGCCCCGTTGAAGCATCACAACACTGCGACAGACGCTGGGAGGGACGTTAGTACGGGCGCACATAGAGCGCTCGTCTGACAAAACCCTAGAAGTAAATCAGAGGCTCATCTTCAAAAATTCTGATTTAGCATCTGTGGTTATTAACAGGCCGATTAATCGATAATGAGAATTAACATGATCAATTAGCTGTTTCAGCCTCAATATCTTCATTAAACTGTGAAAAGCAAAGAACATTGTAATATATATATATATATATATGGATGCACCGATACCACTTTTTTAAGACCGAGTACGAGTACAGTTACTTTTTTTTCAAGTACTCACTGATACCGAGTACCGATGCTTTTATTTTATGTCATGTGACCGCTTTCCAATAAGAACAGACCTCATATAAAAATGCCCCCAGCTCACATGTATATACCCCCAGCTCTCATAGATATGCCCCCCAGCTTTCATGGATTTTGCCCCCCAGCTCTCATGGATATGCCCCAGCTCACCTGGAGCTCTCCGCGATCATACTTACCTTCCTGAGCAATGCCGGGAAAGTCTTCGCGCGTGCGCTTGTTGGAAGGCCCCCAGCCACGATCACGTGGGACCACGTGATCGCGGCTGGGGGCCTTCCAACGAGCGCACAGGCGAAGACTTTCCCGGCATTGCTCAGGAAGATAAGTATGATCGCGGAGAGCAGCTGCAGGGCCTGTCCGAATGCCGATAGAGCATTCGGACAGGCACCTGGAGCTCTCCGTTCATACTTAACTTCCTGAGCGACGCCGCAAAAGTTTACGCGTGTGCGCTCGTTGGAAGAGCATTCGGACAGCCGCCCCAGCCACTCGGATGCCGGCTTCCGGTATCGGGGGAAATAATCGGGGGTACTGCACGAGTACCAAGTACTCCTGCAGTACCCGGTATCGGCACCGATACTAGTATCGGTGCAACCCTACTATATAATAGAGAGAGTTTATTATTGCAGAAGTCATTTACGCATCCCGGCAATTCAGAGAACTGCTTCACAGGGCTCATGCGCCACATTCCCCATATGCAGCAAGGAACTCTGGGTAAGACATGCAAATGATGTTAGCAATTTCTCATTTTTTGCATCCTGGGTCGGTTTTAACACAGAACCCTCCCTGCCAGTGTCATGTCATACTAGATGGCTTTTTTTTTGTGTCGTTCTCGGTGTTACCTTTACTAAAGTCGCCACTTTGTGGACGCAGATAAAAACGACACAATGATTTAGGTTGTCAAAAAAAAGACACTTCTTTAATCTAAAGCCTTGTGACGTTTTATGGAAGCAATAGACTTTTCGAATGCAATCGGAATTAAATGCAAGCATTTTTCAGAGGTCATCACCACCATTTAGGGTTAGGGTTCGTTTTAGGGTCAGAGTTAATTTGTAATTAGTGTTAGGTTATCGTTTATGTTTCTTTTAGGTTTAGGATAGGAAAGCACCAATACTAGTATCGGTATCGATACCGACATTTGCAGTAGTACGCGATACTAGAAGCCAGCACTGGGCTGGCGTGTTGGGCAGTATGTGAGGGCTGGCAGAATGCTCTAACAGCATTCTGCCAGGCCCCTCTAGCTGGCCGCGCTCCAGAAAGCGGCCGACGGCATGTGAAGGTTATAAACGCAGCCGCTGGGACCTCCAGCCGCACTATTGCGAGATCTTGCAGTGTTTAGATAAGGCAGCAGGGGGTGTCTCGAGGCAAGAGCTGGCAGCTGACCGAGATAAAACAGAGAGCTTAAAAGTCTTCTAATCTACCCCTGGTGATGTCCTTTGAATACATCCCACATAACACAATGATGTGAGTCGGTGACTGACCCATTCACTCCATTCTATGACCAAAGCCACACAATGAGGAGCAAGTGATGGAAAGATACAAAATATCACACAATGGATGCCCCCAGTGATACACAGAGGAAAATATCACACAATGGATGCATCCAGTGACACATATACAGGAAAATATTTTCTTAACTAAACATACAAGAGAAAAACAAACACATGTAAGATATCAGCAACATCAAATAAACACAATACAGTTGTGTTCAAAATTATTCAACCCCCAATGCTGTAAAGGGTTTTAGGGAATTTAGTGTACATTTGTAATTGTATTCAGAATGAAATCCTACAAGGACTTTTTAAACAACCATATGCAACTAAAATGACATCAATTGGTTTTGTAATACAGTAGTAAATGTTTCTTTTGTGAATTCTTCATTGACACAATTATTCAACCCCTTAAAGACTACCACTCTGAAGAACAGAGGTTCATTCAAGTGTTTTCAATCAGGTATTGAAAACACCTGTGGATGTCACGGAGCAGCAATAAAGCATAATAAGCACCAATTAGGCAGCTTTAAAATGACTGTGATACTCAGCTCCTTCTACACATTTACTGGTGTGGTTACAAACATGGTGAAGTCAAGAGAATGGTCCAGGAAGACAAGAGAAGAGGTGATTACTCTTCACAGGAAGGGCAATGGCTATAAGAAGATTGCAAAGATGCTAAACATACCAAGAGAGACCATAGGAAGCATCATTCGCAAATTCAAGGCAAAGGGCACTGTTGAAACGCTACCTGGTCGTGGCAGAAAGAAGATGCTGACTTCGACTGCTGTGCGCTACCTGAAGCGTAGAGTGGAGAAAAGTGTCCGTGTGACTGCTGAGGAGCTGAGAAAAGATTTGTCAGATGTGGGTACTGAAGTTTCAGCTCAGACAATACGGCGCACGCTGCGTAATGAAGGCCTCCATGCCAGAACTCCCAGGCGCACCCCCTTGCCGTCTCCAAAGAATAAGAAGAGTCGACTGCAGTATGCCAAAAGTCATGTGGACAAACCACAGAAGTTTTGGGATAGTGTTCTGTGGACTGATTAAACAAAATTAGAACTGTTTGGGCCCATGGATCAACGCTATGTTTGGAGGAGGAAGAACAAGGCCTATGAAGAAAAGAACACCTTGCCTACTGTGAAGCATGGCGGGGGGTCAATCATGCTTTGGGGCTGTTTTGCTTCTGCAGGTACAGGGAAGCTTCAGTGCTGTGCAAGGTACCATGAATTCTCTTCAGTACCAGGAGATATTGGATGACAATGTGATGCAGTCCGTCACAAACCTGAGGCTTGGGAGACGTTGGACCTTTCAACAGGACAATGATCCCAAGCATACCTCCAAGTCCACTAGAGCATGGTTGCAGATTAAAGGCTGGAACATTTTGGAGTGGCCATCGCAGTCACCTGACTTAAATCCGATTGAGAACCTCTGGTGGGACTTAAAGAAAGCAGTTGCAGTGCGCAAGCCTAAGAATGTGACTGAACTGGAGGCTTTTGCCCATGACGAATGGGCGAAGATACCCGTAGATCGCTGCAAGACACTTGTGTCAAGCTATGCTTCACGTTTAAAAGCTGTTATAACTGTAAAAGGATGTTGTACTAAGTACTAAGATTGAATGTCACTTGGGGGTTGAATAAAACTGATAATGATGTGAGCACAGAAAAGACATTTGTGGTTATTTCATTATAAATGTTATGTTATATTTGTCTGACCTACACGTGCCTCTTTGATTTAATTGTAATCAAGATGACTGAATGATCAAAATCAATGTCAAACTGGCCAAAACACTCAATTTCAGTGGGGGTTGAATAATTTTGAACACAACTGTAAGAACGTTTCATTTTTTGGTGGTACTGACCCTTTAAAAATATATATATATATATATTCCTCGGTGTTACAAGAGTATCAGTGGTCTCTAGCTCTCTGATCTCTAGCACTGCTTGCAGGAACTTCACCTGCCGGTGTTGGATTCTCCTCCTCCGGATAGCCTAAGTTCACAGTAGCAAACCCGGTTTGGTTACACGTTCGTAGTGGCATGATGGCAAACGAATAGCTTTTTGGGCGTGCACGTGGCCTATGACACTCAGGTGGACTTTCTCAGACAACGTGGAGGGCAAAACCAAACCATACAGGTTCGTCCGAGGGTATTATTAGTATTTGCTCATAGTATGAGATCCCTCGTATAATTGATGGATCTACTAGATCACCAAGATCACCTTGGCACGTCACAAACGACAATGAAGTGCGATCCAGTACGCTGTACCCATATCGCAAAACAGGTGTATGATAATCTGCGAGAGTGTATCAACGTCACCACTAAGATACTGTGTCAGGATGGGATTTGCACTCACGTGTGTATTAACCCGTTAAGGCCGGGATCAGAAGAGCGCACTATGTGCGCCCGTTCTGACGTGCCTCCTGGTGTCCGGCACAGTGTTTTGACGCTTCGACTGGGCCAACCACACGCTGTAGCGCGCGTTACAGCAGACTTGCTGTGTCCATTCAGAAAGCCTACCCGTCGAAGTGCTACGACGCGTGTTCGGCGGGGCTGCAAAGTGTCGATTCTTGCCGCTCTGAGCGCTCAGCGAGGTGGCCACACGGGCGTCAGAGTGGAAGGAACGATTAAGGCCCCCTTCACACTAAGCGATTTATCGTGCAGCTTCATATTTCCGCGCGATATCGCTCTATGTAGCTTCTCCAGGGAAGCTGTTCACATGGCACAGCTCAATGTCGCCTGTAGCTCGTCGCTTGTGCATGACCCTTTTTTCCACGAGCTGCCGCACACCACATTAATGGGGTCGCACAATATCGCGCATAACGGCAATATTGCGCAATATTATCGCTCAGTGGCCCGTATATGAAAATCGCGCGGAAAAACGCCCGATTTTCATGTCGCTCAGTGTGAACGGGCCCTTAATGGAGGCCAAGATACAGACACAACCCCCCCCCCGCGTTATGTGTTGGATACGGCGATGGCGTGAGGCGTTTCCTTCCCGAAGCACACGAATTCCACATACTGCAGGGCAGCACTCACAACAGATTTTGTCTCCCTGTGTAAAAGTGTATAAATTGACTGAAATCTGGATTTCTTCTGTCTTTTCACAATCCGTCTATAGCCGTATCAGCCAGAGGAAGCTTATGCCGCGGAGATTGTTCGACCTCGTGCAAATTAATCTCACGGCATGTGATGTCGCCGGGACACGTCTGCTGATGTTCTAGAGATTTCTATCTCCGGAGCTCTTCGTTCACCACAATTTTTAAGCTACAGTATGTGTTATATTTTTTTTATATCTTTACGTGCCTATCAACAAATGACAATGAATTTCGTATTTTTTGTTGTACCCTCCCCCCCCTTCGCTTTAAAGTATCCATGGTAACCATCCAGGTTTTTTTTTTTCCTGTCATGGCGTTGGTTTGTTTACACATGTTGTTGTTTAGCTGTCGTGGAAGCCGTGTCCTACGAAAGAGGGAGTAGAGGGGTGTGGCAGGGATGGACGTAACTACCTCTCCCTTTTTAATGGTTTAAGGCCGGAGTCAGACGAGCGTATTTAAGAGCGGAAGGAACGTCCGTGAGGGTGGACGTTCCTTCCACTCGACGCCCGTCCGGCCACCTCACTGAGCGCAGCTAGTGCGCTCGGCGCTGCAAGGCTCGATCCTCCTACGGAGCATCGCGCTTTGCAGCCATGTCGAACACGCGTCGTAGCACTTTCGACGGGGAGGCTTTCTAAACGTCTGCGTCTGCAGCACACCCAGCTGTGGCACGCACAATTCATGAGCGCTACAGCGCGTGGCCGGCCCCGTCGAAACGCTGCGACGGAGGCCGGTCCGTATGGCCGCACATGGTGCACTTGTCTGACCCCGGCCTAGAACAATGACTTGCTGAAATCCAGTGGCCCTTAGCAACTGTCTCAAAAAAAAATTCTGCTCCACATAGTCATACGGACAAAACTTTAGCCTGGCTTATAAATTCACCAGGCCCTGGTTTGATTTGATTTGGCAAAATAACAACAATTGAAGTATTAAAGTTTCGCTATCAATCTTCTGGCATTGCAGCTCCTAACCAGGTCAGGAAGTGGCTCAGCCAATCAGAATGCACCCATAGCTTGCTATGGCAAAACTGAGCTCATCTAGTGTTTATATTTTTATAAAAATAAAAAATATATAGTATTTTCCTGGTCCTCACATCTCAGCCATATAATAGAATCAGGCGTAGAGTAAAGCGCACAATGTATTACCACACGGCGGTATTGGCGTGTGAGTCTCGGGCAGCGCCATGATGGCAGGGGGTGCTTCAGGCCGTGGCGGCCATTTTTCTTTGCATTTCAGAGAAAAATGTATCCTGAAGGCCAATGCAGCCAAGTGATTAGGCAGAGATTACAGAGCTTTCAAATGACACCAGAGCTGATAATTGGCGGGTTTTTACTTTCTGACGCATACGCCCTCGGTATTAACGTGAAACGGCGCAGACGTGACAAAGATTCTCAGCAAAAATCCTTTAAAAAGCTCCCGTAATCCTAAGGGATTGTAGGGACAATCGGTGAGGATTTACCTCATCCACTGTTTTTTTCTGCGTTGACTAGATAGAATGATTTTTTTTTTTTTCACGTCTGAGTGGTTCTGTCAATCATTTCCGCAGATCTCACTAGAAACCTAGGAAGTGGCTGGTCCATTATCCATCCCAGCCGATCCCAAGAGTAGTATGGGGCACGCAAAGTTGCATTAAACTCAGCGGCATCCCGTCTGTCCATTTATAAGTGACGGAATGGGCTAACCCGGACATCCCGCCTTTTAATATTCCCGCTCCCTCACTCTGTACGCTTCAAAAATGGAGGAAATTAAAAGGAAAATAGAAAAACAAGCCTTTATGTATTAGATCTACAAAGAAGGAAGAAATTCTTTCTTCCACAGCCCGGCCACACACACTCACATCACCCTCTGCCGCCACGCGTGCTCCTGGACTCTGAATCTGAAGCCCGGCCACACACACTCACATCACCCTCTGCCGCCACGCGTGCTCCTGGACTCTGAATCTGAAGCCCGGCCACACACTCACATCACCCTCTGCCGCCACGCGTGCTCCTGGACTCTGAATCTGAAGGTACCGGCGATTCAACATGTCTTCTGCAATTCTACGCCACAATTTTGACTTTAATCGTACTGTTAATATTTTATGCTTGCAACTATCTATTAATATTTTGACTGTTTGTTTTTTCTTGCTAAATGTATTTCCTGCTTTGCTAAAGCCATGCTGCCATATGCCTGCCCCATGCCTGACCCTCCCCCAGGTCGTAAACAAAGTTACTCTCTACAGCCCACACGATCTGACTCTGCAAATTCTTTCTTCCACAGCCCGGCCACACACACTCACATCACCCTCTGCCACCACGCGTGCTCCTGGACTCTGCTGTCCCACCCAGTGCTGGTCTGAAATTTGTAGCTTACTTTCCAGCTGCTTCCACTTTGCAAATCACCCTAATTAACCCAAGGTTCTAGCCCTTCCCATGATATGTTAATCTGTATATTTGTGTTTTGTTTTTAATAGTTTGCATTTTATTACTTTGTATTTCTGTAACAACTGTAACCACTCAATGTTCTCGAACCCAGGACATACTTGAAAACGAGAGAAATCTCAATGTATCCTTCCTGGTAAAATCCTTTTCAAATAAATAAAATTAAAATAAAGGCGAATTGGAAAAATAATGGAATATAAATAAAAAAAACACAATTTCATGAAATGTTCTTTCTCCTGTAAGAAATTGCCAGAATTTTCATAGAAAATAGAAAAACAAAATCCCAAAAAATGGTAATATGCACTTTTTAATTTTCTTTTTTGTTGTGCACAGGGATTATTCTCCTCAATAGTAATAAAGACGTATCATTTGAGGCTTTAAATAGGGATAAAATGTGAATTACGCAGGAGGAGTAGTCTTTAAAGGGAATCCACAAGGTAGAGGAAGGGCGTATATTTAAAAAGGAAACAAAGTAGCCAAACAAGAGGACATAGTCTTAGATTAGAGGGGCAAAGGTTTAAAAGTAACATCAGGAAGCATTATTTTACTGAGAGGGTGGTGGATACATGGAACAGCCTTCCAGTTGAAGTGGTAGAGGCCAAAACAGTAATTGAATTTAAGCAGGCATGGGATAGGCATAAGGCTATCCTAAACAAAAGATAAATCCAGGTAAAGTATCCATGTAATTGGGCAGACTAGATGGGCCGAAAGGTTCTTATCTGCCGACATTTTTCTATGTTTCTATGTTTACCTGGACTGACCCTCTAGTGGAAGTGGTAAAGGGTCATGGAGTGATGTCATCGAATATTTTGGGTGTGCTGAAGATTTATGCAAAGCTTACCCGAAGTTTAAACATTCCTTGAAATGAGCCCTTTCCAGCACTCCTTACATTATGTCACTTTCCTTTCTTTGCACCAAACGAGAAGAGCGTCATTTCTCCAGAAGCCGGATGGAGGGGGTGTCTTCTCCAAAAAATGCCGCCTGTCCTGTTCTTGCATGCTATAATAACACTATTCGGGATATTCAGAGAAAGGTGAAAACCAGGAGAACTGGCAGGAGAAGAGAACAATCTAGACCAAATAGCCGATTTGGAAAGTGAGATAAAAATGGGAGAATTTTTCTGGTCTGGCAATTTTGACCTAGAATTTTCACTTCTCCAGTCATTCTCCTTAGTTTCACCTTTCTTTGAATAGACCTGTATATGTTAGGAGCTCCGAGCATCCATGTCGCCGCACATTTTAACGTCCGTCGTAGAATAAAATCATGATAAATAGAGACCCACACACGAAGTACAACGCACAGAAGTGCGGACGCACAACGCACGTGGCACCGGACGTAATTTAGGCAAGAACGTCAAACTGCTAGGACGGACGCACAGAGTGCGCCACGTCCGCGTAGCTTTGTGTGTGAGTGATGGAACGTAGTCAGACGGACTGCATTTTTGTTGGACAAAATGTTTTTTCATATCATTATGTATCAATTTTTTTCATTTTACATATTAATATTATTTCCCATCTACATCAGTCAAAAAAAAGTCAGTAAAAAAAAACAAAAAAAACACCGTGTGGTGTCTACAGTGTCGTCAGTCAGAAAGTACGTCAGTTTGTGCACGGACGCACAGTGTGCACAGAATGCGTTCGTCTGACATTAGCCTTAGGGGTTCCTAAATATGTAAGAGGTGCGCCCGTATGGATTTAGCTGTTCCTTTTGTATAATGGGGTGTGCATACCCCTTGTTGGCACCTCCATATATTCAGGGAGTGCGTGTGTCTTTTTAGGGGTTCCTCCATATATTCAGGGTGTGCGGGTGTCTTTTTAGGGGCTCCTCCATATATTCAGGGTGTGCAGGTGTCTTTTTAGGGGCTCCTCCATATATTCAGGGTGTGCGGGTGTCTTTTTAGGGGCTCCTCCATATATTCAGGGTGTGTGGGTGTCTTTTTAGGGGCTCCTCCATATATTCAGGGTGTGTGGGTGTCTTTTTAGGGGCTCCTTCATATATTCAGGGTGTGCAGGTGTCTTTTTAGGGGCTCCTCTATATATTCAGGGTGTGTGTGTGTCTTTTTAGGGGCTCCTCTATATATTCAGGGTGTGTGTGTGTCTTTTTTAGGGGCTCCTCCATATTTCTGGGGTGCATGGTGTCTTTTTAGGGGCTACTCTATATATTCAGGGTGTGCAGGTGTCACATTTCCCCGTTCCCCTGCCCTCTGTACCACTTATAACCTGTTTGGGCCTGGTTCCTTCATGTTGCTGTTTTCCCTGGGTTACAGCTCAGGGATTAAGTGGTTTCTCCATTAGCTCACCTGTTAGGGAGGTGATCAGCCCACATCACCATTTATTGCAATGGGCCCTTTTGCATTTGGTTCATTTTCACTTACCGATACCTGCTGAGTGATTGTACCTGAGAGCTCCCTGCTGGTTTGTTTCCTGTCCAAGTTTGTATACTTCTGTTTAGTTCCTTTTTTTTTGTCCTTACTTTCTCTCAGCTACATGTTCTGGTTTATATCTGGTTCTTCTATGTATTTTAGTTCATAGTTATTTTTCCTTGTTGTGGTTGTGGTTCTACTTTTCACTGATTACCTGGTTTTGACCCTTTTCCCTGGCTAACTTCTCTCCCGGTTCTGGATCCCTGGCTACTGTATAAAGTATGCATTCTGGCTATTGACTTCTGGCTCTTCTTCTTGACGTTTCTATTGGATGCTCCTTGTCTGTACTTCTGTGCCGTTGCTAGAGAACCCTGTTATCTGTATTTTTCTATGGACTCTGCACAGCTTAGAGGTTTATCCTTTCCTATAGTATAGATCCAGCTACTCTAAAGACCGGCCTGTCAGAGTAGGGCTGCTGTGCAGAAGTCTCTCGTTAACCCCTTGCTGCTCGCTCCTGTTACTGTTTTCCACGGTATAACTCTGCACATAGGGGCTTTTTCATATACCTTGGCGCGTGCCAGGTGCCCCCCAATTGTGACAACGGGTGTCTTTTTGTAAAAAAAAATTTTTATAGGGGCTCCTCCATATATTCAGGGTGTGCGTGCATCTCTTTAGGGGCTCCTGCCTATTTTTGGGGAGCATGGTGTCTTTTTAGGGGCTCTTCCATATATTCGGGGGGCGTGGCTGTATAACAGAGCTGTAAAGCAATAAAGCGCCCAGCAAAGAGAATGTAAATTATAATGTTAGCTATTGCACAGTGTAAATAAGACTTTTTTTTCATTCAACAAGCACTCATTAATTTTCATAAACGGTGCAGATAGGTTACGAAAACGTCTGAGTATCCTGGTGTGTGTGTGGCCCCGCCCCCTGCGACATTCCCTACAATGACAATATTGTCCGTGGCGCTGTGAGGGCTTTAGGTTTGATATTCATTGTCACTGTTGCTTTTTCAGTCGCTTGAGAAACCATATGCTGCATTTTTGTGCGCATCAATTAGATGCTCCTCCATCCCATTCACGTAACATTTTGTGTCACCGTCTGTCCTAAATGTTTGTACCGCGCCGCACCAAACATCAGGAAGCACATTTAGCCGCAGTGTCTCGGAGGCCGTCTTGGACATATTTTCTTACCTAGAACCGACCAATAGAAACGTTTGTCTGCAGACCTGTCCGTCAAACAATACCATTTGCTTAAAGTGACGGCCCATTCCGATGAGCAAACGCCGGCCTTATCTGCGTCTCCTCTACACTTTATTGTAATCTTAATCCGGTCATTGAGTTTTTTTTTTTTTTCTTTTTGTCATCTCCTTTATGGTTTAGAAAACTCATTGCTGGAAGTTTTACAGCTCTGTTATACATCCACACCGCAAACCTATGGAGGAGCTGCTAAACAGACACCCGCACACCCTGAATATATGGAAGAACCCCTAAACAGACACCCGCACACCCTGAATATATGGAGGAGCCCCTAAACAGACACCCGCACACCCTGAATATATGGAGGAGCCCCTAAACAGACACCCGCACACCCTGAATATATGGAGGAGCCCCTAAAAAGACACCCGCACACCCGAATATATGGAGGACCCCTAAAACAGACACCCACACACCCTGAATATATGGAGGAGCCCCTAAACAGACACCCGCACACCCTGAATATATGGAGGAGCCCCTAAACAGACACCCGCACACCTGAATATATGGAGGAGCCCCTAAACAGACACCCGCACACCCTGAATATATGGAGGAACCCCTAAACAGACACCCGCACACCCTGAATATATGGAGGAGCCCCTAAACAGACACCGCACACCCTGAATATTATGGAGGAGCCCCTAAACAGACACCCGCACACCCTGAATATATGGAGGAACCTCTAAAAAGACACCCACACACCCTGAATATATGGAGGAGCCCCTAAAATGACACCCGCACACCCTGAATATACGGAGGAGCCCCTAAAATGACACCGCACACCCTGAGTATATGGAGGAGCCCCTAAAAACACACCCACACACCCTGAATATATTGAGGAGCCCCTAAAAAGACACCCGCACACCCTGAATATATGGAGGAGCCCCTAAAATGACACCGCACACCCTGAATATATGGAGGAGCCCCTAAAAAGACACCCACACACCCAGAATATATGGAGGAGCCCCTAAAATGACACCCGCAGACCCTGAATATATGGAGGAGCCCCTAAAGAGACACCTGCACACCCTGAATATATGGAGGAGCCCCTAAAAAGACACCCACATCCTGAATATATGGAGGAGCCCCTAAAAAGACACCCGTACACCCTGAATATATGGAGGAGCTCCTAAAAAGACACCCACACACCCTTAATATATGGAGGAGCCCCTAAAAAGACACCCACACACCTGAATATATGGAGGAGCCCCTAAACAGACACCCGCACACCCTGAATATATGGAGGAACCCCTAAACAGACACCCGCACACCCTGAATATATGGAGGAGCCCCTAAACAGACACCCGCACACCCTGAATATTATGGAGGAGCCCCTAAACAGACACCCGCACACCCTGAATATATGGAGGAGCCCCTAAAAACACACCCACACACCCTGAATATATGGAGGAGCCCCTAAAATGACACCCGCACACCCTGAATATACGGAGGAGCCCCTAAAATGACACCGCACACCCTGAGTATATGGAGGAGCCCCTAAAAACACACCCACACACCCTGAATATATATGAGGAGCCCCTAAAAAGACACCCGCACACCCTGAATATATGGAGGAGCCCCTAAAAATACACCCGCACACCCTGATATATGGAGGAGCCCCTAAAAAGACACCCACACACCCAGAATATATGGAGGAGCCCCTAAAATGACACCCGCAGACCCTGAATATATGGAGGAGCCCCTAAAGAGACACCTGCACACCCTGAATATATGGAGGAGCCCCTAAAAAGACACCCACATCCTGAATATATGGAGGAGCCCCTAAAAAGACACCCGTACACCCTGAATATATGGAGGAGCTCCTAAAAAGACACCCACACACCCTTAATATATGGAGGAGCCCCTAAAAAGACACCCACACACCCTTAATATATGGAGGAACCCCTAAAAAGAGGGACAGAGAGAAAAAGAGGAAGCGTTAAGGACACTAGGCTAGTTACTTTCTTGATATCCCAGGCTACTATAAATAATATCAAAACATATATAAAAAAAAAAAAAAACTGCGAGATTTCAACAGAAACCAACATATTTTTAGCAGCCTGGGTTTTTCTATGTAGGTTTGTGTGAAATAATAATTCATAAAATCAGTAGCCGGAGGTAGATTTCTGAGAGTCTTTAGCTACTGTCAACCCCTGCGACTCGGACCTTTCTATACGGTCTTCGAAAGCAAAACAACATATGTTCTTCCGCTGGAAAATGGGTGACATTTTGGACTTTGTAGAATCATAAAATCGCGTCTCGATGCTAAAAGATCACGAAAGCGGGACTGTCTTGTATAAAGATGGACACGTGGGAGATACGAGGTACTTATTGCCTGCTCGGGGTAAACTGGGTAATTCCTGGTGATAATGCGCACCACATCCCACCCTAATTCTTATATGTACAGTTAATCTTATTTATTTTAGGGATGCACCGAAATTTCGGCCACCGTAGTTTTCGGCTGAAAATTGTGCTTTTTTTGGCTTTCAGCCAAAAGGAAAAAACGGCTGAAAGTCAGTCATCCGAACCTGGGCCTGGAGGTTCGGCCAGGCCTCCAGGCCTGGGTTCGGATGTCTTTATTTTGGTGATGAGAACGCGTTGCCTGCATTCACATAATTCGGCCCTGAGCTCCTCCGGTGGTCTCCATGGCAGCCCTCCTGCATCAGATGCACAGGACAATGCTTCCCGCTCTCCGTGCAGGCACCATCAGACGCTGGTTGCAGGGCTGACGTCAAGGAGGCGGTAGCCTTTGACCCTGCCGTCGGCCGGACTAATGACAGCTTTGCCGTTGTTTGGGGGATTCTCTCTCCTCAGGCTAGTGATTGAGTTGGTTGGCAGGCGAGCCCCTTTCTCGGCCTAGTCTCCAAGCCGATTATCGGAAGACTGATTTTCGCATTTTGGTATCGGTTTTCGGCTGAGCTGATGCTGCTTTTTCATTTCGGTGCATCACCAATTTATTTATTTTTTAGGGTGTGTTTTTACATCCGCGTGGTAGTTAAGTGAGGAAAGCCCTAGTGGAACAATAAAGTCTGCTGGGGATTCTGTAGAACAGACCCGGGTCATTCCGAATTAAAAGGAACCAAAATGTTTGTAGCTCTTTTTTGGTATTTCTTCTAAGGACCAGAAGCTTCTCAGCTCAACATGTCTGTGAAAGTGCTGGACTTTGCTAATTTATGGCTATTGTCATCCCACCAAGCCTGGAATTTAGCCCCAGGGTGGATTCCAGGACCTCTTCTTTGATCTGCACAAACGGACCCATTGATTTGTTTGCCTGATCCTCCTCTTAAACCACTTTAGGCTTGTTTGTTGTTTTGTAGTGTTCCAGTGAACTGCAGTGCATTTCCAGCTGATCTACAGTTGTGTTCAAAATTATTCAACCCCCAATGCTGTAAAGGGTTTTAGGGAATTTAGTGCACATTTGTAATTGTATTCAGAATGAAATCCTACAAGGACTTTTTAAAGAACCATATGCAACTAAAATGACATCAATTGGTTTTGTAATACTGTAGTAAATGTTTCTTTTGTGAATTCTTCATTGACACAATTATTCAACCCCTTAAAGACTACCACTCTGAAGAACAGAGGTTCATTCAAGTGTTTTCAATCAGGTATTGAAAACACCTGTGGATGTCACGGAGCAGCAATAAAGCATAATAAGCACCAATTAGGCAGCTTTAAAATGACTGATACTCAGCTCCTTCTAGACATTTACTGGTGTGGTTACAAACATGGTGAAGTCAAGAGAATGGTCCAGGAAGACAAGAGAAGAGGTGATTACTCTTCACAGGAAGGGCAATGGCTATAAGAAGATTGCAAAGATGTTAAACATACCAAGAGAGACCATAGGAAGCATCATTCGCAAATTCAAGGCAAAGGGCACTGTTGAAACGCTACCTGGTCGTGGCAGAAAGAAGATGCTGACTTCGACTGCTGTGCGCTACCTGAAGCGTAGAGTGGAGAAAAGTCCCTGTGTGACTGCTGAGGAACTGAGAAAAGATTTGTCACATGTGGGTACTGAAGTTTCAGCTCAGACAATACAGCACACACTGCGTAATGAAGGCCTCCATGCCCTAACTCCCAGGCGCACCCCCTTGCTGTCTCCAAAGAATAAGAAGAGTCGACTGCAGTATGCCAAAAGTCATGTGGACAAACCACAGAAGTTTTGGGATAGTGTTCTGTGGACTGATGAAACAAAATTAGAACTGTTTGGGCCCATGGGTCAACGCTATGTTTGGAGGAGGAAGAACAAGGCCTATGAAGAAAAGAACACCTTGCCTACTGTGAAGCATGGCGGGGGGTCAATCATGCTTTGGGGCTGTTTTGCTTCTGCAGGTACAGGGAAGCTTCAGCGTGTGCAAGGTACCATGAATTCTCTTCAGTACCAGGAGATATTGGATGACAATGTGATGCAGTCCGTCACAAACCTGAGGCTTGGGAGACGTTGGACCTTTCAACAGGACAATGATCCCAAGCATACCTCCAAGTCCACTAGAGCATGGTTGCAGATTAAAGGCTGGAACATTTTGGAGTGGCCATCGCAGTCACCTGACTTAAATCCGATTTGAGAACCTCTGGTGGGACTTAAAGAAAGCAGTTGCAGTGCGCAAGCCTAAGAATGTGACTGAACTGGAGGCTTTTGCCCATGACGAATGGGCGAAGATACCCGTAGATCGCTGCAAGACACTTGTGTCAAGCTATGCTTCACGTTTAAAAGCTGTTATAACTGTAAAAGGATGTTGTACTAAGTACTAAGATTGAATGTCACTTGGGGGTTGAATAAAACTGATAATGATGTGAGCACAGAAAAGACATTTGTGGTTATTTCATTATAAATGTTACAAGGTGGAAAGCCTGCCCAGAGGGCAGTCTATTGTGGATATACTGCCCCAGCACGTGGATGTTTGCCCCCCACCTCTCATGGCTATATGCTCCCCAGCTCAGACCCCAGAACAGACATGGGGCGGCTGTTCGAATGCTCTATCGGCATTCGGACAGCCGCCCCATGAGCTCCTCATACTTACCTTCCCGAGCGGCGAAGTGAAAGTTTCCCCGCTTCCGGTCGTTGAAGGACCCAAGCCGCGGTCACGTGACCGCGGCTTGGGTCCTTCAAAGAGCGGAAGCGAGGGAACTTTCCCTTCGCCGCTCGGGGATGGATGCGCGTGGCAGCCGGGTAGAGGCTGCGAGCGCAGCCTCTACCCGGCTGCTGTGTGCATCTTGTAACCGCCGCGGCGAGCGCACAGCCGGCTCGTGCCGCGGCGGTTGCATGCGCGCGCAACCAACCGCCGCTGGTTGCATGCGCAGAGTAAGGCTTGGCGACGGACACGCCAAGCCTTAATTATATTATAGATGTTATATTTGTCTGACCTACACGTGCCTCTTTGATTTAATTGTAAGCAAGATGACTGAATGATCAAAATCAATGTCAAACTGGCCAAAACACTCAATTTCAGTGGGGGTTGAATAATTTTGAACACAACTGTACGGCCATATGTTTCTCCTCCTGATCTCCCTCAGGGTTTACTGTGCCAGATGAAGCCTTGTTTTCACTATACATGTTGTTGGGTTGGGGCTCCAACTGGTGCGTGCCTTTGTATCGTGTCTTGTACGTTTCTTTGCCGTTCACTACTTCACCGCTCTGGATTTCCACTCTGTAGTTTAGCGGTCGGCAACCTTGGCGCTCTTTTGGATCTGTTTCCCTTGCAGCTCGGCCAACATCATGAGCTGCTGAGTCTCGGTAGATGTAGACTTTAAAGATCTGGGTGGGCCAAAGTTGGCAACCCTTGCGTTGCAATCGTGGCCCGACTACCTGTCTCTGAGTAACACGCGCCACCATTTTTCCATTTAAAGCGGCCTTTACGTCTGATCTACTGTGGGTTAAGAGGAACTCTCTGTTTTGGGACATGGTCCTCCTCCATACTTCATCGTTCTTTCCACCGTCGCTTCTGCCGAAGTTGTCTTCCGCGGCTCTGAGCTTAAGCTCCAATGCACTTTTCACAGTAGGCTTCATCAGAGTTGTCCTCTGTGTCTCAGTCGCCGTTGTCTAGCTACTGGAGGTCATTGGAGATCATCACTGTAAAAGCACCGATGTTTATTCGCCAGTGTTACAAACGATGGAGAACAGCTGCAGGTCTCCCATTTGATGGAAGAATAGTGTTGGTGGCGACCTTGTTCACCTTTTTGTTTTGAAGCCGATTCTCCTGCCGTTGTCCTGGATAGCCAAAGTCCACCGTAGTTGCAACAATAGGGGTTCCTGAACGTTGGTGATCCCTTGCACGTTTTGTCACGGATCGAGCTCTCTGGCACGTTAGATATGTTTAAGATCGCTGGTCCGGGTCCCATGGCGGCCGTATCGGAAGTCTCTAATGATGATCTGTGCGTTCATAGTCATCCTGAAACTGAGAAACCCTAGCACTTCCTTGACTGCGCGGCCGTGCCGGGGGATAATGCTTCTGTGCTGCACAAGTGATAAAGCGCCTCATGTCACCACTAAAAATCAATGACAAGTGTCCAGGGGAAACACATTGGACCTCCCTGCCTCCTAGAATAAATGGGAATTAACCTGTTAAGTGCCAAATCAATCCAGATCATCTCTACATGTCTCTGCTTAGTCAGAGGGAGAGTTACAGGAAGTCATACTAAAACAGGAAACTGAGTAATCGTATACCTTACCAGACGTCATGGAAACCCGTTATATAAACATATATGTTTATATATTTTCTTTGCCATGCACTCACACACACACGTTAGACAGTTCAGTGAGTATTATTGCTGTGGAGCTCTGTGATACAGTAATGTGCAGTGTGTATGAGCGTATACAGAGCTCTACAGCAATAAAACTCACAGTAATGTGCGGTGTGAATCACAGCTCTACAGCAATAAAACTCATACACACTGTACATTACTGTATTTTATTGCTGTGGAGCTCTGATACTCTGACACACCGCACATTACTGTGTGTTGTTTTTATTGCTGTGGAGCTCTGTGATTTACTCATACACACTGCACATTACTGTGTTTTATTGCTGTGGAGCTCTGTGATTTACTCATACACACTGCACATTACTGTTATTGCTGTGGAGCTCTGATACGCTCAAACACACTGCACATTACTGTTTTATTGCTGTGGAGCTCTGATACGCTCATACACACTGCACATTACTGTGCTTTATTGCTGTGGAGCTCTGATTTACACACACTGCACATTACTGTTTTATTGCTGTGGAGCTCTGATACGCTCATACACACTGCACATTACTGTGCTTTATTGCTGTGGAGCTCTGATTTACACACACTGCACATTACTGTTTTATTGCTGTGGAGCTCTGATACGCTCATACACACTGCACATTACTGTGCTTTATTGCTGTGGAGCTCTGTGATTTACACACACACTGCACATTACTGTTTTATTGCTGTGGAGCTCTGTGATACAGTAATGTGCGGTGTGTATGAGTGTGAGTTTTGTTGCTGTTTTATGGTCACTCTACGTTTTCTTCGGCGTATCCCTTTAAGAAGCTTGGTTTTACTGGTATCTTTCCAGCTTGGAGAGGAGATGGTGACTCTGACCAGAAAACCTTCTCCTATTAGCCCGGCCGCAAATTGTTTTATTCTGAGAGAGAGGAACCTGTGTGGTGATAATCCATTTATATTCAGTGAAAAATCGTTTCAAAGGTGGAAATGGTATTAGCGGTTTCTTTATGTTCGCGCGCGCACCCTCAGCATACACACAGTGCCTCGGCGTAGGTCATACGCTGCGCGCTGTACGCACTTATTCCTAAACCTTCTTTTCGCTGTGTTTTAGAGGCTCTGAGTCCTTTATAAAATGAGCGTTATTATCTTTAAAGCGAGTCCGCCGCGACAACTGTGCGTCACGTCACAGGGAAATATTAAAATCCCAGTAAATGATGTCCCCCCCCCCCACACACCTATCCCTCACGCCCATTGGCTTAGAGCCCTGTGCCGACAGGCAGGAGAGCCCCCTGCAGGCGGGTCTCTTGCTCTCTGCAGGCCTCTGATTGGCTGCTTACTTTAGGGCAGGGATCTCAAACTCCAGCCAGAATCATGGGGGTTGTAGTTCAGAAACGTCTGGGGCAGATTATGAGATTCCTGCTCTAAGGGCCCTATTCTGATATTCTGCATTTTCATGTCGTGTGTAAAGCTTCCTCAATAAAGCCACACAGTGATTTGGAGCGCCGGGTACCCCTTTTCGGTTTTGTGCCTTGTATGGGGTATATGGTTGCTGTGGTCCCATTTCACAGCCACCTCCAAAAGGGAGCTTAAAAACGTGTGCCAAATTTTGCCATTAGCCTCTCTTACTGGATCTGCCAGTAACTTGGCATCTGGGTGCAGGTTAACCACGGCCGTCAAGCTGGATCGTTCCATGAATGCCAGGCGGCGCTGCCCGGCAATCTGAAGCAGCGTCCAATCGGGACAAGCTTCGGATATACGGACCTTGAATGACATCACAGTATGAGGTCATATCGCCAGGAATCAGTAGTGGAAGGTGTGAAGCGAGATCACAAGAGCAACAAAAAGAAAAAACAAAACACAAGTAAAAATCTGAGAGGGGGGGGGGGGGGGGAGTGAGAAATCAAGATACTCAGGGTTATTCAGAGAGAGGTGAAAAGCAGGAGAATGACTGGAGAATGGAAAATTCTAGGTCAACACAGCCAAACCAGAAAAATTCTCCCATTCATCTCACTTTCCAAATCAGCTATTTTGACCTAGAATTTTCCATTCTCCAGTCATTCTCCTGCTTTTCACCTCTCTCTGAATAACCCTGACATTGTAGATCATGCCGCCATGCAGAGCAATGCTTCAGACTGCAATCCTCACGAAGCTCAGCCGGCACCTTAAAGAAAACTATACCCATCTAAAAACGAGAAGAATGAAGGGGGGGGGGAGCCTTTTATACAGAGCCATGTCTAACATTTATTACACTTTATAGACGCACTGCTGGGAGTTTTATCACGGTGCAGCTCTGTTATACACCTGCGCACCCTGAATATATAGAGGAGCCCCTAAAATGACACCCCCACACCCTGAATATATGGAGGAGCCCCTAAAAAGACACCCGCACACCCTGAATATATGGAGGAACCCATAAAATGACACCCACACACCCTGAATATATGGAGGAGCCCCTAAAAAGACACCCGCACACCCTGAATATATGGAGGAGCCCCTAAAAAGACACCCGCACACCCTGAATATATGGAGGAGCCCCTAAAAAGACACCCGCACACCCTGAATATATGGAGGAACCCATAAAATGACACCCACACACCCTGAATATATGGAGGAGCCCCTAAAAAGACACCCACACACCCTGAATATATGGAGGAACCCATAAAAAGACACCCGCACACCCTGAATATATGGAGGAACCCATAAAATGACACCCACACACCCTGAATATATGGAGGAGCCCCTAAAAACACACCCTGAATATATGGAGGAGCCCCTAAAAACACACCCTGAATATATGGAGGAGCCCCTAAAAACACACCCTGAATATATGGAGGAACCCCTAAAAAGACACCCGCACACCCTGAATATATGGAGGAGCCCCTAAAAACACACCCGCACACCCTGAATATATGGAGGAGCCCCTAAAAAGACACCCACACACCCTGAATATATGGAGGAGCCCCTAAAAATACACCCGCACACCCTGAATATATGGAGGAGCCCCTAAAATGACACCCACACACCCTGAATATATGGAGGAACCCCTAAAAAGACACCCGCACACCCTGAATATATGGAGGAGCCCCTAAAAAGACACCCGCACACCCTGAATATATGGAGGACCCATAAAATGACACCCACACACCCTGAATATATGGAGGAGCCCCTAAAAAGACACCCACACACCCTGAATATATGGAGGAACCCATAAAAAGACACCCCACACCCTGAATATATGGAGGAACCCATAAAATGACACCCACACACCCTGAATATATGGAGGAGCCCCTAAAAACACACCCTGAATATATGGAGGAGCCCCTAAAAACACACCCTGAATATATGGAGGAGCCCCTAAAAACACACCCTGAATATATGGAGGAACCCCTAAAAAGACACCCGCACACCCTGAATATATGGAGGAGCCCCTAAAAACACACCCTGAATATATGGAGGAACCCCTAAAAAGACACCCGCACACCCTGAATATATGGAGGAGCCCCTAAAAACACACCCGCACACCCTGAATATATGGAGGAGCCCCTAAAAAGACACCCACACACCCTGAATATATGGAGGAGCCCCTAAAAATACACCCGCACACCCTGAATATATGGAGGAGCCCCTAAAATGACACCCACACACCCTGAATATATGGAGGAACCCCTAAAAACACCCGCACACCCTGAATATATGGAGGAGCCCCTAAAAAGACACCCGCACACCCTGAATATATGGAGGAACCCCTAAAAAGACACCCACACACCCTGAATATATGGAGGAACCCCTAAAAACACCCGCACACCCTGAATATATGGAGGAGCCCCTAAAAAGACACCCGCACACCCTGAATATATTGAGGAGCCCCTAAAAAGACACCCACACACCCTGAATATATGGAGGAAACCCTAAAAAGACACCCGCACACCCTGAATATATGGAGGAGCCCCTAAAAAGACACCCGCACACCCTGAATATATGGAGGAGCCCCTAAAAAGACACCCACACACCCTGAATATATGGAGGAAACCCTAAAAAGACACCCGCACACCCTGAATATATGGAGGAGCCCCTAAAAAGACGCCACACACCCTGAATATATGGAGGAAACCCTAAAAAGACACCCACACACCCTGAATATATGGAGGAGCCCCTAAAAAGACACCTGCACACCCTGAATATATGGAGGAACCCCTAAAAAGAGACCCACACACCCTGAATATATGGAGGAACCCCTAAAAAGACACACGCACTCCCTGAATATATGGAGGAAACCCTAAAAAGACACCCGCACACCCTGAATATATGGAGGAGCCCCTAAAAAGACACCCGCACACCCTGAATATATGGAGGAGCCCCTAAAAAGACACCCACACACCCTGAATATATGGAGGAAACCCTAAAAAGACACCCGCACACCCTGAATATATGGAGGAGCCCCTAAAAAGACACCCGCACACCCTGAATATATGGAGGAGCCCCTAAAAAGACGCCCACACACCCTGAATATATGGAGGAAACCCTAAAAAGACACCCACACACCCTGAATATATGGAGGAGCCCCTAAAAAGACACCTGCACACCCTGAATATATGGAGGAACCCCTAAAAAGACACCCACACACCCTGAATATATGGAGGAACCCCTAAAAAGACACCCGCACACCCTGAATAACCGAGAATATATTGATCTATAGCATTGCCAGTAATAATGAAAATGATTCTATAAAATTGTACATACAGTAATATTATATAAAACGTATTAGTCGATACGCGATATGAATCATTGTACAGCGCCATAAATTATGTTGGTGATATGTATATAACGACACTATCTTGGAAATAAAAACTAGTAACAGTGAAAATAAATCCCCGCCTGGGAAATAAAATAAATCCCCGCCTGGGAAATAAAATAAATCCCCGTCCTGCTCCGTGTCTTTGGTTTTAATTGCTTTCTCCTAAAACTGAAATCAGACGAGGAGACGGTGGGAAAAAGGATTATCCAGGCGCTTATCATTTTATTATTACTCCAGGAGATGCATCAACTCAGACCATGGTCAACCTGAGGGAACCCAACCTTATAAAAACAACCCAGGTATTCTAAGTGAGGAATGGAACTAACCATGTGGGGGAAGGGGGGGGGCTGAGTGAAACTTCATCCACAATCAGCAGAATTCAGCAAAAAAGTGTAATATATATATATATATATTAAAAATCACATAAAATCACCCCAAATCAATGGGATTCGGCAAAATTCCACAAATCAATAGATTCACCAAATATCACCAGGATCCAGCAAAACCAACAGATCTCAGGAATCCCCCCAAATCACCAGGAATCAGTTGAAATCAGTTGAAATCATTAAGATTCTGCTAACATAGAATGAAATGGGGGGGGGGTCAACAAAGATCTGCTGGATGTAGGGGTGTCTGGGGGCCCTGGGTGAGGGCTCCCACCTCCTGCTGCGCTGTGCTATAGGTTGGAGACATGCATTTGCAGGCAGTCAGGGCTGAGGGGGGGGGGGGTTGAAACATGGGGGTCTCTGTGTCTGTGCATGCAGGACATGCTGCCTCCTGATTGCACGAGCCCCCCACCGCACTCACCTGCCTGTCTGCCCCCCGGGGTGTCAGGGTCTCCTGAGAGCAGCAGCACCAAACCCTGCGAGCAGCAACAGCCAGAGCAGCCCTGTCTGAGACCTCCCCCTGCCCTGCCCGGAGCATCACGGGACGTGTAGTCCGCCTGTCACAGCCCAGCCAGCTCCCTGTGCTACACACACAGCGCCTGAGCGGCCTGATTCACAGGGACAGTCCTTATACTAAACCAAAACCCATCTCCCAAGCCAGGGAGCTCCATATAAGCTGCACATAGCAGCCAAGTGGCCTGAGTCACAGGGACAGTCTTTATACTGAACCCAAACCCTTCTCCCAAGTCAGGCAGCTCCCTGTAATAAACACACACACTGCCTGAGCGGCCTGATTCACAGGGACAGTCCTTATTCTAATGTATCCCAAACCATACTGCTCCCAGGCCTATAAATACACACAGCGCCCAAGCCGCCCTCTATTACCAGAGACAGTCCTTTTTCTGGACCAAACCCGGCAGCGTAATAACAAATACACGAGTACCGCCGCAAGGGACCCTTAGGGACGGCCTTTACTCAGAACCCCAAAAAAAAGAGGGTCATTCACAAAGCACCTACGGTTAAATCCACCATTTGGGCAAATTCGAACCTTTAAATAACCCTAAAAGCGTTTCACTTTGGCGCACTTCGGCGATTCCGTTTCATCAAAATTTCGGCGCATTTACTAGTTGCACCGAAAATGGAGTCACCAAAGCAGTTATCGGATATCGTCAGAAAGTACCGATAAGCGCAACTGAAAAAAATAAATAGGAAGTGACCTCTTAGGCCGGGGTCAGACTACAGCAGTGCGAACGCACGTTTAGCCGCACTTTATTACGGCCGTAGTAGCAGCAAATCACATCCATCACAGGCCCACGCACGAAAGTTCGGCCGCGCAATGCAAGCGGCAAACTAACGCATTTTTGCAAGAACGTTGAACCGCTAGTACTGACGTACAGAGTGCGCTGCGCCCGCATAGCGGCGTGTGTGCGTGATTAGGAGACGTCAGACGCTGCTCATGTCCGGCCAACATAACGTCCAGACACAAAAAGTTTCCTGGTTTGGATCTGTAAAAAATACAGCTGAAATTGCGCATCGTATGACCGCTATCGCGTCTTCCGTGAAAAAATGCGTTCGGACGCATCAACGCACTTTTTGACAGTAGACGTGAAAAATTTATTCGTCTGACACTACCCTTATCCTCCTAACAGCAATAAAAACTTAGTAAAGATGCGTCCAAATACTTTTTTTATTATTTTAAACAGTTAAAATAAAAAATGTCTTCTAAATAATTTAAAATAAAAAAAAGGTTAAAAATAAAGTGGGTTTTTGTAAAAAAAAAAAAAAAAAAAAAAAAAAATAGACTTTAAATTAAAAAAGATATTCAGTTTTAGAACATTGAAACCTATAGGATTCACCCGTTTAAACCGGATTAATTAAAATGACTGAAAATCAGGGCATTTCGGTGCAATTTGTCATGACGCGATAGTCAGCTTTGGGACAATTTTGGTACCGCTGAATTGCAGCAAATAGCACTGTATTTCACCGCTACGGAACTTGTTGGCGCTTTATAAATACCCGTATATACCTATAAATTCACTATTTCGAGCAGTTCAACATCAGCTGGGTGGAGTGGAGGTAATATCACTACTCTGTAACCGTGGAGACACAGGTTTGAATCCCGGCTAGAGCACCTCTCCAGTAAGTGCGCTTGGGCAAGACACCTAGCGGTACATACTCACCACCCAGGACATACTCAAAAAGGAGAGAAATCTCGATGTATCCATCCTGGTAAAATCCTTTTATATAAAAATAAATCGGGTCTTAGTGAATATCCCTCATAGCTTTCTGTTCCCAGGCCAGGCAGTGATTTATGAAACACACACATACAGCCCTGATTAACAGGGACAGAGCTTATTCTAACCCAAACTCGTCTGCTCCCAGACCTGACAGCTCCACACACACACACACATACCGTCAGGTACTCTGCTGCTCCCCTTTTCAATCCTAATTGTTAGTGGCTACGGATGGGCTGGCGGTTCAATCTGAACAGGAGTTCGATTCGAACATTGCCCGTTCGGCGAACATCGAACATTTCCGCGTGTTCGCCCACAATGGACCACAATGCACTTTTTCACTGGCCTGAAGCTTGTAATTGGCTACAGCCTTGCGCCTGACCACAGGTCAGGCGCAAGACTATGCCAATCAGGGCTCAGAGTCCTGATTGGGCAAATTTTGCCCAATCATGGGCTCACAGAGCTAAGTCCCGCAACGCACTATAAGGCTAGGGTCAAACGAAAGCATTTTTACACGCGAACGTAAAAAAGTGCGTCCGAACGCATTGATGTATTTTTTCACGGAATATGCGAAAACGGTCATACGATGCGCATTTTCGTGCGTGATGTTTTACGAATCCAAACCAGGAAACTTTTTGCGTCTGGACGTTATGTTGGCCGGACATGAGCAGGGTCTGACGTCTCCAAATCACGCACACACCGCTAGCGGACGCAGCGCACTCTGTACGTCAATACTAGCGGTTCTGCGTTCTCGAAAAAATGCGTTCATTTTCCACTTACGTTGCGCGGCCGGACTTTCGTGCGACCGTACTTCGTATATTGGCCGTCATTGCCCGTCATTTGCTGCTAGTGCGGCCGTGATTAAGTGCGCCAGAACGCACGTTAAAAATGCGCTGGTCTGACCCCAGCCTAAAAGGCTTCCCCGCAGCCCCAGCACGTGTGTTTGTTGCAGGAGTGAATCAGAGAAGAGATTGTTTGTTGCATAACAGGCCATATCACGGAGTTATATCTGATTTCTGGAAATTTTAATCTCTGTCTTGGCACTGCCAGCTATAAGGGTGTATGACTGAGGCATAGCATACTTATGGAAATTTTTAATCTGTCTTGGCACTGCCAGCTATCAGGGACAGGCTGTATCACTGACATATA
Source organism: Leptobrachium leishanense (assembly GCA_009667805.1). Taxonomy (NCBI): domain Eukaryota; kingdom Metazoa; phylum Chordata; class Amphibia; order Anura; family Megophryidae; genus Leptobrachium; species Leptobrachium leishanense. The sequence continues at coordinate 447,943,554 of CM019064.1, forward strand.
CCAGAGTTCTGTGAATTTGAATCGGTGTGTTAGCTGGCAGTGCCAACACACAGATTCAAATTCACAGAACTCTGGTATAAGTCAGTGATACACCCTGTGGTTGACGGCACTGCCAGTGCCATCAGGGACAGGGTGTATCACTGAGTTATAGCATAGTTCTGAATATCTTTAATCTAGATAACACAGTTGAATCAGAGTTCTGCATATCTCCAATCTTTAAACCACAGTTGAATCAGAGTTCTGTATATCTTTCATCTATATATCACTCACCATGTCAGAAAGACCAAAAAGGACATGCAGACGCTCCCAGACACAGATAAGAGGGCAAGCAGCCTGTGTGTCGGGAGGCTGTGCCTCTGGTCGTCATGGACGTGGTGCATCCTCTGCAGGGGCACGCTTGTCCTCCTTTCTAATTGGTGCTGGCCGTCTTAGCAGCAGCAACATACAGAGGATTTGCAGGATTGGGTAACCAGGCCATCCTCATCCTCCGAGTCCTCTGCCAGCCAGGCTTGTAGTGGTTTACAGTCCACCTCAGCTGCCAAAGCATCTAATGCAGCCTCCATGTCCACAGCTACTCCTGCCGTTGCCTCACTATCATACACGGAGTCAGCTGAATTGTTTGACTACAGTGATAGTGACATGCTGCTTGAGGATGCGCAGCAACTCCAGTGCTCTGATTCAAACTCTGAGGTTTAGGAAGTGAGTATAATCAGCCTAGAGGGAGGGGGTGCCAGTGACACACAAAGAACTGGCACTCATGTTCCCCCAGCAGCTTCAGCATACTGTCAAGTTGGCTCCAGTGATGAGGAGATAGGGGTGATGACGATGATGAGGTCACTGACTCCACCTGGGTGCCTGATCGAACAGAGGAGTCAAGGGAGGAGGAGGAGGCGGCACAACAAAAACTAGGCAGAACATCCTCTATGACTAACCGTAGCTAGTCCAAGGCATCAGATGTCAGAGCTGCTCAGGTGCAGAGCGCTGTTGTCTCGCAGCAGACGTCCAGGATCTCTGCTGTCTGGGTGTTCTTCACGATGTGTGCAGCAGACTGCAGCGTTGCTATTTGTAAGCTATGTCGGAAGAGGATCAAGCGTGAGAAAGACATCAGACACTTGGGTACCACGTGCTTGAGGTGACATATGACCACCTGCCACACATCCCGTTGGCACAACACTTTGCATAGGTCCTCCTCATCTGTCTCTACCCCCACTGTATGTCCTGCCATGTCATTGCCTACAACCTCCACTGACAGGGATGATGCTACAGTAATGGGTGTACCACGTCCTTCCTCTGTATCTGCCAGCATCCCGTCAGATTTCGTTGCCCCAGCTGCTGCAGCGGAACAAAAAATATTGTCCCAACCATCCACATACACAACGTCTAAATGCCAGCTTGGCAAAATTACTTGCATTACAGCTGCTGCCTTTCCAGCTGGTGGACTCTGCTTCCTTCCATGAATTTGCTGAATGTGCTGTACCACAATGGCAGGTTACCAAACGCCATTTCTTTTCAAGGAAGGCCATTCCAGCACTATACCAGCACGTGGAACACAATGTTATGGAGTCACTGGGAAAGGCAGTCAGCAGCAAGGTGCACATTACTTTAGACACGTGGTCCAGCACGCATGGACAGGGCCGTTACATTTCCTTCACGGCACATGGGTAACTCTGATTGCAGCTGGGAAGGCTCCAGGACAGGGCTCTGTGCTGGAGCTTGCTCATCCACCACGCCTCCAGAAAGCTGCTTATATGAGGTCTGTCTGCTCCACCACCTCTTCTTCGCCAGAGACATTGAAGGAGGAGGAGGAGGAGGAGGAGGAAGAAGTGGCAGTTAAACCGATGCGTGGCAGGGGCTACGAAATGGCTCAAACTAAAAGATGCCATACTGTGCCTGAGCTGGTTTGTTTAAGGGACGGGAGCCACACCGGGCCAGAAATTCTGTCAGCTCTGCAGGGGCAGGTGCAGAGATGGTTAACACCACGCCAGCTTCAACTGGAAATGGTTGTCTGTGATAATGGCAGCAACATTCTCTCCGACCTACGCCAGGGTAAGTTGACGCATGTACCATGCCTAGCACACGTCCTAAATCTGGTGGTACAGCGTTTCCTAACCAAGTACCCAGGGCTGCCAGAGCTTCTCATCCAGGCCAGAAAAGTCTGCAGCCACTTCAGACGGTCATTCCCAGCAAGCGTTCGCCTGGCAGAAATTCAAAGAGAATTCCACCTTCCCACAAACCGTCTGATCTGTGACATGCCCACCCGGTTGGAACTCGACATTGGCAATGCTGCAGCGTCTGCATAAGCAGCAGAGGGCCATCAATGAGTACCTGTGTGAGTATGGCACAAGGACAGGTTCAGGTCAACTTGTTCCCCCCCCCCGCAGTGGCTGATGATCAAGGATGCATGCACTGTACTGTCACCATTTGAGGAGGCAATGAGGATGGTGAGCAGGGACAGTGCATGCATCGGTGACACAATTCCTTTCGTTTTCCTGCTGGAGCGCACTCTGCAGGGAATTACAGTCATGGCCGGAATTGTTGGAACCCCAGACATTTTTCCAGAAAATCAAGTATTCCTCACAGTAAAGTATTGCTGTAACACATGTTTTGCTATACACATGTTTATTCCCTTTGTGTGTATTGGAACAAAACAAAAAAGGGAGGAAAAAAAGCAAATTGGACATAATATAACACAAAACTCCAAAAATGGGCTGGACAAAATTCTTGGCACCCTTTCAAAATTGTGGATAAGTAAGATTGTTTCAAGCATGTGATGCTCCTGTAAACTCACCCGGGGCAAGTAACAGGTGTGGGCAATATATAAATCACACCTGAAAGCAGATAAAAAGGAGAGAAGTTCACTTAGTCTTTGCACTGTGTGTCTGTGTGTGTGTGCCACACTAAGCATGGACAACAGAAAGAGGAGAAGAGAAATGTCTGAGGACTTGATAACCAAAATTGTGAAAAAATATCAACAATCTCAAGGTTACAAGTCCATCTCCAGAGATCTAGATTTGCCTTTGTCCACAGTGCGCAACATTATCAAGAAGTTTGCAACCCATGGCACTAGCTAATCTCTCTGGGCATGGATGGAAGAGAAAAATTGATGAAAGGTTGCAACGCAGGATAGTCCGGATGGTGGATAAGCAGCCCCAAACAAGTTCCAAAGAAATTCAAGCTGTCCTGCAGGCTCAGGGAGCATCAGTGTCAGCGCAAACTATCCGTCGACATTTAAATGAAATGAAACGCTATGACAGGAGACCCAGGAGGACCCCACTGCTGACACAGAGACAGAAAAAGCAAGACTACAGTTTGCCAAAATGTACTTGAGTAAGCCAAAATCCTTCTGGGAAAAGTCTTGTGGACAGATGAGACCAAGATAGAGCTTTTTGGTAAAGCACATCATTCTACTGTTTACTGAAAACGGTGTAGCGATGTGTTAAAGTTTACTGTGGCAGTACCCATTTTTGGCCACAAGATGGAGACTATCACGATTAAAGACCCTGGACACTTGAACTACATGTCCATGCATGCTTTGCGAAGAAACAGGAAGTGGGTGGGTTTGTGGAGAGCCTGTACATCCTGCACCTCGTGGAGAACAGGCAGAGCGCGCCAGGGAGCAGAGAAGAGCGGATGCATGTACAGAGAAGGAGAGACCAAAAGATAGGCCGGAGCGCAGACAAAGTGGATCGGGCCTTAGGATTGGGTCACCCAGCCTTGCGGGAGATAGACATCACCATCTATTATCCGAGTGCAGTGCTAAGGAGAGAAGACCCCTCGAGTAAGGAGTACCGCGGTCGATTGAAGCGGGGAGCAGGCGGTAAGCTGGCTGAGTCGCGGCTGACAGACAGAAGGCCAGACAACAGATCCGGTGGTCGGCGTCCCCAGTCAATATCGAGCGGAGAGACGTCCTGGGTCAGCGGAACCTCAAGCTTGCGCTGGATGGGTGAGAGGCCCCCAAGGCCGTGTGTAAATAAGAACGTACGCTGCTGTTTCCTCTAAAACCCACAGGGCCCCAACTGACTAGTCGAAGACATCGTTAAAGTAAACTCACTGGCCAGTTGAAAAGTACCCGGGTACCCTACACATACAAATACATATCACTTCACGTTCTGGGACTTAACCTGTACAGGACTCCGTTTCCTTTTTCGAATCGGGACAAGGGGGCAAAGTTAAAGCTACGTTCCGAACATTTTTCCTCTTTTTGTTCCCGCTGCGCGTTTACCGTGATACGAGAACTGTGTATTTTATTGTGTCCCGCTACGGGGTTTTTCTTCGAATTTCGTATCTCTTAAATTTCTGCTCGGTCGGGGTTTTTTTTTCCGAAAATACGAAGCCCTCGTGTTTTCGTTTCTTTTACCGCTACGCGTTTATCGTGTTACGAAAGTACTGTAAATCTTCCTGCATATACCGTGTCTTAAGGGCTGCAAACCTTTTAGTAAACCTTTTAAATTATAAAACTGTTCAGCGTGTGGAGTATATTTATTCCCTAGTGCGGGGAGACTGACCCGTGGTTCATTTTCAGCGGCTCCTCCGGGAGTGAGCGCTACACGTGGGGGCTCGTTTCCGGGATTCAGTCTCTGGAAAAACCGCATCTAAAGGGTTAAATATGGATCCAGACACTGCTGCCGAATGGTGTGGGGAGCACAGTAGTCAGTTAGCATGTTGCATAGTCATGGATATTCCCGCAGACACTTGGGCCGAAGATCAGATTCGCCAGGCCGTGGCCACGCTAGCACCAGATCATCGGGGGTTAATCCTGGACATTAAGAAAAACCCAGATACCTCTCACACGCATGTTCTTCTTGAATGGAGAAAGGGTATTCCAGCATGTTTTCGGGGCGCGAGCGTGAAGCTGACCGGTGAGGTGGAAGTCCAACTGATACAGCCAAGTACGCCACGTGGTGATCACGAGAATGTTCCCGATGTTACCCCAACTACAGGGTTCCCTCCTGCTACATTTTTCACCACTATGGGGAAACTGGTGGAAACACTAGCGAAAAACTCTACTGCGTCTCCAAATTACGGATATCGCAAGTTACGGTTTTATTCTGGTAAGGTCCCCGTGCCAATTGGAGAAGAGGACTTTGAGACCTGGATAGATCAGGCAGTGCAGGCAGTGGAAGAATGGGAAGTGGCTGACACCGTGAAGAGACAAAGGCTGATCGAGAGCCTAAGAGGTCCTGCTTCAGAGGTCATTCGAAATCTGAAAAGGGACAAGCTCGGCTGCACTGCTGCGGAGTATCTAGAAGCTTTACAGGAAAATTTCGGGGGAGTGGAGGATTGTGCCGAGCTTATTCACAAGTTCTCTCACACCTATCAAAAGGAAGGAGAAGAATTGTCCACATATGTCTGGCGGCTGGATAAAATCATCCATCAGGTCATTCTTAAAAGAGGCATGGAGCCGAGTCGTGCAAGCAAAGCGTTGCTGGATCAAGTTTTCAAAGGTGCACTCCCACTGGATCCCATAATGTTGAAGTTTCAGACTAGATACCAGAACACAAGGCTGACCTATTCCAAACTAATCAAAGCTATCCGAGAAGAAGAGGCCTTGATTCAGGCTAAAAAGGTTGCAAATGCTTCGCACACAGTTTTCACCGCAGAAGTAGGAACTCTCTCGGTAGCCGATGCAGCAAACATACAGACTGAAGTGCTGGCCTTAAAAACTCAGATGTTGCAAATGATGGAGTTAATGACGTCACGGTTGGCTGAGGACCCCAGAACTGAAGGGGTTGCTGTAGCCTCGAACAGGGGGTCTCCAAGGAACTGCAAGAAGGAAATATGCCCACACTCCCGAGGAAGAAATGTTTTGGCTGCGGGGAAATCGGCCATTTCAGGGCTCAGTGCCACAAGGGAGGGTTGAAAAGAAACCGGTCGAAGAACTTCTAAAAGCTGTGGAGAAACTGTTGTCCGCCCTGCAGGCGGGAAACTCCAGAGGGTCCTGGTAAGGGAGCAAACCAGGGGCCCGAAGATTGAAACCCGCTCCAAAAATCAAGCCAGGACTAAGAGGGCGAGAGGGCCCAAAGTCCGACCAATTGCTGAGCCTGCCAGGACTGAAAGAGTCATTCCTTTAGCATCCGGACCTACGTCATGGGGAGGCAATGCACACCCAAAACCTACACGGGCCAAGAAAAAGGCCAGGGTACAGCAAACTGGGTCTAAGCGTCCAGATACCGCCACCAAGTTTCCTGACCAACTGATAGGTCCTTCTCCTATTGTGCCAATCCGAGTGGAGGGAGTCTACACTAAAGCTCTGTTAGATTCAGGGGCTCAAGTGACATTGATCTACAAAGACTTCTATGAGAAACACTTAAAGCACATTCCTCTGCAAGTTTTGAAGGATTTGGAAATATGGGGTATCGGCACTGAGAAACTCCCTTATGACGGGTACCTGCAAGTGAAGTTGGAGATCGGATCTGAAGTCATCGGGCAGTCTGGGGGTTGTGATGCATTGGCCATTGTGTGTCCTCGACCCCCAGGCGCGAACAGAAGCTCCCTGATAGTGGGGACGAATACTGACCTAGTGCGGCGTCTCCTGACACGTATTGGAAGACGGCTCGACTCAAGGAGTACACCCACTGTTACGTCCGGTCTATCAGAGGATGGTTGAAGAACGAAAGGCACCTGCCGAGGTGGGGCGCCTGTGGAGACTGGGGGACAGAGAAGGTTCTGCAAGCAGGAGAAGTAGCGAGCTTCCGGGTTTCAGTCAAGTTGAACGGATCGCAACCGGGTCCCTATGTGGTGCTGGGAACCGATGTTAATTATGGGAGTGAAACCGGAGTCGAAGTAATTCCTGAAATAATCTCCACCAAAGCTCTGAAGAGAACACGAGGAAGAGTCTCGGTCAGTGTGTGCAATGTGACGGATTCTCCAGTAGTCCTTAAAGCACGAATGCCTATCGGGCAAGTAGAGTCTGCTACACCCCTCTCTACCGATTTAGGAGGGGGAGTGGATAAAGAGATTCCAGATGAAAGATTCTACCCCAAGGACGCTCCCATTTCACCTGAGTGGAAGAAACGTCTCCAATTTCAAGTCTTAAAGTGGAAGGAATTGTTCTCAAAAGATGAGTTCGATGTGGGCCTGGCTAAGAGTACTGAGCACCGCATTCGGTTACAAGAAGACAAGCCGTTTCGGGAAAGATCAAGGCGAGTTCCGCTAGGAGACTTGGATGATCTGCGAGAGCAACTGAATGAATTGCAAAGAACCAAGGTGATTCAAGAGTCCAGGAGTCCATATGCATCTCCTATAGTGTTGGTCCGGAAGAAAAATGGTTCTGTCCGTCTATGCATAGACTACCGCACGTTGAACCGGAGAACCATCCCCGATCAATATGCCACTCCTCGGATAGAAGATGCCCTACAGTGCTTGTCTGGAGCAAAGTGGTTTAGTGTACTGGACCTGCGAAGCGGATACCACCAGATACCCATGCATCCTGAAGACAAGGAGAAAACTGCGTTCATCTGTCCACTGGGGTTCTTTGAATTCAACAGAATGCCTCAAGGCCTTACGGGGGCTCCAGCCACGTTCCAACGGTTGATGGAGAAGACAGTCGGGGACATGAATCTGATCGAAGTATTAGTGTACCTGGATGACATAATTGTATTTGGGAAGACTCTGGAAGAGCATGAGCAACGTCTGGAGAAGGTTTTGAAGAGGCTCCATGAAGAGGGGTTGAAACTGTCTCTGGAGAAATGCCAATTCTGTCTACCCTCTGTTACGTATCTAGGACATGTGGTCTCAGCAGAAGGTGTTTCGACAGATCCTCGGAAGTTGGAGGCCGTAGCTTCTTGGCCTAGACCCCGAAACGTCACTGAACTTAGATCTTTCCTGGGATTCTGTTCATACTATCGAAGATTTGTGGGAGGATTCGCGAAAATAGCTCAACCACTGAACAAACTCCTGCAGAAGGAAACCACAGAAGAAGGCTGCAAGGTCTCTGACCAAAACCCGTCAGCTCCGGGGCCAAGGAAAGCTCGAGAGTCTATACAAGGTGAATGGACCAGTCAATGTGAAGGAGCTTTCGTGAAGTTGAAAGAGAGTCTAACCCGAGCTCCTGTTTTGGCCTATGCGGACCCTCACAAGCCGTATGAACTACATGTGGATGCCAGCCGAGAAGGTCTGGGAGGAGTCCTGTATCAGGAGTATGGTGGATTGCTGAGGCCTGTAGCGTACGTGAGCCGGAGCCTTACGCCTTCTGAGAAGAACTATCCTACTCACAAGCTGGAGTTCCTAGCTTTGAAGTGGGCAGTGGTGGACAAGTTGAAAGACTATCTGTACGGAGCTGAGTTCGTGATCAAGACGGATAATAATCCTCTCACCTATATCCTTACTACTGCAAAACTGGACGCAACGGGACATCGGTGGTTGGCCGCTCTGTCAGGGTTTCGGTTCAGCCTGAAGTATCGCCCTGGGGTGAATAATCGAGATGCTGATGCGTTATCGAGAAGACCCTATACTACAGAATGGACTCAGTTGACTCCAGACGGGGTGCAAGCTTTGTGTCAAGGAACAGAGCGCCGGATCAAAGGAGGGGTTGAAGCAGAGGCCATAGGAGTTATGGCTGCGGCTGTTCCTGAGTTTTACTGTAACCCTACGCAGTTAAGGGACGAAAATTTACCTACCTTTTCGAGACAGGACCTGAAAGCGGATCAGGCCAGAGACCCTTTAATTGCCTTGACCATAAAGGCCCTGTCTACAAACCAGCGAGAGATCTTGTTAACCAACTCCCCGAGTGGAGCCAGATTGGTCTACAAAGAGTGGGAGCGGTTGAAGATGTTGGATGGGGTGGTCTACCGAAGGGGCCCCTCAACTAACGCTGAAGAGACTCAACAGTTATTCCTCCCTACTAAACATAGGAGAGTGTGTTGCGATCACTACATGATGAGCATGGACATTTGGGTGCTGAAAGAACTTTTAAGTTGGTGCGAGATAGGTTCTATTGGCCTTGCATGAGAGCTGAAGTGGAAAGTTATTGTCACTCCTGTTTAAGGTGTATTCAGAGAAAGACTCTACCGACCCGAACTGCTCCAATGAGCCATCTGCAGAGCCAGGGACCCATGGATTTGGTGTGCATTGACTTCTTGTGCTTTAGAGCCGGATGCTAGTGGGCAAGGGAACATTCTAATAGTGACTGATCATTTCACTCGTTATGCCCAAGCTTTCTCCACAAAAGATCAACGCGCTCCGACAGTGGCCAAGGTGTTGATGGAAAAGTTCTTTGTTCATTACGGATGCCAAGGAGGATACACTCTGATCAGGGTAGAGACTTTGAAAGCAGACTGGTGGGCAGTTGTTAGAGCTGTTGGGAATCCAAAAGACCAGAACTACACCATATCACCCTCAAGGTGATGCTCAGCCTGAAAGGTTTAATCGCACACTGCTGAACATGCTAGGGACCTTGTCGAATGTGGAGAAGCAAAGTTGGAGTCGTCACATAGCTACTCTAGTGCATGCATATAACAGTACGGAGAGCGATGCAACTGGATACTCACCGTACCGTCTTATGTTCGGAAGGGAGGCTCGACTGCCGGTTGATTTGGCATTTGGGTTATCTCTAGACCAAACATCAGTAGCTTCCCATAGAAACTACGTGGATAGACTTCGAAAGAATCTGGCTTCTGCGTTTGAACAGGCCCGTTTAACTTCAGGCAACAGGGAGCAAAGGAACAAAAGGAACTATGACTTGAAAGTTCGAATACAAGATCTACAACCCGGTGATAGGGTCCTGTTGAAGAATTTGGGGGCTGCTGCAAGACACAAGTTGGCGGATAGATGGAGTTCCCAGGTTTACATTGTCTGCAAGCAACTGCCGGGTCTGCCGGTGTATCAAATCCGCCCAGATGGAAAGGCTGGGCCTCTTAAGAACTGGCACCGAAATCATTTGTTACCTTTGAGAGAGGCTGTGAGGATACCAGTTGGGGACGAACTCCCTCCGCCGAATCTGCCTGTTCCACGTTTACCTCCTGTTATCGGTCTCAACAGACTCGGGTAGTTGACCCTCCGCCGAATCCGCCTGTTCCATGTTTACCTCCTGTTACTCGGTCTCAACAGACTCGGGTTGTTGAAGAGAGCGAAAGAGACAGCGAGGAAGAGAGTTTTTGTCTAGATTGGATGCGCTCACCGGAACCTGGAGAGGTCGTCACAGTTCCTGAACAGTGGGAAAGTAATTTGAGGCCTGAGCCTGAGTTTCAGTGGGAAGTCCCTGAGACTGTGGGAATCCCGGTAGCTCCGGAAGCTTATTCAGGTGATTACAGTTCTATGCCTTCACTGGAGGGATCATACTCTGAAGAAACGTCTGCTCCAGTGATAGAAAGAGAAATTGAGCCAACGCCTCTAGTAGTTCCACCTGAAGAGGGACTGATTGAGCCAGAACCAAAACGCTCTGTTCGACCGCCCCAACGACTCACCTACGACTCACCAGGACATAGCACTGAAGAGGCCATCACCACGGTGCGGAGGTTGCCCGAAGTGTCTGCTATGCTAGCTGAGGTAGCCCAAAATATGAGTCAGCTTGAGAAAGTGTTTCTAACCCACTGCATGTATGCTGCTGAACCTGTATATGCTGTATAAACTGTGTGCATATTGTAAAAGGATAATGTAACTGTTGTACCTCCTTGGAGAGACCCAAGAGTTCTAGGAGGGGAGAGTGTAGCGATGTGTTAAGTTTACTGTGGCAGTACCCATTTTTGGCCACAAGATGGAGACTATCACGATTAAAGACCCTGGACACTTGAACTACATGTCCATGCATGCTTTGCGAAGAAACAGGAAGTGGGTGGGTTTGTGGAGAGCCTGTACATCCTGCACCTCGTGGAGAACAGGCAGAGCGCGCCAGGGAGCAGAGAAGAGCGGATGCATGTACAGAGAAGGAGAGACCAAAAGATAGGCCGGAGCGCAGACAAAGTGGATCGGACCTTAGGATTGGGTCACCCAGCCTTGCGGGAGATAGACATCACCATCTATTATCCGAGTGCAGTGCTAAGGAGAGAAGACCCCTCGAGTAAGGAGTACCGCGGTCGATTGAAGCGGGGAGCAGGCGGTAAGCTGGCTGAGTCGTGGCTGACAGACAGAAGGCCAGACAACAGATCCGGTGGTCGGCGTCCCCAGTCAATATCGAGCGGAGAGACGTCCTGGGTCAGCGGAACCTCAAGCTTGCGTTGGATGGGTGAGAGGCCCCCAAGGCCGTGTGTAAATAAGAACGTACGCTGCTGTTTTCCTTCTAAAACCCACAGGGCCCCAACTGACTAGTCGAAGACATCGTTAAAGTAAACTCACTGGCCAGTTGAAAAGTACCCGGGTACCCTACACATACAAATACATATCACTTCACGTTCTGGGACTTAACCTGTACAGGACTCAGTTTCCTTTTTCGAATCGGGACAAGGGGGCAAAGTTAAAGCTACGTTCCGAACATTTTTCCTCTTTTTTGTTCCCGCTGCGCGTTTACCGTGATACGAGAACTGTGTATTTTATTGTGTCCCGCTACGGGTTTTTCTTCGAATTTCGTATCTCTTAAATTTCTGCTCGGTCGGGGTTTTTTTTCCGAAAATACGAAGCCCTCGTGTTTTCGTTTCTTTTTACCGCTACGCGTTTATCGTGTTACGAAAGTACTGTAAATCTTCCTGCATATACCGTGTCTTAAGAGCTGCAAACCTTTTAGTAAACCTTTTAAATTATAAAACTGTTCAGCGTGTTGGAGTATATTTATTCCCTAGTGCGGGGAGACTGACCCGTGGTTCATTTTCAGCGGCTCCTCCGGGAGTGAGCGCTACAACGGAATAAGGCCTTCAAAGAAAAGAACACGGTACCTACAGTGAAATATGGTGGAGGTTCAATGATGTTTTGGGTTTGTTTTGCTGCCTCTGGCACTGGGTGCCTTGAATGTGTGCAAGGCATCATGAAATCTGAGGATTACCAAAGGTTTTTTGGTCACACTGTAGAGCCCAGTGTCAGAAAGCTGGGTTTGCATCCGTGATCTTGGGTCTTCCAGCAGGACAATGACCCCAAACATACGTCAAAAAGCACCCAGAAATGGATGAAAAACAAAGCGCTGGAGAGTTCTGAAGTGGCCAGCAATGAGTACAGATCTAAATCCCATTGAACACCTGTGGAGAGATCTTAAAATTGCTATTGGGAAAAGGCGCCCTTCCAATAAGAGAGACCTGGAGCAGTTTGCAAAGAAAGAGTGGTCCAAAATTCCGGGTGAGAGGTGTAAGAAGCTTATTGATGGTTATAGGAAGCCACTGATTTCAGTTATTTTTTCCAAAGGGTGTGCAACCAAATGTTAAGTTAAGGGTGCCAAGAATTTTGTCCAGACCATTTTTGGAGTTTTGTGTGACATTATGTCCAATTTGCTTTTTTTCGTCCCTTTTTTTGTTTTGTTCCAATACACACAAAGGGAATAAACATGTGTATAGCAAAACATGTCTTACTGCAATACTTTTCTGTGAGAAATACTTGATTTTCTGGAAACATTTCTGGAGTGCCAACAATTTTGGCCATGACTGTATAGATGTGGCACTAGAGGCAGAGCAGTGGGAGGAAGAGGAGGACTTCCCTAGCTCTCAAGGCCCCAGTCTTTATGCAGACAGCATTCCAGCGGGTCCTACTCAGATCAGACAGGAGGATAAGGAGGAGGAATATTTAAGTTGTGGGGGCATTGACGGTGGGGATTCCTCAAGGGAGGGTTTTGTCCCCAGAAACCCAAGGACTAGTACGTGGCTGGGAGGAGGTAGTGCACGATACGGTCATCCTCAGCGACCAGGAACACTCTGAAGCTAATGCCAACTCCAACCTACTCTGCATGGGCTCCCTTATCCTGCAAAGCCTGGTAAAGGACCCCAGGATTCGTGCTATCAAGGAGAGGGATTATTACTGGTTGGCAACCCTTCCTGATCCACGATACAAGGGTAAAGTTGCAGAGCTCATCCTGCCCGCACAGAGGGAGCACAGGATGAAAAAACTTGGACGCTCTAAAGCGACACTTGGTAACCTACCAGTGCCTGGAAAGGTGTTACACAAGTGATGACACACATGCTTCTGAGGCTGCGGGTGATCAGAGGAATAGCGGTGAAGGCCGGGGCCGCTTGACTGATTCCTTTTCCAATTTTTTTTAGTCAACGACGCCCAGGGACGTCAAATGTAGGCACCCATTGCCAGCGTCTTCACCATATGGTGCAGGACTATCTAGGGGCAAGGACAGACCTGGATACCTTTCCAGCAGATGATTTACTGGGTGTTGAGATTGGATCACTGGCCAGAATTTAGCCAATATGCTATGCAGCTACTAGGTTGTCCTTCATCTAGCGTGCTTTCCGAAAGGACGTTCAGTGCCGCTGGAGGTTTTGTCACAGACAAAAGAGTGCGTCTGTCCACCGACTCTGTAGACCGGCTGACATTTATAAAAATGAATCAGTCCTGGATCAGCAGCTATCAGTCCCCTGATGCTGACGTAACGGAATAGATCTGGGATCTCTTCTGCATTCACAAAACCTCCACCACTGCATTCTTCCACAATACCTCAGAGGCAGGGCCGGCCCGACATTGGTGCAGAGCGGAGCAAATTCGGGGGCGGCAAATTTCAGCCCCCGGCGCCGCTGCTGCACTCTGCACTATTTTTTTTATGCAGCGACGGCAGATTGTGCCGCCGCCGAGTTCGTTCCTTCAACGAGCGGCAGCCGCATGAGTATCTGCCGCTCGCCTGAGATCCAGCCTACCGCGATCGAGATCACGTGATCGCACTAAGCACGGCTCCTTCACTGAAAGAATGGTGCGTTGACTCCAGTGAACTGCAGTAGATCATTTATCCCACTTTCCAAATCAGTTGTTTGGTCTACATTCTTCTTCTTCTCCTGACTTCACCCTTCAGTGAATACACCTGATCAATAGCAGTTTCTTGTAGGCATGTGCAATTCGTTTAGTTTCATTCCTAATCAAAATTTGGACAATTTTTACCCGATCTGTACTTCGGAATCAGATCCGTCCGAAACAAAAACGGAATGAAACGAAACGAAAATGGAACGAAACAAAATTAAACTAAATTCAACTAATTGTTTCTGCGTTTCAGAATTAATTCGTATTTCGTGGTGCACTCCGAAATTATTCTGCAATTTCATCCAAAAAATGCTGAAAAATAAAGACTTTTTGCTGCAAGTGTGAAGACTAATCTGTTAAATATTTTTTTTTTTCCTTTCTCTGCTTTTCATCTCAATTCTACTTCCCCTCCCCGACTAAAACTAGGCCGAAGGTGCAGATGGTCATTTTTTTTATTATTATTATTATTATTATTATTATATAGTGCCAGCATATTCTGCAGCGCTGTACAATGGGGACAATATAGACAGGATTTCAATACATTGAACAATATTTTGATAGACCAATACAGGAGGAAACAAGGGCCCTATTCCCATGGGAATTTACAATCTAGAAGGGCTGCAGGGTGGGAGTGACGGGCTGCAGGGTGGGAGTGACGGGCTGCAGGGTGAGAGTGATGGGCTGCAAGGTGAGAGTGACGGTGTTACGTCCTCAGCCCCTGCTATGCTTCCTGGGGGGTCTGGGCAAGGTACAGTGCCAAGGGCTGGTCGAGTGCCAGTACCAGGTAATGGCCAAGGGGGTGGGGCCTGGCATGGTCACGAGGAGCCACCAGGTTTAAAACAGGGCGCAAGTAGTTGCCTCGTCGCCCTGACGTGGAGTTCAGTTCCTGCATCGCTTCCTATTATTCATGGTTTCCTAATCTGTTGCTGACCCAGCTTGTCTACAATTCCTGCTCCTGATTTTGACCTGGCTTGTCTCTGACCAATCTATGTTCTCTGCTATAGCGGTGACTAGTGTTGTGTGCCATAGGTTTAACCCCATGCACACTGCTTGTGATTTTTACTCGTTTCGTGGGGAGATTCCCCTCTCACCCTGGTTTTCGTACTGCAGCCTTATCGGGGGTTAGCTCCAGGTCTAAGGGGTCTGAGTTACGATCTGATTCGCTTGTACTATCTGCCAAAACGAAAGACTGTTTGGTTACCAGCTTGCGTTCGGCTTGCTCGTTTTGCCAAACGTACCCAGGCTAGTACCATCCCTAAACCTGTGTGTGTATCTACAGACCCTGGTATTCACAAGTTACAAAGTACCCCATCAAGGTGACCTGAAAACATAAAGTCTGTCTGTGTTGACTGCCCTGCAGCCTGATTAATTCATTGCCTGTCCTGCCGAATGTTTCAGTACTAACGTTTCTCTCTTGCAATCTGAGGTCTTGTTGTGTGCTCTAAGTTGTCCATTGGTCTCGACACCTTTGGAGCTTAGTAGCAGTTCTCTTGTCCTGTCGTACTCCTTGGCTTTGGAATATAAGTCTGAAAATACTGTTTATTTCGCTAACATCAAAACCGATAAATCAGTCCTGAAGGATCTCAACCTCGTTACTCTTGTGTGAGCGCCACCGCGCCCGTTACAGACGGGCTGCAGGGTGAGAGTGAAGGGCTGCAGGGTGAGACTGACGGGCTGCAGGGTGAGAGTGATGTGACAGAGACAGAGTGGCGGGTGAGGTGGATGAGCCTGGCAGAGGCATTCAGGATGGATTGTAGGGGAGAGAGGGGGGGCCAACTAGAAAATTATTACAATAGTCAAGTCGGGAGATTACGAGGGCATGGATGAGTTGTTTTGTGGTGTCAGCGGTAAGAAATGGCCGAATTCTGGAGATATTAGGTAGTTACTAGCAGGAGGAGGAAAGAGACTGGATGTGGGGGATGAAGGAAAAAGCAGAGTCAAGTGTAACTTCAAGACAGCGAACCTGTTTTGATGGGGAGATAGTGATTCCCTCGATCATGATCGAAACGAAAGGAGGTGGGGTGGCATTGGAAGGAGGAGCTCAGTCTCGGATCTCTTTTTATATCATTTTAACACTTGTGATATTTGTTATATTCCAGCAATTTGTCTTTACCCAAATAAAACCTATGACGGAATAAAGAATCTGTGATCCATAAATCACCGACATTAACGATGTGCAAGATGGTAATTATAGAATAAAACCTAACATATCCTATAAAAAGCAGCGACCGGGAAACACCGATTACAGGAAAACGGAAATTCAGAAAAAATGTAAATCCCAGGTAAAAAAATAATACCTGGAGCTTCCTTCCTGTAAAATACATTTCTACATATCGCCCGAGGCATTATAAATGGCGTGACTGGATCTGTTCCATCAGAGTCACCCGAACTTCGGCAAGTTAGTTACAAGTATCTATAAAGCGCCAACAAGTTCCGTAGCGCTGTACAATGGGAGAGACAGGATAACAAATATACTGTACATACACGTTACGCACAGAACAGTAGGAGAGGGGACCCTGCCCCAGAGCTTACAATCTAAGAAGAGAGGTTACATTAATAATGAGTTACCATTAAGTGCCAACACATTCCGCAGCGCTGTACAAAAGGTACAATGCGTGAAAGAAAGACATTTCTTCAATACAACAAAAAGGCAAGTCCGTATCAGGGTTATTCAGAGAGAGACGAATTACAAGTAGCTCCGAAACTGAACTGAAAGGTGAATTTCCCATACGGTGCAATTTCGGGGCCATTCGGCTACTCACAACGCTGGCAATTCACCAAATATTGGCAAATTGCCAGCGAAATACAGTGCTCTTCGACGGCCGTGAAATCCCCCATAGAGAAGCAATGGTTAATCTATTCAGACACCGAACAGCAGAGAAATGTCAGTGAAATGCCCTGCTGGTTAGTGGTTTCATTCGGCAGCTGTAATCAGGCGAATCCCAATGTTGAATAAATATTTTTTAAAAAGGGGAAATATTTTTAACGGTTTATTCTTTTCACTTGCAGCAAAAAGGTTCTTTTGTTTATTTAGTTTTTCAATTTTTTTTAAAAAAATTTCAGGCATTTTTGTGGATTTTTTTTTAAATAGCACATTTTTTCCTGTAAACAGACCTTTTTATTATTATTCATAGAACCTTATTTGTTATTGCCAGACACTTTCGTCCAGTAGTTGTCTGCATACGCGTTTTTAAAAGTTGTTTTTTTTTTTTCTTAATTTTATCCTGTTCGTCGGCTTTTTCTGGTGGGAGATCGTATTGATCTGATGGTTTTTTTCGGCGGATTTGCGGCATTTTTAAAAGGACATACTTGAAAACGACAGCAATCTCAATGTATCCTTCCTGGTAAAATACTTTATATAAATTTTTTTCAATTCGGCGGTTTTGCGTATGCGCCCAGCAGATTTTCCCTACACATCGGGCAGGGTCAGCAAATTTGACTCCCCGAAATGCGGGGAACGGGAGAGCACTGAAATTCCGGTGCTCTTTGAATAACCCTGTATGTCACCAATGGATACGATACAGGCAGGGGTCAAGTTCTGGGAAAAAAAGTGAGGGAACTCACCCACGAATTCCACAACCCCCATTACCTGAAGAAAAAATATATATATTTTACGAGTATAGCAGTGCGTGCCGGTGATACCATTTTTATTGGGTTAACTTTACATTTAAAAGACAAGCTTTCAAGAGTGTAAACTGGAAACTATACTGATCAGTGAAAGGTATCACTACGTACAGGTATACTCGTGATTGTGGCAACTGGACTAACGCAATATATATATATATCCAGGCACAGACCCCCAGAATAATATACACAGCGCTGAGCCCCCAGAATAATATACACAGCGCTGAGCCCCCAGAAAAATATACACAGCGCTGAGCCCCCAGAATAACATACACAGCACTGAGCCCCCAGAATAACATACACAGCACTGAGCCCCCAGAATAACATACACAGCGCTGAGCCCCCATAATAATATACACAGCACTGAGCCCCCAGAATAATATACACAGCACTGGTTATATGGATATATTTTCCCCAGTTCACATGGATATAATTGCCCCAGCTCATATGGGTATATATTGCCCCAGCTCATATGGGTATATATTGCCCCAGCTCTCATGGATAATGCCCCCCCAGCTCTCATGGATAATGCCCCCAGGTCTCATGGATAATGCCCCCCCAGCTCTCATGGATAATGCCCCCAGGTCTCATGGATAATGCCCCCAGGTCTCATGGATACTGCCCCCAGGTCTCATGGATACTGCCCCCGGTCTCATGGATATTGCCCCCAGGTCTCATGGATATTGCCCCCAGGTCTCATGGATATTGCCCCCCCCAGGACTCATGGATATGCCCCAGCTCTCATGGATAATGCCCCCAGGTCTCATGGATACTGCCCCAGGTCTCATGGATACTGCCCCCGGTCTCATGGATATTGCCCCCAGGTCTCATGGATATTGCCCCCAGGTCTCATGGATATTGCCCCCCCCAGGACTCATGGATATGCCCCAGCTCTCATGGATAATGCCCCCAGGTCTCATGGATAATGCCCCCAGCTCTCATGGATAATGCCCCCCCAGCTCTCATGGATACTGCCCCAGGTCTCATGGATAATGCCCCCGGTCTCATGGATACTGCCCCAGGTCTCATGGATATTGCCCCCAGGTCTCATGGATACTGCCCCCAGGTCTCATGGATACTGCCCCCAGGTCTCATGGATATTGCCCCCAGGTCTCATGGATATTGCCCCCAGGTCTCATGGATATGCCCCAGGTCTCACGGATACTGCCCCCCCAGCTCTCACGGATATTGCCCCCCCCAGGTCTCATGGATAGTGCCCCAGGTCTCACGGATATTGCTCCCAGGGTCTCATGGATAATGCCCCCCCCAGGTCTCATGGATACTGCCCCCAGTAGCGAGCAGCTCCACCTCCTGTCACCGGCCGTTGTAACAGGAAGCACGCGGCCGCCTGCAATGTGCGGCGGCGGCGTTCGGGCTCGGGCCACAGCGGGAACGCTGCGTTCCCGCTGTGGGAGAAGTGCGGGAACGCCGTTCCCGCGTGTTCCCGCTCGACTCGAGCCCTGGATACAGGAGGGATTGAAGACCCTATTCCTGCTGGAGCGTGGAATCTAGATGGGTGGAGGGGTGAGAAACAGGAGGGGAGGCCTGCACAGTTAATGCCGAGAGAGGACGGTTATTGGGTTGGTCGGCTGTTTTGTTATGAAATTAGGTGGTCGGCTTCCCTAAACAGAGCATTTATTAGCGTTGTGCTGCGCCATATACCCTGCCGGCGACATGACCAGGGTCGGCTCTTCATTACGTTCCTCAGGCAGCTGCATTAGGCCGTTCTCATAGGAGAAGAAAGCGACAAGTTATTTTCCAGCAGTGCTTTGGGGCATTCCTGTTCTGGGGGTTGGAGGCAGGAGGACACCTGGTTTAGAGTCTGGGGGTGAATGTCTCTGTGTGTAGGGGTAGCTGGGGGGGGGGTCACCAGTAGCTCAGTAAGGGGCCCCATCTTTTCCGACGGCTACAAAAGAAACATTCGCCACCTCATCTACATCATATAGTGCAATTGGGGGAAGGGGATCATGTCCCACAGACCTTCTCAGTTAAATACCTCATACCTTCATCTCCCCCAAGACCAAAAAATTATAATGGAGACCCTTAGCAGGTGGAAGCCTTGCACTCCCTTACATTCACTCACTCCATTGCTTTTAGGGTCCCGCGGGACGTCATGCTAGCGTTTCTTCATCATGCGTTAATTACTGTACCGGACATTTAATATCTCTTTAATGACCTGCTAGTGTATCGGATGGAACTTCCCATCTCTGAGTGCTTTTCCCCTTCATATGGCCATTCAGCAGGATGTATCTGTACGTTATTTAATGTGCAGCGTAGGCTCGTTTAAAGCGATAGCTCCCACCAACCAGACACCACACAACCACTAAAAGCACTGGGCTAGTCTCTGGACGAGTTTGTTGTTTGGTGGAGGGAGGGAAATAGGCGCAGCTTAGAATTTTTAAAACCTTGTTAATCCCATCCCAAAGTTTTGGCGATATGGAGGATACAGTATCAACGGACGGCTGATTAAAACTGTCCTGTCTGAGAGCACTTTGCACATGCTCTGTTTGATCCTGCTGTAACCCATTCTCTCTCTGAGCATCTGATCCTAGATATTAGTTGTTTACTGTGCATCAGGATAAGGTTTAGGATTCGGGTCCAAGTTACGATTTCTGCTTGTTTTAGTGTTTAACCTGAATCCTAAACCAGAGTTGAGATTTCTGCTGGTTTTAGTGTTAGGTTTAGGATTCAGGTTAGAGTTGATATTTTTGCTTGTTTTTAGTGTTATTATTCTTCTTTATTTATAAAGCGCCAGCATATTCCGCAGCGCTGTACAATAGGCACAGTCTAGACAGGGTTACAATACATTGAACAACATTTGACAAACCATACAGGAGATGAGGGCCCTATTCCCGTAGGAACTCACAATCTGGGAGGGTTGGGGTTGGAAACAGGAGGAGAGGACTGCAAGGTGAGAGTAGTGTTAGGTTTAGGATTCGGGTTAGAGAGTTACCATTTCTGCTTGTTTTAGTGTTTGGGTTAGTATTCAGGTTAGGGTTACGCTTTCTGCTGGTTTTAGTGTTTGGGCTAGTATTCGGTTTAGGATAGAGTTGAGATGAGATTTCTGCTTGTTTTTTAGGATTCAGGATAAACCCTAACACTAAGGCTGGGGTCAGACGAGCGTGATTTCTACGGACTGTACGTCCGTGCAGTACGGACATCGTCAGTACGGATGACGCAGTAGTGGTCACACAGTCCGTTTTTTCACTGAAGTTATTTTTTGACGGATGTAGGAGGGAAAAATAAATTACAATGAAAAAACATTCTGTCCGTCAAAAATGCTGGACGTATAAATGCAGTCCGTCTGACCATGCTCCATCACTCACACACAAAGCTATGCAGACGTTATGGACGTGGCGCACTCCGCACGTCCGTTCTAGCAGTATTACGTTCTTGCCTAACCTGCGTCCGTTTGCAGCGTCTGTCATGCGTCCGCAGTTCAGTGCGGACGTACTTCATGTGTCAGGCTCCAATGGACTTTCTTTCATGCTATCACGGACGTACTTTTAGGCGCAATCACGGACGTGAACACTACGCTCGTCTGACACCAGCCTAAAACATGCAGAAATCTCAACTCTAACCTGAATCCTAAACCTGAGTTGAGATTTCTGCTTGTTTGTTTTAGTGTTAGGTTTAGGATTCGGGTTAGAGTTACCATTTCTGCATATTTTAATGTTATGACGTGTCCGTTGTGCCATTTGTGACATTGGGAGTTGCACAGCTGACTTCTCATCACCAGATGTGATGTAGGTGCATCGGAAAGGATGTAGGTCTTGATTGTTCCATCATTTCAGCAGACCGGAGGTCAGAGTGTTATGAGGATTTGGTTTAGAGTTACAGTTGCTGCTTGTGCTAGGAGTCGGGTTACGTTTACAGTTTGAGATTTTTGGGTTAGGGTTAGAATTAGGATTACAATTTCTGCTTCTTTTAGGCTGGCGTCAGACGAGGGCACTAGGTGCGCCCGTACGGACATGCCCTCTGGCGTCCATCGCAGCATTGAGACACTGTGACAGGGCCAGACTCGGTTACATTGATATACATTTAGGTCAGATAAGATTCTGTCCAAATGCCGTGATTAAAAAAAATGCACAATAACGCATTCTCCATTTAGTGAATAAACCCCACTGGACGTTGTGTTCTTTCCTCGAGCACAAAGGCGCAATAAGGGATATTCAGAAATGTATATTTGGATCATTAGTAACAAGAGCGATGTTTTTTTTTGTAGCCCTCTGCTCAAATTCCATCTTTTGACATCACGCCTACGGTAGAAAAATCTTTAGCGCTCGCAGCATGGCTGCGCTTTACTTTCTTGGGTGCGGCCTGGCGCTGCAGAGCTCGATTACGAAAAGATCAGATAGACCTGTTTGACCAGGATAAATTCCTGACATATTAAGCCGTGTTTGAACATAGCGAGCCCAGTGTCTGAAGAAAAGCTCTGGCACCACCCAGTGTCCAAACCGAGGGAATGCGACCAACATCCAAACGCAAGGGGTCTGGAAAAACAAGCCAGGGGACCATAAAGAGGGTTAGAATTGGTTTGTAGCAGATTTAAGTACCCCGACAAGGTCACATCTGCCAATGCCGCTTCCTTGCCGGACCCAGCTGGTCTCCCCAGCCTGACGCTCGTGCCTTTCTTCAGTCCTCAGATGAAGCTCAAAGACCGGGACACGTAGAAAGTCTGATACTTCTGGTGGATGCTAAGAAGAGGCTGTAGAACTTGGGTCAGGATGGAACTCTTTTAATCAGGGACAGACACATTTATACGGTCAATCTGGTTTATTAACATACACAAAACCTCCCCTAGAAACTGTGGAGAGATAGAATTAAACTACAACAAACAATGTCATGAACATTGCGTAACATTCCTAGACAGACAGGACAATGGCACTCGTGATTGTCAAACAGTTTAAAACCGATAACCTTTGTCAGGCAAACACTGCCCTGTTATCAACTCATCAAATATACACCAGATAAACAGATACATGTGGACCTTATCAATAGACAATAACATTATTCGTACGTAACTGAGATTACATAACACTCTGTACCTCAAGTCTACAGTGAGTAACGTCACATGCTTCATCGGTTTGGATTTCTTCCTCCATCAGTCAGGAGTCCAAGTCTTCTGCTCCACATACCAGCTTGAGAGGTATTGCGATCTTGACTACATTTTGCCCAAATTCCAGATTTTTGAGGATTGTGACGTGACGTCTGTCGGTTTTCTCATTCAGTGAGGGGTTAACGGTTGCAGGCGCGCACCGGTGGCATGTAGTGCGCATCGCGCCAAGATTACCCATCCAGATCGTAAAATCGGAGCAGACGGATGCCAGGGGAATCTGGCGAGCGGCAAAAAGCAAGACACCGAAATTGCGAGCAACTTTGGTGCTTTGCAAATAGACCCTTACAGTTGTGTTCAAAATTATTCAACCCCCAATGCTGTAAAGGGTTTTAGGGAATTTAGTGTACATTTGTAATTGTATTCAGAATGAAATCCTACAAGGACTTTTTAAAGAACCATATGCAACTAAAATGACATCAATTGGTTTTGTAATACAGTAGTAAATGTTTCTTTTGTGAATTCTTCATTGACACAATTATTCAACCCCTTAAAGACTACCACTCTGAAGAACAGAGGTTCATTCAAGTGTTTTCAATCAGGTATTGAAAACACCTGCGGAAGTCACGGAGCAGCAATAAAGCATAATAAGCACCAATTAGGCAGCTTTAAAATGACTGTGATACTCAGCTCCTTCTAGACATTTACTGGTGTGGTTACAAACATGGTGAAGTCAAGAGAATGGTCCAGGAAGACAAGAGAAGAGGTGATTACTCTTCACAGGAAGGGCAATGGCTATAAGAAGATTGCAAAGATGTTAAACATACCAAGAGAGACCATAGGAAGCATCATTCGCAAATTCAAGGCAAAGGGCACTGTTGAAACGGCACCTGGTCGTGGCAGAAAGAAGATGCTGACTTCGACTGCTGTGCACTACCTGAAGCGTAGAGTGGAGAAAAGTCCCCGTGTGACTGCTGAGGAACTGAGAAAAGATTTGTCAGATGTGGGTACTGAAGTTTCAGCTCAGACAATACGGCGCACACTGCGTAATGAAGGCCTCCATGCCAGAACTCCCAGGCGCACCCCCTTGCTGTCTCCAAAGAATAAGAAGAGTCGACTGCAGTATGCCAAAAGTCATGTGGACAAACCACAGAAGTTTTGGGATAGTGTTCTGTGGACTGATGAAACAAAATGAGAACTGTTTGGGCCCATGGATCAACGCTATGTTTGGAGGAGGAAGAACAAGGCTTATGAAGAAAAGAACACCTTGCCTACTGTGAAGCATGGCGGGGGGTCAATCATGCTTTGGGGCTGTTTTGCTTCTGCAGGTACAGGGAAGCTTCAGCGTGTGCAAGGTACCATGAATTCTCTTCAGTACCAGGAGATATTGGATGACAATGTGATGCAGTCCGTCACAAACCTGAGGCTTGGGAGACGTTGGACCTTTCAACAGGACAAGGATCCCAAGCATACCTCCAAGTTCACTAGAGCATGGTTGCAGATTAAAGGCTGGAACATTTTGGAGTGGCCATCGCAGTCACCTGACTTAAATCCGATTGAGAACCTCTGGTGGGACTTAAAGAAAGCAGTTGCAGTGCGCAAGCCTAAGAATGTGACTGAACTGGAGGCTTTTGCCCATGACGAATGGGCGAAGATACCCATAGATTGCTGCAAGACACTTGTGTCAAGCTATGCTTCACGTTTAAAAGCTGTTATAACTGTAAAAGGATGTTGTACTAAGTACTAAGATTGAATGTCACTTGGGGGTTGAATAAAACTGATAATGATGTGAGCACAGAAAAGACATTTGTGGTTATTTCATTATAAATGTTATGTTATATTTGTCTGACCTACACGTGCCTCTTTGATTTAATTGTAAGCAAGATGACTGATCAAAATCAATGTCAAAATGGCCAAAACACTCAATGTCAGTGGGGGGGGGGGGGGGTTGAATAATTTTGAACACAACTGTATGTCACGCTCTTGCAGTGGTTTTTGAACGAGTTTGCAAGACCACGGTAATGAAGAGGTTAAATGTAAAATGACTCCCAGTGTTCTGAATTAATGTCTCCCTGGGGCAGTGCTTCTGATAATGAATACCAGATATTAACAATACAGTTACGCCTGGCTCCTCGGGGGCGTGTCCTTTCACAAGTAATTTTTTTTTTTGGCCAAATAAAAGAATTATTCAAATTCAGCTCATGCCTCGCCTCCATTAAGTTGGTTTATTATTGTAGATTTACTGACACACAGGCGGTCTCGTGTGTATATACACAAAGCTGCGTGGGAGATGAGGTTTAGGTAAATATGGTATTTGCAACTCTTCATCCCAACATCATTTTCCTCTGTCTGGGTCATCTGGCTGTATCTCACGTGTGTCCCTGCAGAGGGGGGGGTGGTGGTGTCTCTCCCTGCAGGTGTGTATGGCTCTCTCCCTGGTTGTTTTTGTGTGTTTTCCAGTCTGTGTGTCACCCTGTCATTCAAAAACATGACTCTCCTTGTTCGGTTGTTTACTCGTGTGTGTATGGCTCTCTCCCTGCGTGTGTTTGTGTATAGCGCTCCTATATGCACATGGCGGTGTGTGTGTGTGTGTGTGTGTGTGTGTGTGTCTTCCTCCTTGGCTGTGCTTGTATGTGAATGCGTTCCCATTGCTTTTCTACTTTCCTGCTCTGTGTCACCCTCTCTGCGTGCGTGCGTGTCTCTGTATCCATGTGGTAAGGTATCACACCGCTGCTGGCGTAGAAAAGGCAGATCTGATGCTGCACCACCTGGAACTCCTCAGGCAGCTCCTTTCATGCCCTGCCATGTTGGACTTTTCCTGTGAGTTCAATCCAGCAGCATCAGCCGGTGTAATTAATCAGGCCCTGCATAACAGAGGCACCCCCTACCCAAGATGCTTCTGCGTTTTTGTTGAAGCCTCAGTCTGCTCGTCACCAGCCTGGAAGGAAGCTCTGCTACTCTGCCTGATCTTTTGTGTATCGGACCCCCCGGCTATTCCCCTGGACGGATTCAGATCATCCCTTCTGGTAACCGTGCCTCGAGACTCCCCTTCTGCACTTTCCCAACTACGCGCATCTATGCTTGTGTGTCTCTGCACCCACGCGCATCTATGTGTGTGCGTCTCTCTATCCACGCACATGTATGTGTGTGTGTCCACACGCGCCTCTGTATCTGTGTGTCTCTGGCTCCACGTGCACATATCGGGCTTTGATGCAGGGTTCTCAAACTCTGGCCCCCCTGATGTTTCTGAACTACAACTCCCATGATTCCACGGCCATCTATTGCATTCAAAGCATTCTGGGACTTTTAGGCAAAAACATCTGGGGGGCCGTGAGTTTGAGATCCCTGATTAGAGAATATGCTCGTAGCAACAGCAGTAAGTATAAACCTGTGACAAAAACATGTTAGATTGAAACAGGTCAAACCCACCGCCCTCAATCCGTCCAATGACCGATATTCTTAGGTTTCCGGTAAAACCCTTTATTTCTGTGGCGAGCGCTCCGGGCCGGACGACAGAAAGAAATGCACAGGTAAAACAAGAGGCACAGTTTTATTAAGGAAATAAGTTAGGCACTGCTCCTAAACACTTAATGTAAATAACACGCACCCCAGGCCCTGCTCCACAAACTCATTCTGAAATCCAGGATGGCTTTACCTTTAACCTGCAGTTACACAGTGACCCACACTCACAGCTTCATAGAAATTCGTCCCGGGACCACCTCCTAGGCAGGAAACTGGCTGCCCTATGTACGGCTACAGGATGGTCTGCCATGGACGATAGAGAAGCAGGACTGCTGGGAAAATGAATTGTGCGTTAACGTCTCCTGGGGGTGAGGTTTATAAACTGGAATGGGTCACATCCTCCGGCTTTAGCTTTTTTTTCAGTTTGGTCCTATAGGAAGACAACACTGATCTGTGCATATGACAATCTGAACGTGGAATTTATCCGCAGCGGGATGTGGGGGGATAAAAAGCTTCACGTTGGATCCATGACCGACAGAAATGGACTGGAAATCGGCCTCGTTTATATTCTGACACCTCAGGTTCACGATCTGCAGCTTAAACCCCAAACATGGTCTCCGTGTGTATATCCCACTGGTTGGCAGTGCTGCGGGCAGGCGGCCTGGTACACTGGCACGCAAACCCACAAACTAGGTCCGTTTTTTTTCCCCACCTCGCTGCATAGAAAGTTTGGTTTGAAGAGAGTCCTTTTAGTCAGTGTCTGCCACGGCCGGACGCCTGCGGTGCTCCGTGTACTCATTTTCTCTTGGGAGATTCCACCATTATCACTGGCCACATCCCCAGGACGAACTGCGTGAAAAAACAAAATGCACGAGCATTAAAATCCTGTATACTGCGCAAGAGGGGGCGAGGCTGCGGTATGAAGATAAAGCGGCTCTGTTGGAGTGTGTCTTTAAACCTGCCATACATACGGACTTAAAACATGACCACTTGACTGTCAATCACCGTTTCATAATGCCGTAGGAATAGAACTCAACTCACAACATGAGGTGCGGGTTAGAATTCTATTGAAGGGCTACAATCGGAGACAAAGAATTTATAGGAAGTAGATTACACGTCACACTGCGACACTTTTCAGCCAATCATAGACAAACAGCTCACAGGGGGCAGTGATCATAATACAGCGGAAAGCACATGCAAGGCACTCCTGAATATATAATAAAGATCGCATCACAGAATTCCCAGAAATGAGGCAACATCCAGTAAGTGAAGCATAACCAGCCACTAGAGTTTCAGGAACGTATCTCTAAGGTGGGCTCATCTTTGCATAGAGGTGTGAATAATTAAGTTAGCCACGCCCACTGTAAATTCCTGCCAAATTCTCTGTACACATAAGAGACAATGGCCAGATAATTGCTAGACAGAGCCAAAGGGGTTAACGCAGGAGGAGTTATTCGTCACGAAGCTACAACTAGAAAATCTCCCACCCTGACCTCATAAAACAGGGAGAAAATGATTAACATCCTGTATAAAGAAACGCCCTACAGGCTGTGTATTAGGGGTGTATGGATTTCGACTGGTCTCATGCAAATATTCCAAAATCCCCAAATCTATTACACGTCTGGTAACGAGCATTTTGGATGAGGGACACTCAACCTGCATAAAGTACCCAACACAAACAAGTTAATGAAAGGGACACGCTTACTAGCTAAAGTGAATGTGTTGCATGGAGAGTTAACCCCCTCCAGCCCAGGTATCACTGTGTGAAGTGGAGGGGCTTCCTCTGCCCACACAGCTGTCATTCAGCAGACCAGATTTGAATATCCCGCCTGCCGGAGACAGATTACGTTAAATTGTCAGCACGCGAAACGTCTTTAAAGCATAGTCTCCAAATGGTTGTATCAGCGAGTGTCTCGGGAGACAGCAACAGGGGATTGGTGCTGTGCTTGCGCGCATCCGTGATTCGCCGCTCTGTGCAGGCACTGCGTAAATGGTGTATGAAACTATGCAGCTGCTGCACGATACGCAATTTGTGTAGCGTCCGCTATGAGAGAGTCGAGTAGGTTACACTAACTGCATAAGAAGCTGCAGGGACTTCGGCATTTCGGAAGCCCTGAGCCAAAGAGGAAGAGTAGAACGGGCTAAGGCAGGGGTGGAGGTAAAAAAAAAGTTTTACCTAAAATTTAAGAGAAAAATAATAATTGGGGAGGTGCAAGTTTTTAAAGAGAGGGGGGGGGGTAGGAGTGTTTTTTTTTTTTTTTAAATAGTATGTTTCTTTAAGAAAACAAAAACCAGTCGACACAAAATAATCAGTAATGATTGGGTAATGTGTCGATGCCTGAACCTCACGTAACATGTTGTGCCTGCCTGGTAATGCCGCCCCTGAGGAGCAAGCGGTCTTTTGGTCCATATTAATATATCAAAGTGGAAGAATATAGGTTTAGGCTTTAAGGGGGTGGTTCTGGTGTTTTGTTTACCTTCACTTTCGGTCGATACTTCAGGAAGAGAGTCCTTGTGTATAAACTGCAACACAGAACACAAACACATTATTAATATGCATCAGCGCAGCTCCCTGCATCAGGACTCCCTGCATCAGGACTCCCTGCATCAGGACTCCCTGCATCAGGACTCCCTGCATCAGGACTCCCTGCATCAGGACTCCCTGCATCAGGACTCCCTGCATCAGGACTCCCTGCATCAGGACTCCCTGCATCAGGACTCCCTGCATCAGGACTCCCTGCATCAGGACTCAATATTGGCCTTGCAGTAACATACGATTACTGGGAGCAGCCGACAAACTCCAGACATTGGTGGTGGTTAAGGCAAGCCACGCTGGAGCCAGAGCGTCATGCCACCATCTGATAGATCACAGCCTGTTTTGGGCCGTGCAGTCTGTCTTAACCACTGCTAGGGCCTACATGGACTGGCTGAGGACAGCCTTTGCCCTGCCAAAAAAAAACCCTGTCCCTGGTGAAATAGCCGGCATGAAGGACATTTTTTTAAAAAAAAAATCGTTTGACGAGCCCAAAAAAAAAAAAAAAAAACCCGCTTTTTAAAAATAAAAAAAAAAAAAAAAATATCAAAATAAATAAAACAAAAGGCTTTTTGCTGAAGATGAAAAAAATTTTTTTTTTTTTTTTTTCTTATTAAAGTTGAGATGGAATCCTATGGGCTTCGCACTGAATCGCTTCTCTATGGGCAATTTCCCTGCTGCGGCACGGCGGTTTAACTATACAAGTCATCTCTTTCACGTAAAATTGTACCAGATCGTCAGATTTCACCTGAAAAATGCCTTTCAAATTGGAAAGTTACGCTAATCTGTTCCAGGCGCAAAAAAAATCGTCTGAAGTCGTCCGTCGGATGCAGTGGAAGAGGCCGATTCACCTGTATGTTGTAGGATCAGCCGATATCGGATGATCGCACGAATACGGTGCCAGTGAACGCCCAGCCTTAAGGATCCCCTTGGGGGAAAAGCAGATCCCCTGTGCTGCGCTTCACATATCCTGCAAAACTGGCCTGTTAGGGGGACCTGAGGAGCAGGGTTGGGAAACACTGCCATAGGGTACACAATTTTTGGGTTTGTGGTGTTTATTCTTGTTTTGTGGATCCGCTGAAGGAGACAGTTACCTGAACAGGATGTGGAGGTAGGATCCCAGGCCCGTCAGAATGTGCCACCACGCGTGAAACTGGGTCACCGCTCCGATCACTGGGGGCATCTTTTGCCGCGCAGCCCTGGAACATGACAAGAGAAGCAGTTACCGGCAGGTTATCCGCAGCGTTAAGAAAGAAGACGAGCTTCCACCCGGCTCCAAGCTAAATCCGGAAGGATTCGACGCACGCACATCTAAAAACGACACAACGTTGCTGTTTTGTGATGCAGGTGTTGGTATTTATAGGAAGAAGATAAAAACGTACCTCCAGGTAGAGCAGAAAATGTTATCCACGTTCCACAGCACAAATCCAAGAAAAAATACTCCTAGGGACGTGTAGGCCAGACCCCTGAGAAACGGGTGCACCCTGCCGGACGAGACACACAGGGTTAGGAAGAAGGGAGAATATGCAACAGACGGGCGCTGAGTGGAGGGAACCTCCTCGCTCACGGGCGCTGAGTGGAAGGAACCTCCTCGCTCACGGGCGCTGAGTGGAAGGAACCTCCTCGCTCACGGGCGCTGAGTGGAAGGAACCTCCTCGCTCACGGGTGCTGAGTGGAAGGAACCTCCTCGCTCACGGGCGCTGAGTGGAAGGAACCTCCTCGCTCACGGGCGTTCCTTCCGCCCTTCCTTCCACCTCTCTGACCCCTGCCTAAAAGCCTGTGCGTTCCACCCGTCACACCGAGGAGGATCAGGATTTAGAAAAAACAGGGAATTCTGGAGAACGAATAAAGGTTAAGGTAAAAGAAATAACCCGCGGTTCGTGCGTAACCAATTTATCTGCCGATCTAAACCATTTACCAGCAACTTTTTTGAGCGCTTTGAACATCTTGGAAATTAGACGTGAGAAGGGAGCTTTTTTTTTTTTTAAACACCGTGTGGATTGCGTTTTACTTTGCACAAGCCGCACTCCTAGAGCCCTAAACTAACACCAGCCGTTAACTTCATTCTTCAAAAAGGTGCCATCAGGTGTCCCGATAGAGATATCTCGATCTGCAGCTCTGAAGGACAACAGCAAATTAAATCAGTTTGCTGCAAACTAATTTTGTTTACTTTTGGGCTGCAGGAGGCGCCTCCTAAAGGGTTAGCCCTGTGGGCAGAAGGAGGCCACTAAAGTAGTCAGGTCCATGTAGTGCCCCCCCCCTCTCACCTTGCAGCCCTCTCCTCCAGTTTCCACCCCCAACCCTTCTAGATAATGAGTTCCCATGGGAATAGGGCCCTCGTTTCCTCCTGTACTGGTTTATCAAAAAGTTGTTCAATGTATTGTAACCCTGTCTATATTGTACCAACTGTACAGCGCTGTGGAATATGCTGGCACTATACAAAGTATAATAAAAATAATACGAATACTCACCACGTAACTATATACACAGATCTGAGCACGAGGAAGGAGACCAGCACCGCATACATAACCTGCAGGGACAGAGCGATACAGAGGTTAGGTTGGAGCGCAGCATACGGTCCTTCGGGATAACGGGGTGCTGTGTGGGGGCTATTTTATTGATCACACTTTGTTATTTACTTATCGAGTGGACGGATTGCTGGAGATTGAGGGAATTACTGATAAACCTCTACATGTATTTTTAATCTAAAATAAAGTGCATCTTCTCCATGGTGCACCAGGCCTTGGGACGCCAGGGCCGTGCAGGATGATGGAGGATAGTTGGGTATAACAGCTTGTAGGAGGGGGGGGGGGTGCAAGGGTGCAATTTCCCATTGGTCTTTATATATACAGTCCCAGGTGGACCTATTCAATAAAGGGGTTCAGTGTGTTTGTTCCATTTTGACACTGAAAACCTCCAGATCTACAGCCTCGTCTTATTTCTGGGGGATGCTAGCAGGCTCTCTATATGTCCCGGTCCTTATGCTGTGTCTGAGGACTGGAGGAAGGCACGAGAGTCTGCCTGGGGAGAACAAGGGCGTCCGGCAAGGAACCAGTACTGACAGATGTGACCCATCGGGGTACTGAGATGTTACACTCCGTATCTATGTTTATCATGTGCAGAAATATTGCGGTGATGAAAAGGTTCTAAACTCTAGATGGCGTCCCTTAGCTCACACGGGGTCTGCATTATCAGCATGCTGACAGAAATTTGCTGAAGTCTGTTCGAGTTCCCTTTAACAATAAACTGAGATCACTTCCTTAACCCCATTCACTACCGATAGAGATATCAGGATCTGCAGTCCAAATGCCACTCCGCTATACACAAGTTTCAGCAGGACGCTCGGTCCAGACCAGGAAGTGTTTCAGCCAATGGAGACGCTCCTATATTCTAGAAGAGGTAAAAGGTCTCAGCATGGGCTCCAAAGTCCCAGGTGAGGTGTGGAACCTCAATTTCTTTTCCAGGAAAGGATCGGAGAGATCCATTAATATGTAGATTTAAGGGTACAAGATGACACTTTTTTCTTGTTTTGTTTTATACATGTTGCTGGGCTGGATACATCTGGTGGTTGCAGCCGCCCCAGTGGGGAATAGGTGCGACACCGCTCTTCCTGTACTATACAAGATGTATCCACCTAACAGGCGCCTGACATGGTCCTCAGGAGGGCAGGTCCGTGGGGGTTTTGTCGGGCTTGATCCATTAGAAGACGTTTATTGCAAAGCTGATGGAGTATGTGAAGGGTTACAGGTAGAGCGCGTTCTAGAATCACAGCAAGCTTACCTGGTGAAACACCGGCTCCTTCCATCGCAAGTAAACCTAAATAAACGAAAAGGCAAACACTCATTAGAGAATCATCGCACCGATCTACAGACAGGAGAAAAAAAAAAAAATTGGATGCGCCCCTCAAGGTTTTCCTCCCCCCTACAGAAAAATAAAAAACCAACCATAAATAGATGGGACAACATATACAGAAACTGAAGAACATGGCGACAAGAGAAAAAACATCCTACATAACCGTGAGCCAGTCTGTTAATACAGTCCTGTCCATTGGACGCCAACCTGTGTCTACAGCGGGTAATCCAAACGTGGGCCCTTATTGGGCTGCCGAAACAGGCGTCAACTATACTCTGACGAGGCTGGAATGGCCAGATCTCTCATGATGAGGAGGCTTCCTTTGCATGTCGGTTCTGGCCGCCCTTTTTGGGTAATGATCTGATTTCCATCGAATATAGTCTTCTGGGTAATGGCACCATCGAGCGAAAACCTCATGAGACCTGAGCGGGGGGACCCCCCATAGGGTGGGACACTACGGTCATTGCGCCCATTCTGAGATCATAGACATGCTTTTGTACCAAATGTGTATTATCCATGGGAACCATCGCTTGCCGTTTGACCCCGGACAGAATCTGGCGATCTGGATCTAATGGACAGGAAGGACGGATTCGTGGCCTTCGCTTCTGAAGGCCAGAAGAGCGAGGAACTCTTCATGGATGAGGGTAGACCGCAAGACTCCATGAACCTCAGGAGGACCTCACAGCACGGTGTCGCACAAGCATCATTTCAATGAATCTTCTCCAGTCAATGTTTGAATCGCCCTCTGGATCGCCGAGAGTTATCGTCTTTACAACAATAACCTACGGTGGTTACTGAATAATCCGCAACGTGTCCTGCATAGAAAAGATGCACACAGTGCTACGGTCACAGCGAATTTAAAGTTGATCTGGATTTTACAGTTTCCTAAAATCAAGGAACCTGGATATTTTCTACATGGTAGCCCGTCTGTCCAAGCCAGTGTTTCCCCAAACTAGTCCTCAGGTGCAGCCACTGTATTATCAGCTGGAGATGGGATAATAGAGAGCCAGACGGTATCTGCTCCTAAGTGCAGCCCTGCCACAAGCCTGCAGCAGCGAAACTTTTTGCCAGTCTTCCCCGCGTGGAATGAGCGGTAAGTATTGGATTTTTTGTGCTCCTTAACTGAATGTGTTAAGTGACTTTGAAGAGCAAGATCACTTAACACCAGGTTGTGGCAGTCTGTATTTCTTTCAGCGATACCAGCTCCAGAAGAGAAGAATGGCCTACCATAGAATAGCTCGTTCTTCAGCATCTAGGCTCAAATCAACAGCTCCTGTACAAAGTATACAATGTACAGGAGCCTTTAAATTTACAGTAAGGAGCCGCAACGGACGGGCCGTAAACTTTGGAATAGCAACTCCAGATGTTAACTGCTGCCAATCCTTTCTCATTAACTTTGCTGGTGCCTCTTCACCCCAGTTCCTCTTTCAGTTGGGGTACCTCACGGCTGTTCTGGATCCCTACTCATCTCAATCTATACCTCTCTGGGTAACCTCGTTTCTTCCTATGGATTCCAATATCATCTCTATGCTGACGACACCCAAATCTACCTTTCCTCCCCCGATCTCTTCCTGTGCTGGACCGTGTTACAGCCGGCCTATCGGTGGCCTCCGATAGGATGACCTCATGTTTCCTAAAGCTCGACCTCTCTAAAACTGAACTTCTCGTCTTCCCTCCATCTAAATCCTCCATTCCTGCACCCGTTTCCCTTCAGGTGAATGGTGCCACCATTACTTCTACCTCTCAGGCTCGTTGCCTCAGGGTCCTCTTGGACTCCGAACTCTAATTCATTCCTCACAGTCATTAACCAAATCTTGCTACTTACACCCAAAATACATTGCGCGTGTCCGTCCCTTTCTTAACTCAGGACTCTGCTAAAATATTCATCCAATCTCTTATTATCTCCCGCCTTGACTACTGTAACCTCCTTCTCTCTGGCCTTAAGAGATCCCAGATTCTGCCTCTGCAGTCTGTAATGAACACCTGTGCCAGACTCATACACCTCAGCCCTCTGTCAATCTCTACACTGGCTCCCAGTTTCCTTTAGAATCCAATTCAACATACTGGTGCGTCACATACAAAGCTCTCCATAACCGCGCCGCTGCCTACATCCCATCCCCACCACTTCGCTCGGCCGATGATCTGACGCTATCAGCTTCTCATACCCGCACCCCCAACTCTCGCCTTCAGGACTTCTCCCGAGCTGCCCCTTTCTATGGAACTGCCTCCCCTGCAACATCAGACTCTCAACTCTCCAGTCCTTCAAGAAGTCTCTGAAAACACATTACTTTAGGGGATCCTATCAGCTCACTCCATGATCCCACTGTACATTTCTTGCTCCATCTTCCCACCCAGCTCAAAACTGGACTAACACTAATTATATATACGACTAGTGATTGCCCTCAGTTTGTTGAAACGGTATCTGCTGTAGATGTTGCACTGGGGCTGAATCGCTTAATGGTGGAGAGAGGGAGAGGCACAGAGTTTGGGTGAACCCAGGCCAATGACTTCTCAAACCATTGCCACAGCCAAATGCACAAACACGCAATAAAATGATGCGAATAAAAGATGATGCACTTACTGTAGTAACTATAAAACTAAACAGCACTAAGAGAACGAGCAGCAAATAATTGTAGGAGTTTCTGTTCTTGAAACATTCATATCTGAAACGACAAGGAAAAGAATTACATTTAAAAAATCAGCAATTCAAACCACTGAAAACCCGAGTAATTCTTCAAAAAACTTAAATATGGGAAAATGGCTCTGAATGAAAACAGGACAGGTTTAATAGAATTTAATCCTTCGCAAAAACCTTTTAAAGAGTCAGTCCGTGTGTCGAGTCAACGGGAAAGTGACGCCGAGATGTGAAGGCCTGATAACGAACCAAACAGATTCCAGGGGTATAAACATTAAAAAAGGACCCGACCATGGCGGGTAAGGGAAAAAAATATAATATATTATTTTTATATAAATCAAGAGTGTTTGGGCGGATATGGTTTCCACTGAAATATCAGCTGATTCAATAAAAGATATTTTTTTTTCTCAGGCTGGTAAAGAAGCCAAATATTATTTTTTTCCCTTTTTAATATGAACGTATATTTATGAATGCAAACGTTGTTTTTCGGGTTAGGCTACAATTGATAAATGCACAGTGTGGGTATTCGGTGTGACATTCCCTGTCTCCCCCGCCTGAAAATCCATTTATCATTTTACGCCTTCTTTCTAAACACTGAAAATCGCTGCACAGACTCGCTGCACCCCAATCACTAAACTCCGGGGCGGATTCCCATTAAAAAGTTTTGCTGCGAGAGACGCGATTTGACAGAACTTTTATCACCAATCAGAAAGCCGGTAAGTCCGAACCGGAGCTCTTAAACCAAAACACAGCCGAAAAAAAAAAAAAAAAAAAAAAAAAAAAAAAAAAGCTGCCGACGTCTGCGATGGGGGGGGGGGGGGGGGTTAAAGCGAGTCCTATGTTGGGGACGGAGACACAATAATGGACGGGACACGGAGGCCAAATTAATCAGGATCTGACAAAACCCAAAAAATGGCCAAGCACGGGATCCCAGAAATCTCAAACTGCCCGCCCCGTGATGCTTTAGGGCCCGTTCACACTTAGCGACATTAAAATCACGCGTTTTGCCGCACGGTTTTCATATACGCGACATCATTGATACAAATCACGAAATCGCAAATCGTTTAAAAAGGGTCATATCAGCGGTCATTTAGGCCTCTTTTCCAGAGTGGTAACAGGGACTCTGCCAAGTTAGGGGGTCGGCAACCTTGGCCATCCAGATGTTTTGGAACTACACGTCCCATGATGCCGAGTCAACCTACTAAAGGGGCTGAGCATCAAGGGAGATGTATTTATTTATTATTTTATTTATAAAGGATTTTACCAGGAAGGATACATTGAGATTTCTCTCGTTTTCAAGTATGTCCTGGGTTCAAGAACATTGAAGTGTTACAGTTCCAGAAATACAAAGTAATACAATGCAAGATATTAAAAAACACAAATATACAGATTAACAGAAAAATATGTAGGAAATATAGTCAGTGTGTTACATGTTTACAGGTGCATTCTGTATATAGTCACTATGTTACATGTTTACAGGTGCATTCTGTATATAGTCACTATGTTACATGTTTACAGGTGCATTCTGTATTGAGGTATGTTAGTAAGGAGCTCTTGAGTGACTTAAGACTGGGGGAAGATTTGATGTTGTCTGGGAGGTTATTCCATAATTGTGGTGCTCTGTAGGAAAATGAGGACCGAGCCACTGTCTTTTTGTATTGTGGTATAGCAAGTAAGGTGCTGGTCCTGGATCGGAGGTTATAGGATGAGGGAGCTGCTGGGGGAAGCAGTCTATTCAGGTAGGGTGGCAGCTTCCCAGAGATGCTCTTAAACACCAGGCTGGAAAGGTGAAGGGTGCGTCTGGATTCCAGTGATGGCCAGTTTAGCTCTTTTAACATGTCACAATGGTGGATCATGTAGTTACATTGTAGCGCAAAGCGGCACAATGAGTTATACAATGTAGTAAGTTTATGAAGGTGTGTTTGCGGGGCGGCTGCATACACTACATCTCCGTAATCAATAGCCGGCATAAGCATTTGCTGTACAATCTGCTTTCTTACCGCGGGACTCAGGCAGGATTTGTTTCTGTACAGGGCACCTAGTTTGGGGTAAAGTTTAGATGAGAGTTTTTTGATGTGGGGGCCAAAGGATAGATTAGGGTCTAACCACATACCTAGGTATTTGAGAGCGGTGACTGTGGTCAGCGTGCCATTTGATTTTGTCCCCACACATAGATGGGGATTTTGCAATTTGTGTAGTTTAGGTGCTGTTCCAAAGAGCATCGTTACAGTTTTGTCAGTATTTAAAAAAAGTTTGTTGTTTTTGATCCACTTTTCTACCTCTGTGAATTGTTCTTGCAGCACGGCCTCCAGCTGCGGGAGATTTGGTTTGCTGGTATAGATTACAGTGTCGTCTGCGTACATGTGTACAGTTGAGGCTTTGCAGACGTTGGGCAGATCATTTATGAATATTGTGAACAGCAGAGGGGCCGAGTATTGAGCCTTGGGGTACACCGCAAGTGACTGGGAGGGGGAGGGAGGAGCTGCCAGAAATTGACACATATTGTGATCGGTCGGATACATATGATTGAAACCAGGTTAGCGTGCGATCACCAATGCCAGAGTTTTTAAGTTTTTCTAACAAGATGCCATGGTCTACCGTGTCAAAGGCTTTGGCAAAATCAAGGAAGATGGCTCCAGTTAGGTTTCCTTGTTCCATCCCAGCTTGGATATCATTACAGACTTTTAAAAGGGCGGTTGTAGTTGAGTGATTTGGACGAAAGCCTGATGTAGTTCCAAAACATCTGGAGGGCCAAGGTTGCTGAGCCCTGGGCTAAATGGAAATATTGGTGTGAGATGATAACCTTTAGTGGCACCCTTTTACCGACTTGACTACTGAGGTGCTGCCCTCGCGGGTCCTGCACGAGCTCACTCGAGCCACAGATGGATACTAGGAACCATTTGTTTTCAGTGTTCTGCTGCATACACGAGGGAAGAAGGCGTATCATCGAACCACATCCATTATTTGTTTTCCCCCTATGCTTTTACTTAAAATGGATTAGTCCACTCTCCCTGTCTAACTCGCAGAGGTTAGTTTGGTCCAGCCTCATTTCCTGCTTCAGCAAGCTGCCCATCCCCCCAGCTCACGACACATGCTTGTTCAGTACCAGGTGATTGCATCTTTTTTTTTTTGAATTCTTTATTTAAAAGATTAAACATACAGTAGCAAGTAATCTACTGAGCTTGTAGGCCGCGCAGGGCCGAGGTAATAAAGCTGCAAGGGGATATGCTGGGATGCGAACACTATTGTAAAAAGCAAGGAATCAACTAGGAGAACAGTCCTAAACATCGCTACCACCACTGCAGGCGTCTGCCAATATCCAAAGCAAAAATGGGGGAAAGAGATTGGGAGGGGGGAGAGCGGGGGGATAGAAATTTAAAAAAAAAAAAACTCAAGGCCTCCACCAAAGTGGAAGAAATGGGAAAGGTAGCCCCCAGAAGGAAATATGGTATACCGCGGCTCACCCCTAAAACCCCACAGGGGAATAGAGGGCCGGTGGGTAACCATAGGGCACAGGCCAGCAGAGGGCCAAGGGACAGAAAGAGCCTAGGTACCCGTCCCCCGGCACGCCCCCGATTGAGCCTTACCTTCAATCCCAAAAAAAAAAGGGGGGGGGGAGAAGAGGGGGAAGGAGGGAGAAGGGAGAAAAGGGGGGGGGTGAGAGAGGGGTAAAAATGCCATCAGGTCGGAAAATACTCCAGGACGAAAGCGAGAGTCCACCCCACGCAGGGAAATCCACCCCACGCAGGGAAATCCACCCCACGCAGGGAAATCCACCCCACGCAGGGAAATCCACCCCACGCAGGGAAATCCACCCCACGCAGGGAAATCCACCCCACGCAGGGAAATCCACCCCACGCAGGGAAATCCACCATGGAACAAGGGGGATGAAAGACGCCCAGGTCTGTCTTGTAGAGCCAAGTATCAAATCTCGGGGCCGGCGAAGCATCCTCCACGCCTGCCGGGCTCAACAGCACACCCAAGGTTCCCACGTGCGCCCGAGCCTCCTCCACAGTAGTCGCCGTCAAAGTCTTGGAACCATAATGGATCAGGAGGGACCCTGATATTCCCCATCGGTAACGGATATTATGGGACCGGAGTGCTGACGTCACCGTCCCAAACTGTCGCCTGGCCACCAAGGCCAAAAACGGTAAGTCACGGAAAACCGAAATAGCCGCTCCCTCGAAGCGTATCGGAGGGGCCTGGATCGTCGCCTCCAGTAGACGCTCCCAGGTAACAATGTCTGCAAAGACCACGATGACGTCCCGTGATGCCGCCTCAGGGGCCGCAGCAGCCTTCCTCACCCGAATCGCCGACATCAGTGGGGCCGGACACCCCGCAGGCAGGGTCAGAATCATCATCACCAGCTGGGTAACATAAAATAGGAGCGCAGAGTCTGGGATAGAGTCCGGTATGCCCCTCAGTTTCAGGTTCCTACGACGGTGGCGGTTCTTCAGAGACAGCACGGCACTTTGCAATCCAGCGACCTGGGCCTGGAGAACCGCAACTCGAGAGGAGGCGGCGGCCTGCGACTCCCGCAACTCACTGGAGTGAGCGTCTAGTACCGTGACCTCCGTGCGTAGGGATGCCAGATCCGAGCGCACCTCAGCAATCTCCAGTGCCCAGGAGGAACGTGCTTCATCTAAGAGCATGCGGATGTCTCTCTTGGTAGCTGGGAGATCCTCCGAGGGAGTCTGCATTTCCGACCGCGTGGGCGCAGGTAATAAGGCAAGGAGCAAGATCGCCGCCATTCACTTCCGGCGCCGGGGAACAGGATGAGGGTCTCCGGTCCCTCGAGCCACCCAGGGAGATGCGGATATCAGGTTGGTGCGAGGGCTCCACAGCCCCAGGCCGCTTATCTCGCTTACCCATGGCCGGGGGGGGCGACCAAAGCATCCAGGGGAGCGTAGGCCCAAAGCAGCAAGATGGCCGCCAATCTCACACTGCAACAGGCCCAAAGCTCAGATCGCGGCGACATAGGCCGTGGCGGGGTCCTATCTGGTCCGGTGATCAGCAGGAGGAGTCCAGCGTCAGCCACCTGCTAGGTGGGCACACAACACGGGTAAATCAGGCGTAAAGGGGATACTAATGCTAGGATCCGCAGGAGCTGCTTCGCCATGCGTCTATCCAGTTCAGCAGCTAGCCACGCCCAGCGATTGCATCCTCTTTTACCATCCTCCCATAACAAGGTACACCAGAGAAGCCCTCTCTATCCACGTCCTCCCATAACAAGGTATACCAGAGAAGCCCTCTCTATCCACATCCTCCCATAAAAAGATACAGAGAAGACCTCTCTATCCATGTGGTCCCATAACAAGGTACACCTGAGAAGCCCTCTCTTCCTACAAGACATGTTTTATTTGCGGTTACTTTTTCAAAGTGAAGGAAATACAAAGGTCTTTGTGTGCTTTCAAAAGGGGATGAGTTAAGCTATCTGACTTCAATCATATCCTGCATGTGACATTCACTTCTTGCATATGACCCTGGGTTCCAGAATAAGGCATGTCGAGTCGCCCTGGTCTAGGGGTAAGCATAGATTTGTGTATTTATTTTAAAGAGTCAAGTGATTTCAGCAAAAGCAGAATCATTTAACTCTTGGGCTTCTGAGCCGGCATAAGTGCAGCACTCTGCGCCTGGAAGACAAGAACTAACTACACTGGGGGAGCTCATTCCTGTCTCGCTAGCTGTGAATTAGCAGCTCCTATACAAAGTATAGGACAGGTTTTAAGGATCACCTTGGGGAAAAGCAGACTGAATCCTGCAATCACTGAGCAGCAAATCATATCCCCTGTGCTGCGCTTCACATATCCTGCAAACCTGTCCTGTCATGAGAACCTGAGGACTGCAGTTGAGAAACACTGGTGTAGGGGCTGTTTATTCACAGTAAGCGGCTGCAATATCCAAGCCGCAAAGCGCTGATAGAATTACGGCTGAAGCCGTTAACGAGTGGAGCCATTAATTAGAACGACCCCAATGGTTTGCGTAACGGCTTTGTGGGATTAGGGCACGTCCGTAGGACATATATAGGATATTGAATACAGGTTCAGCACCCCCATACCTGGAATTTTCAGAGCCATTTTAGTATTTCCAGATTTGTGCTGCCACTTGGGATCCCGGCTCTCGAAAGCTGCAGCAGAGCGCGGCACACGCTGGGAGCCTCTGGGCAGCCCAATGTGACATGCTGTGCAGAGTCACTCCGACTCCGAGCAGCATGTCCAGCTAGTAACTCGATACAGCACACCCAGAGTATGTAGACACTGGTGGGTGCTGCAGAAAGGGGATCGCGACTTTCCAGCCGCCACTGCCTTCCTCTGAAACAGATTCTCAGATTCTAAAATCCGCAATGAGGAGGGTCCCAAGCATTGCAGAAAGGGGGTGTGCAACCTGTATATTACGACGCAAGACACCGCAAAAGGTGCTGGTTCATGAGCTTGCCATGATTACTGCAAATTGCTCCTTATTGACCTCCAACACCGTATCGCCCCTTTGCAATCTGTAATGAATGCAGGGGCAAGGCTTATTTTTCTCACCAGACGCACCTCGTGTACCCCCTCTGCCGGTCCCTCCATTGGCTTCCTGTATGTTTCAGGATACAGTTTAAAATACTGACGCTCATGTTCAAATCACTCATTAACTCAACCCCTCCCTACAGGTCTTTACTCCGCAAGCATGTCCCATCCAGACAACTTCAGTCAGCAGGTGATCTCCACCTGGTATCTGTCTACTCCCACACGGCCAACTCTCGCCTCCAAGACCTCAATGAATGACTTGCCTCGCCCTATCAAACTCTCCCTGACCTTCAGGCCTTCAAGAAATCCCTCAAAACCCATCTCTTCAGATTATTGTACCACATCACTGACGCAACTCATCCATCTACTCACCTACTCACACATGATTGAAGCTGCTTCTATGGCCCCACCATTCCCAAACCAGAGGCACCGATGATCCGGCCGTCCAGTAAAATGCCTCCTCTTCCTCAACCCTAATCCCTCTAGACTGTAAGCTCCTATGAACAGGGCCCTCTACACCTCTTGTTTCCATCCTATGTCCGTTTATCTGTATCTTGTTCCCTTTGGTTATTGTAAAGCGCTGCGGAAACTGTTGGCGCTATATAAATGATGACAATGTGGTAGAAATTGCATGTTTATAAACGGCACAATCTGCAGCCCACGTACCACGGCGCCGATACTCACAGACAGTACACGAAAACACTGCAGCTGTAGATCATCGGCAACTCATCTAGGAGCTGGAACGAGAGATGCAGCGGTGTGAGACAGACGCAGCGCCCACATAGCAAATATTAAACAGAAAATCAATCTACATTTCCATTAATTGTTATGTTGGTCACATTAAACATAAAAACATCCTGAAGGTAAGCTCTCGATGAAATAAGAGTTTAATAAAGATGAATTCAATAAGAACGACGACGTATTGAGCAGCAAGTCCGCTCCATCAAGGGGCTTTTATTATAAAATCTAGTTAAAAGTCTAAATTCAAAACAAAATACATTAAAAAGTAGAAAACTGAAAAAAAAAAAAAAAAAAAAAAAAGCACGCGTTTCATCCTCAAACGACGCTCCCTCGGCAGCCTGAGAATATTTATGCCTGCCTTTTATAAGGCCAATAAAAACACTGAATTTCTAGATTGTAAATTCCCACGGGAAGAAGAGCCCTCATTACCTACTGTGTTGTAACACTGTCTATTTTGGACCAGTTGTTCAGCGCTGCGGAATATGTTGGCGCTATATAAAGAATAATTTAAATAGCTTTATTTTAATAACGGGATTTAGGGGTTATGGTGCCACCTAGTGGCTCCGGCAGCCATGTGCACGTCATGTACAGCTCAGACCGAAAACTCCAGACACTATTGCTTAGGAGGTATGTGCTTTGTAAAATGCCTCACAATCCTGAAGTGTGTTACCTTGCTGTGCTGTGAGAGCGCCCTGCGTGTATCAGGGGGTGAGTGAGGCTCAGTCACTGTGCTGTGAGAGCGCCCTGCGTGTATCAGGGTGTGAGTGAGGCTCAGTCACTGTGCTGTGAGAGCGCCCTGCGTGTATCAGGGTGTGAGTGAGGCTCGGTCACTGTGCTGTGAGAGCGCCCTGCGTGTATCAGGGTGTGAGTGAGGCTCTGTCACTGTGCTGAGAGAGCGCCCTGCATGTATCAGGGTGTGAGTGAGGCTCGGTCACTGTGCTGTGAGAGCGCCCTGCGTGTATCAGGGTGTGAGTGAGGCTCTGTCACTGTGCTGTGAGAGCACCCTGCGTGTATCAGGGTGTGAGTGAGGCTCGGTCACTGTGCTGTGAGAGCACCCTGCGTGTATCAGGGTGTGAGTGAGGCTCTGTCACTGTGCTGTGAGAGCGCCCTGCGTGTATCAGGGTGTGAGTGAGGCTCAGTCACTGTGCTGTGAGAGCGCCCTGCGTGTATCAGGTGTGAGTGAGGCTCGGTCACTGTGCTGTGAGAGCGCCCTGCGTGTATCAGGGTGTGAGTGAGGCTCAGTCACTGTGCTGTGAGAGCGCCCTGCGTGTATCAGGGTGTGAGTGAGGCTCGGTCACTGTGCTGTGAGAGCGCCCTGCGTGTATCAGGGTGTGAGTGAGGCTCTGTCACTGTGCTGTGAGAGCACCCTGCGTGTATCAGGGTGTGAGTGAGGCTCGGTCACTGTGCTGTGAGAGCACCCTGCGTGTATCAGGGTGTGAGTGAGGCTCGGTCACTGTGCTGTGAGAGCGCCCTGCGTGTATCAGGGTGTGAGTGAGGCTCTGTCACTGTGCTGTGAGAGCACCCTGCGTGTATCAGGGTGTGAGTGAGGCTCGGTCACTGTGCTGTGAGCGCCCTGCGTGTATCAGGTGTGAGTGAGGCTCAGTCACTGTGCTGTGAGAGCGCCCTGCGTGTATCAGGGTGTGAGTGAGGCTCAGTCACTGTGCTGTGAGCGCCCTGCGTGTATCAGGTGTGAGTGAGGCTCAGTCACTGTGCTGTGAGAGCGCCCTGCGTGTATCAGGGTGTGAGTGAGGCTCAGTCACTGTGCTGTGAGCGCCCTGCGTGTATCAGGTGTGAGTGAGGCTCGGTCACTGTGCTGTGAGAGCACCCTGCGTGTATCAGGTGTGAGTGAGGCTCAGTCACTGTGCTGTGAGAGCACCCTGCGTGTATCAGGTGTGAGTGAGGCTCAGTCACTGTGCTGTGAGCGCCCTGCGTGTATCAGGGTGTGAGTGAGGCTCAGTCACTGTGCTGTGAGCGCCCTGCGTGTATGAACGTACCTGCATTTCATACTGAAGAGTCATATGAAAACACCACGAGCCCAATCCAACCGCTGCAACGCAAGGAGAAAGGGGGTGAAAATGAGAAACACAAAGTGTACACACAGGATTC
The DNA here is from genome assembly GCA_009667805.1 of Leptobrachium leishanense. Classification (NCBI taxonomy): domain Eukaryota; kingdom Metazoa; phylum Chordata; class Amphibia; order Anura; family Megophryidae; genus Leptobrachium; species Leptobrachium leishanense. The sequence continues at coordinate 447,987,881 of CM019064.1, forward strand.
TGCAGGAGAGGTTTCGCTTATTCCTAAATTAGACATTTTTAAAGCTGTATTAAAGTGGAGCGCTGGGCATTTTCTATGATCCGGCCATGCAAAATGAAGACATTGTGGTACGTATACATGGAGTGTAAGGAAGCCCTGAAAAACACACACACACACACACACACACACAGTGAATGAGCAAACTGCTTCTACACATCCCGCAAGAATTCACAAAAATTGAACGGATTTCATTCCTGCAGCCTGTGGATTCTGTATACTGCAGGGAAGCACTTTTATATACTCCCTGGTTGTGTGTCTTGGGAAATCCTCCGCATTTCCCATTTTAAAATTTACAGACTTTTTAATAAAGAAAAAAAAACAAAAAAAACAAACATCTATTATTGCCAATGCTGAGACTATTGGGTCATTCCATGTCGAATCGACCAAAGCATAAAACCTTAACATCACGGATTTGGATCATTTTGCGGTACATTTGCATCTTACCATGCCAGGTTTAAAAATAAAAAAATAGCCGGAAAAAAAAAAAAAAAAAAAAAAAAAAAAAAAAACAGAATTCACCACAGCCACCATAACTTCAACTGCCATGAGATCTGACAGCTGCAGACATGGGACATGTGTCGTTTTAAAGCTTATGAATACGGCTGTCATTGATAATAAAAAAAAAAAAAAAAAAAAAAAAGAAATAGATTGAGTTTTTGGAAAAACTGGCAAATCGTTCCCATTGGTCGATGTGCAGGACCCTGTATACACAAACTCCCATTGACTTCAGGAGCCGATACAGACAATATCTACGAGCAGCTCCCAAATATTGCGACTTAGGCCATTTAAATGGCAAGTACCACCAAAACATGAAATGTCCTTATTGTGTTGATGTTGCTGAAATCTTACATATGCTTCGTTATTTTCTTAGGTTAAGAATTGTGTGATATTTTCCTCTATATGTGTCACTGGGCGCATCCATTGTGTGATATTTTCCTCTATATGTGTCACTGGGTGCATCCATTGTGTGATATTTCCCTCAATATGTGTCACTGGGCGCATCCATTGTGTGATATTTTCCTCTATGTGTCACTGGGCGCATCCATTGTGTGATATCTTGTGTTGTATCTTTCCATCACTTGCTCCTCACTGTGTGGCTTTGGCCATAGAATGGAGTGAATGGATCAGTCACCGACTCACATCATTGCATTATGTGGGATGTATTCAAAGGACATGACCAGGGGGTAGATTAGAAGTCTTTTAAGCTCCCTGTCTAGCATTCAGCTTCCAGCTGTTATCTCAGGTAGCCTGAAGAACAATAGACCTCTTGCAGCCTTATCTACATATTCCCTCCATCTCATTAATTGATAAATCACAGCAGGAAAAAAAAAACAAAAAAACACTTTTGCTCAGCTTCTGGCAAATGTTGCATCATGGTAAAAATCTACAAAATGGAAACAGGAGATTAAAAATAAAGCTGTTTTTAAATGCAATTACAGCAAAAGAAAAAACAGCAGCGTGATATGTAATCTTGTGTCCCTTTAATAAAGAATAAAGGCGCGAGCGCGATTTATCTGTTAGTAAGCGCTTCACTCGCACGCCTCTGCACTGCGACACACGCACACACACAGCAGGGAATCTGATAAAAATGACGACAGGGGACGTTAAACGTTCATAGAAAGTGGAAATGAAAGGCCACGTACCTGTAAGACCCAGATAGGCGACTACATATCGAGTTTCTAGGCCATCTTTAACAGTCTGGATGGCACCGAAGAGTGGAGGTAGGATCATGATCAGGTTACTGACTGTGTTCCCTGCAAAATATACACAACAGGTAGATATTTACATATGGGCATCGACACATAAATAGGGCGCCGGCAAAACACACACACACACACACTTCTGGTGCCAGATGGTGCACGAAACCGAAATAAAATAAAGTGCAAAGTGTGACAATTTCCTCCACTTCTGATATTTTGATTCGTTTAGAATCTTCAGATTGATTTGTGAACTGGTTGGAATTTCCCCGCTGATCGGACAACCTCACCTAGTGTCACCCCTCCCCTCTTCGATTGTAAGCTCTTGAGCAGGATTCTCTCTTCTACTGCTCTGTGTGTTTAACTTGTATGAATACTTGTTATTCCGTCTCTCCCTTTTGTACAGCGCGACGGAACTTGTTAGTGCTCTATAACCTGTAAACAACTCATGCAATTTTAAAAATCGGTCAGGTTTGTCCCCCTCTCCTCTCCACACACAGATTTAATCCTTCGATCTCAGTTTTTGCTCTTCCCTCTGTGTCAAAGGCTTAAAACCCACACGTCTCCTCCAGATACTCAAGTTATGACATCACACGTTGCCAAAAACAACAACGAATTGAATTCTGTTATTCATTCACTGTAACATTTAAGTAGGGCTGGGCGATTTCTGGCAATGTTCAAGATGGAGTTTAACCCCTTCAGTACCGTGATCGCGTATACACTAGGGATGCACAGGAACAACATTTTTTTTTAAGACAGAGTACGGATACTTTTTCTCAGGTACTCTCCGATAGCTCGATCCCTTTAAAGTCATGTGACGCTTTCCAATAAATCATTTCAGATTTTGCAGACAGGCTGTCCCATTTATGTCAATATTGAAATGTATGGCCAGACGCCCCATTTACCCACTGCACGGCCTGCACACTCACCAGCGATAGCTAGATAGATATATACACACACACACAGACCTGAAGAAGCGTTACATTTAAAACACACTGTATACGCTGGTGATTTTGGTACATGTTACGGGTAAAGCCCAAAGTGCGGTTAATCCTAGGATTACCCAGGTAATCCTGACATTACCCAAAAACACAAAAAAAATGAAAATTTCAGACTTTACCCGGATAATGTGCAAGTCTGAAGCTTCACCCGGGTAATCTGTGAGGACTATCCACAGCTTCACCCGGGTAATCCGAGGACTATCCACAGCGTCACCCGGGTAATCCGAGGACTATCCACAGCTTCACCCGGGTAATCCGAGGACTATCCACAGCTTCACCCGGGTAATCTGAGGACTATCCACAGCTCCACCCAGGTAACCTGAGGACTATCCACAGCTTCACCAAGGTAATCTGTGAGGACTATCCACAGCTTCACCCGGGTAATCCGAGGACTATCCACAGCGTCACCCGGGTAATCCGAGGACTATCCACAGCTTCACCCGGGTAATCCGAGGACTATCCACAGCTTCACCCGGGTAATCTGAGGACTATCCACAGCTCCACCCGGGTAACCTGAGGACTATCCACAGCTTCACCCGGGTAATCCGAGGACTATCCACATCTTCACCCGGGTAATCTGAGGACTATCCACAGCTTCACCCGGGTAATCCGAGGACTATCCTCAGCTTCACCCGGGTAATCTGCAGAGCATCCAGCCCCACTTGGGTAACAGTGAATGTTATTATCTATGGATATTATCACTGAAAATGGCAAAAGACAAACATTAAAATGTATTGCGGATATAATGAATATACAGAGTAACAGGATATGTTTCTTATATGAAGGTGAGTTACATGATCTTTATTATGTGTCATATGTGCTTATATATCATTTATAAAACATAATAATCATCAGGTTACTCTTTATATAATATCTTTATCCGTTAATTGTCTGAAAATTAATTTATAGAGTAACATCATGGTTATTTAGGGTGTTATGTGACTGGATACAATTTCATTAAAAATAACAGTTTGCAGTTTTACCCGGGTAATCCTCGGAATTCAGTTAATTTAACCTGCTGAAAACCCAAGAAAAGCCGAGAAACCAGAGGCGTTTGGATACTTTGCAGATTACCCGGATAAAGTCTGATGTTTCGTTGCGCATCACACGTTATCCAGCAACACTCGGGTAATGTGTCAATTACCCGGTTATAACAGTGGAGAAAACCGGATTACCCAGAGGCCTCTGGATACTTTGCAGATTACCCGGGTAAAGTCCGAAATTTTATTTCACTTCGGACTTTTGCTAATGACGCCTGGGTAATGTCAGGATTACCCGGGTAATGTCAGGATTAACCGCACTTCGTGAGAGATATAGATATACACACAAGACCTCAGATACATGTAAACACACATCCCCCAGAACTCAGATACATGTACACCCAGACACACAAACACACCAGACCTCAAATACATGTATCAGTGCATCCCTAGTATATACGATCAGCAGTAGCAGACACAGCAGTCCAGGATCGTGTTAGCACCATCTGGAGCTATGCTGCATCATTGCGAATGAAATTCGTTTCTCAATTCATCTCGTTTGAATTTGGGCTGCAGAAGGTGCCCTCAAGGTTTCACCACCTCAGGTGTCAAGCCTGAGGTGCCAAGGCATTTTTAAGTCAGCTGGGAATGTGTCTGAATGACAATTCTCCAGCTAATCCTGCATAGAGACCTGAACTGGCCATTTGGCCAGCACATGGCAAGATCCACCTGCCAAATAGGTGATCACAGTAAGGAATACATTGGGGAAATGCCCAGATATTTCTTACTGTATAAATTAAAAAAGGATTTTACAGAAAACCACTGGTTCCCAACGGATTTTATGGAAAATCATTTGTACTGATGGGGTTAAGGTCGACTTCGATTTTAGAAAATAAATACAGAGGACCGTGGATTCTCTTTATAAATGGTGGCCTGACCATCTGAGGATCAGCAGAGCAGAGTTGTCGGGATCAGCAGGCACCTGCATAACGTGCCTTCTGTTCTGCTGATCCTCAGACAGATGGTCCACAAAAAAAAAATTAAAATTTGTGGATATTCATAGAATAAAATGATGCCCATGTTCTCTGGTCCTGCATGCAGGAAGCGCAAGCAATAAATACCATACTGACTGCTGGTCCCTCCCCACATGGTGACAAGTAGAAGCTCGCCATATAGGGTTACTCAGAGCACTGAAATGCCAGCGTTCTTCTGTTCCCTGCACTTCAAAGAGCCAAATTGCCTATCCTGCAGTTAATGCTGAATTAACCACAGGGTCTCCCAAAGTACAAGCCGAACGCATCTGAAAAACCAAAACGGATAAAAAAGGAAGGAAGGTTGAACAATGACTCAAGAAAAATCCTAAAAAAGGATGGAGCCTTTTTGCTGCAAGTGAAAAGAATAAATGGTTTAATAAATATTAAATAAAAAAAACGGGAATATTTTAACATTGAAACCTATGGGATTCTCCTGATTAAACCTGCCGAATGAAACCACGAACATCAGGACATTTCACTGACATTTTTCTGCTGCTCGGTGTCTCTGAATAGATTAACCATTGCTTCTCTATGAGGAATATTTGGCAAACTGCCTGCTTTCTGAATAGCCAAATGGCCACGAAATTGCACCGTACGGGGAAATTGAGTAACCCTGATCGAGTGTTTTTCAGCCCTTTCCGCATCAGTTTGATATTCGGATACGCGTCTCTCTCTGCCGTTAAACAATTTAATATCAGTAGCGCAATCACGAGATGCCACCCCGTCCGGCGTCACTTTACTGCTGAATGGTGATGTTCAAGTGCCGCCATCGCTCTAGGCTAGTTAAGGAGACACAGGGGGGAGGGTGCGCGAATATATATAATAAAATCAGCCGAGGATGATGATAGCTGCGTCAAGAGCATCATCCACTTCAATCAGCTTGAAGCCGGGCGAATCCTAACAGCAGATACCAATAGGTGGGAAGATGAAGATTTCGGGAGAAAGAGAAAAAAAAGGGCCTGAACCTGACAACCAGGAAAATCCAGCGCGAGGATCAAAGTCACGGGAGAAGAAAGGCGCCGCCTCCTATATAGGTATGAAAGATCTAAAAGGGTTTTATCTTTATATTTCATCTATGTTGTTCTATGTGCTGCTCCGTAAACCCCGTCACAGAGGCCGACGTGGTGGACCGGATGCCACAGCGTCGAGAACAACAGGTGGATTCCAAGTCAGCTGTAAAGATAACAGAGGCTCCAGGGTACTCGATGGCCTTTAAAAAAGGGACACTATGTCCTGATTTAACCCTGTCAACACATATAAAGTCCCTTTAAATTTGTTTAAAGGGTTGAAAACAAGAGATGGAAGAAGAATAGAGGTGTTAACCATTAAGACCTCTTGACCCCCTTCCTAGGTTTTAACCTTTAAGATTGTAGCGCTCACTCCCGGAGGAGCCGCTGAAAATGAACCACGGGTCAGTCTCCCCGCACTAGGGAATAAATATACTCCAACACAGTTGTGAGTTTTTATCATTTAAATAGTTTACTAAAATAGTAAGCAGACGTTGAGACACGGTATTCACAGATATTATTACAGTACTTTCGTATTACGGTAAAACGCGTAGCGGAAAAGAAACGAAACACGAGGCTTCGTATTTCGGAAGAATAAAATATTCGCAACCAAACAGAAAATATATGCAATTGCCCAATAGTTCGGAAAAAACAGAGACACGTAGCGAACCCCAAAATACAATCTCTTCGTATTACGATAAACGCGCAGCGGAAAAGAGAAAAATATGTATTCAGAACGTAACTTTAACTCCCGTTCCGATTCGTAACAAAAATGAGTCCTGCACAGGTTTAAGTCCCGGAGTGTAAAAGGTGTGTATGTGTGTGTATGGTACCCGGGTACTGTTCAACTGGCCAGTGAATTTACTTAAGGAATGTCTTCGACTAGTCAAGTTGGGGCCCTGTGGACTTTAAAGAGAAAACAGCAGTGTGTTCCTTAATTACATACGGCCTTGGAGGCCTCTCACCCATCCACCGGTTGCTGTAGGCTCCGCTGACACAGGACGTCTCTCCGCTCGATTTTGACTGGGGATACTAGCGGCCAGATCCGTTGTCTGACTCTGTTGCTTGTCCACGACTTGTCCCGCTCTCCGTATCCGATCAGCTCGCGGCAACTCCTCACTCCTGGTCTTTGGCTTCTTGTAATCTGCAGCAATCTCAGGAACTCGGAGGTCTCCTTCTCTGTATGCCGAATGACCCGATAAGGAACTGACAGGTCTCTCTCTGGCTCTGGCCTAGGCCCTCTTGCGATGTCTTGCACTGCGTCTGCTCTCTCGTTCCCTCGCGCGTTCTCCACGAGGTTCGGGAAGTAAGCCTCCTGTGTCCCACCCACTTCCTGTCCTTTTGCAAAGCACGCCGGGAAATGTAGTCCCAATATCTCGTGTCTCTATCGCGATTGTCTCCATCTTGTGGTCAAAAATAGGTACTACCGGCAGCAAGATTTAACACAGCGCTACAAGATCATTTAAAGACATCTTTCCAGGGCAACGCCGGCTTTTCCAGTCCTTCAGAACCTGCTGACGGCTTCCTGCAAGCCGGAGCACGTCACTGTGCCACGGTTGCCCCAACCGCATTATGGCTGGGACCCAAATCTGTTCCCAGTTCCAATGTCCGAAGCTCGGGTTGGCTTTTGCGGCTTTGAGCTTCATGGAGGCGCTAAGCCCTGCAGTTGGAGGGCTGAATCAGCACCTCCAGGAGATGGGAGAGGACACTCAGGGCACTGTGCCCCACTACATAAAACCTTAGTCGTGTTTACACCCGGCACGTCCATTTTAGCTCCATATTACGGGGCAGGTGCTGGTTCAGGGACAAAAACCCCCAAAAAAGGGATTATTTAAAAAATGCCCATGTCTTGTTGCAAAAACGGTAAACAACGTCACCACTGTTATTCTTCAGTAAAATGAGCAAACTGTGGCCATTCTCCATTCAGGGTTGTTCGTAACACCGGGGGACACGCCGTGGTGGTGATCTCCAAGGAACGATGATAGAGACCATGGTAAAAACAATGCTACACAACGTCTGACACACTGACGCGTATCTACACCGTGCACTACGTTTCACATCTTTGTCAGAAACTATGGCGAAAAGAACGATGCCCTAGATTGGTTATCCCCTAAACAGTGAATTCCCAGTAGTCTTGCCGTACGTGACCCACCATAGATCCAACGGTTTAAAGGGATGCTCTACACACCCTGACCACTTTTGCTTTTCGAAGTGGCAAGGGTGTGTGTGTGGAGTATCCATCCTCCTCCGAGACCCCCCCACCACGAAACTCTTTAAATTGCAGGAGTGAAGTGGAGATTCCTCCACCCCCGCAGCTGGAAGGTTTGGACTTCCCAGCCGACTGTCACTCGAGACATCGGCACGTCTCCTCCAAGACAGTCCACGAAGCCGGCAGTTGTCAGGCAGAAGACCGATGGATTGGATCTGAGCATGCAACCTCAGATCCATCGTTGAGCGCAAGTGCTACAGGTCTTGCGTACGCCAAGAGTGTAGGCCCGTTACCGCTGCACAATTTACGTCCCTTAGGCTATGTAGAAAAGCTCGGAGACGTACAGTTTTTGAGGAGAGAAGCAGGGAGAGAAAAAGGAGAGAAAAAAAAAACAGCCCCAGCCCAATTATTTAGGGTGGAGAAGAACTCTAGAAGAAGACTTGTGAATGCCACAAATGGAAAATCCCACCCGACCCCAGGTAACGGAGAATTTTTTTTATAAAAAATCCCATATAAAATGCCCATCGGGCTGTGTGTATGGACCATAAATGGATTTCACATTTAGACTTGGGTTCCCAAGATATCTCAGCCTATACAAATATTCCAAAATCCCCCCCCCCCCCGAAAAAAAATCCCAAATCCAGAACACTTCTGGTCCCAACCATGTCAGATAAGAGACATCCTACATGTCATCCTGTATTATGCAAACCATGCGTCATACCGAGTCAACGTTTCAGTCCCACTTGAGGATCTTCATCAGGACAAGAGGGAGCGGAGACAGAGGGAATGTGAATTTTTGACAGAAGGGGAATGTGTTTGGGAGTAAACATAAGAGAGGTTAAATGAATGATTGCTGCGTAAGGGGCGTCAAGCGATGTCTCTGCATTTCAGCAATGTATCACCTTCCTAGTAGTCTGAACAGCACATTGTATCGCACAGAGCGTCAGATGCCGTGCCAGCTATTAACAAAGGCACACAGACGCGTTTACGAGTATCAAGGACGTCTGCACTGACACGTTTAGAGCCAAAAGGCGTGGGGTTTGGGCACAGTCAGCAACGGGAGATGATAAAACACCATCAAGGACTTGGCGCGAACGACCAATCAGCAACTCGAAAGGAATATGGAGACAGCAGATCGTCGAGACACGCAATGTCGGACAACGCAGCGCCGATACACCGGGATGAACAACAACACAATCCATAGAAATTAAGCAAATTTGAAGGAAGGGGGGGGGGGGGAGAACAACCCCCAAGTGTGAGCCCATTGGTAACGTGCTGAAGCAGCGATGGCAGAAGAGACACAAATTCGGTCAAATCAAATCAATTTTTAATTATTAAAGGCCTGGTCTATGCAGAGAGAATATTTTAATTTACGTAAAACGATGTAATCCCAGAATCCAGGTACAGAAATACGACTCGGCAGTCCAATAAGAGGAAGCCCTCCACGCCGGATTCCCATACAACGCGTGCTCATTGAGGGCCTGGTTAAGCTGGAGCTGGGGTCTCATGGAATTTAGAGATTTTGGCACAAGGTTACCCGTTTTATACTTTATAGATGGAACCCGAGTGCACGGTGCTTCAGATCAGCTCGGGCGGTTCTGCTTTCCTAGTGTTGACCCGTTACTCCCCTCAGTGACGACCACTGCTGGAGCTGGAAAACCTTGAGTGGTTATAACAATGAACCTTGCCATCGATCACAACAAGACCAGAGAAACACACAGATTGGTTGACAGGATGGGATTCCACCACCACCACCACCACCACCCTTCCCACTTTGTTGTCCTGGCAGGCTCCAATGTTCTACCATATTGGAGGGCTTCCCTCTGCCCAGAAAGGCTCTCAATCAGCTCCTGCTGCGATGGCCTTCCAGGAGTTACAACCCACACCACAGATCAAAATGAGGGATAATTAATTATCCCTGCACAGCCTCACCAACTACTGTAACAACTCTTCAAAGCAAAAGCTTAACCTTCACCCAGAGCACTGCCCAACACCCTCCGACTGACCGCTTTTCACAGCTCCAGCTCGCTTAAGCCCAGAAATTACTTTGAGGAATAAGCAAGCTAAAAAAAAAAAAAAAAAAAAGGGGAGGAGTCCACCACGGATTGAGTATCCATTATCCAAAACTTTTCAAGCAGCAACATGACAACACAAGTGTTACATCCACCACTGACTTCATGTGACAAATTAAAAAATCCTGTATAAAAGAAGGTGTATATAAAAAGATACAAATTAATTTTGTGTTCGGACTTTGGCCCCATCCCCAAAATCTCATCTAAAAATATTCCAAAACACTTCTGGTCCCGAGCATTTCAGATCAGGATACGCAATCTGTATTTGTAACGCTTGTAACGTTGCCCTCAGCGCTCCTATGCGAACGATTTCATTGGCTGCGCATGTGGCATTGCCCTCAGCGCTCCTATGCGAACGATTTCATTGGCTGCGCATGTGGCATTGCCCTCTGCACTCCTATGCAACAGATTTGATTGGCTGCTGGCGTTGCCCTCAGCGCCCCTCTATGTGAAAGATTTGATTGGCTGCGCACGTGGCGTTGCCCTCAGCGCCCCTCTATGTGAAAGATTTGATTGGCTGCGCACGTGGCGTTGCCCTCAGCGCCCCTCTATGTGAAAGATTTGATTGGCTGCGCACGTGGCGTTGCCCTCAGCGCCCCTCTATGTGAAAGATTTGATTGGCTGCGCACGTGGCGTTGCCCTCAGCGCCCCTCTATGTGAAAGATTTGATTGGCTGTGCACGTGGCGTTGCCCTCAGCGCTCCCCTAGGAGAAACTTCATTGGACGCCCGTAAAAGAATAAAACAGATGGGAAGGACAAAGCTAAATGCATATTACATTTCTATAAATCCAGGAGGTGGGGTTTAGAATTAACCCTTCCCTTAAAAATAAGACATTTTGTTACAGTTTCACTTAGACTAAAACCCCGGGACTCGTGTATATAAACTGCGCAAGTTGTGTAGTGCTTCGCAAGCAGGGCCGGATTAAGATCTCTATCAGGGTTATTCAAAGAGATCCGAATGGCTGGAGAAAGGTAACCGAACGCTGAAAATCAGCGTTGTTACCTTTCTTGGCCATTCAGAGAGCAGGCAATATGCCAAATCCTGGCGAATTGCCTGCACATACGGTGCCTGTTCGAGGGCAGTGAAATCCCCATAAAAAAAGCAATGCTTCGTCTATTCAGAGAACACAAACCAGCAGTGAAAGGTTCCCCTAATGCCCTGCCATTCGGTGGTTTCTTTCGGCAGGTTCATTCAGGTGAATCCCATAGACTTCAATGTTAAAAATATTCCCGTTTTAATTCAATATCTAATAAACCGTTTACTATTATATTCTGCTGTAAAAAGTCTCTTTATTTATAGATTTTTTAGGATATTTTAAGCATTTTTTTATTTACTTATTTTTTCTGTAACAGCCCTTTTTATTATCATTCATTGGATCATATGTAAATTTCAGACATTTTCGCTCAGTAGTTTCTTTGCAAACAGAGTTTCATTTTTTCAAACATTCATGCAAACTGTTTTGCCAATTTATTCACTACATTCGTCTGCGGTGTCGGCTTTTTCCGGAGGCTGAGCTGCGTGTGATCGGCTCCTGCTCGGGTTTTTCTGGCGTTTCGGCAGAGTTAATCCAGATGTTTTTGCGTGTTTTCGGTGTGCATTCGCCAGGTTTTCGGCAGCTTTTCCCTGCACTTCGACAGCACCTGTGGTGCTTGCTGAATACACCGCAGGGTCGCCGAAATGGGAAAGCCGATTTGCACCGAATTGAAGAGAACGAAGTCACCGAACGTGCGGTGACTTTTCGATTCTCTTTGAATAACCCTGTATGGTCCTGGAGCTGAAGATTTTGGGGGCTTTTTTTTTGGAATTTAGTGAAATGAAAGCATATTTTAGGTTATATAATAGTGCAGATATGGGTATATCTAACCAGGCAGATACTGTGTGAGGAAATGTACAGATTTCAATCATTTACTGCGTGTAAAATTATTTTTTCATATTTTATCATCCAAACGTTTGTGGTTATAAATTCTATAGGGAAATCTTTTTTAAAAAAAAATTTAAATGGGGACCTGTTACTGCATTTTTCTGAGAAAATATACAATTTTAACCCCAAAAAAAAAAAAAAAAAAGAAATATTTTCCTTGCATTTTTTTTGTTTTATGAATAATATGACCATGTATAAAACACTGGCCTTGCTCCCCGCGAGGGAAATGAGAAGGTGAGTAATGGCAGTGGTATTGCTCATTTTATAGGTGACAAATGGACAACGCCATCGCTTTGGAACAAAAAAATTAGATAAAAAAAAAAAAGGTTTTTTTGGTTTTCCCTTCTTTTAGATTTTACATAGTCATGTTTGGTATTAATGCAAAGGCCAGACGCTGACCTGTCCAATGACACCTCCCTTGACCGTGTGAGGTGTAAAGATTAGTGACGCGGGGTTTCAAAGTCCCCTGCACTGCTTTTTGCTACAGTGCGGCGGTTTAGGTTTTTGGTGTAACAATTCGTAATAACGGATCGTGCCATCACCTCCACACTTGAGATGGTGAGTTAGTGCAGCATCATTGTTCCCGTTATAATTGAAAAGTGGAAAGTATTGCTGCGTTAGAAAGAAAAAATAAAGAAATCTTTATTTTTATTGTTACATAAAACCTGGTCATGTTTGGTATCATTGGAAACGCCATGCTCTGACCTTTCCAGTAGTGATACCTCACATGACCCTGTAGCTTCTATGGTGTTGGAGACAATGAGGTCCAAATGTCCATCAATGCAGACATTGTTATTTTTTTCTCTGGGCCTATTCTGGGGCATGGGCCTGGAGCTGCTGCTCCTTCATCTGCCCTTATGTTAATCCGGCCCTGTACGCAAGTTGTATAGGACCGGAAAACACAGACGACTTCCGAGATCGGGAGTATCGGAGCCGAAGAGGAGGTGCAGCACGCGGAGAGGAACAAAACGTGAGTAGATTCAACCACAAAAAAAAAAAAAAACACGACACTGTCAGCAGGATCTGCCTAATTGTTTAAGGGCAGCTTTTTTAATAGAGTATCCCTTTAAATCTACCGGCCCGTCTTATTGAAGGATTGTTCCGGCAGCGGGTTTAGCCCGAGCTCTATGTAAAGCGTCTGTATAACATAACTGCAATCAGAGCAGCGTTAATGCAGCCGAAACTGTTATCAGGGGGTCACGGTGACATCTTGACTCCACCAGTGCCACGTCCTCTAAACTAACCAGAAGGTAAAAAATCCTGTCCGAGTGCGGCATAATACTCACATACAGCGGATTATAGGAGTTCTGAGCAAAGTCAGAAATCGGTAAAGCCCAAAATAAATAAATATAGGAATAATTAAAGTTTAAACTAGTGCTTTTGGGTAACGTGGCTTTAGAACGTCGCCCGCGTCCCCCCCCCTTTCTGACGCAACATACCACGAAGAAAATCAAAACGGCAGGGAGATAAAACCAGTTTCGTTTCTCCTTTTTTCATGCAATCACTTCAAAGAAAAAAAAAAAAAAAAAAACATGTTTCATAAGGTGTTTTAGAACGCACGATTAATGTAGATACAGTTTATGTCCGTGGTCGTGTCCCTTTAATGAGCCGGCGGTCAAGGAAATTCATCTACAGGAAACAGGCAGCTTTCCGCCGGCCTCCCTGCTGGATAGAGGCGCGCAGGATGGTACACACAGACAAACACTCGTGCAGAAGCAGGGACGCGCGGACTGACGCTGATATGGAAACCATATGGGCTTGCCATCAGCTTGTTGAGCAACACGGACACCTGATTACCTGACTCCACGACAACAATCAGCAGCCCTGGAAATTGTATGAAAAATTATCCATTTTCTTACAATAATTTTTTTTTGAGGGTTGTAAAGGCTGTAACACACCGCATGCGATTTCTGTGCGCTGCGAGGCGGCTAGCGTGCAAGCCAAGGCAGCTCGTGGGCAGGTGTAGTGAAATGAATTTCCACCAATCAGCTCACTCATGATAGATACATACGTTGCACCGTGACACGCCGCATCGGCTGCAGACAGAAGAGCGCACTAAGTGTGTGCGTACCGACCCGCCTCCCGTAGTAGACGTGTCGGCGGGGCAGGTACACACTATGTATGTACAGATGTGCTGAAAGCCTCCCCATTGAAAAGCTATGACGGGTGTTGGATGGGGCTACAAAGCGCGATCCTCCATAGGAGCTGAGCGCACTAACTGCACTCAGCGAGGCGGCATCACGGGTGTCAGAGAGGAAGGAATGTCTACTCACACGTGCGCTCGTCTGACCCCCGCGCCGATTGGCTGAAGTTCAATATTTTCACCTCCTGTCACACAGTTAAGCGACCCGACGCCAGCTGAGCGCAGGAGGGAAAAAAACAGAAAAAAACACAGAGCACGTCACGCCGCTTCCACACACTGCCCGTCACACAGCGCTCAGAGTGTCACGGCTTTAAAAACAACTCCGAACATTGATATATAGATATATACAGCAAAACCGGTGGAAGGGATGCACTAAATGGGCCGAAACATTGGGCAAGTTCACAGGAACATTAAGGTTTAATGATTTTACCTTTTCAAGACCTCAAGTGCATCCCTTTCACCGGTTTTGCTGTATATTCTTTCTGGGATATTTGCACTGAGGCGATACTACATGTATCTTGCTGTTCCCGGCAATATATTGGGATATACAGTCATGGCCGAAATTGTTGACACCCCAGACATTTTTTTCCAGAAAATCAAGTATTTCTCACAGAAAAGTATTGCAGTAACACATGTTTTGCTATACACATGTTTATTCCTTTGTGTGTATTGGAACAAAAGAAAAAAAGGGAGGCAAAAAAAGCAAATTGGACATAATGTCACACAAAACTCCAAAAATGGGCTGGACAAAATTCTTGGCACCCTTAACTTAATATTTGGTTGCACACCCTTTGGAAAAAATAACTGAAATCAGCCGCTTCCTATAACCATCAATAAGCTTCTTACACCTCTCACCCGGAATTTGGGACCACTCTTCCTTTGCAAACTGCTCCAGGTCTCATTGGAAGGGCGCCTTTTCCAACAGCAATTTTAAGATCTCTCCACAGGTGTTCAATGGGATTTAGATCTGGACTCATTGCTGGCCACGGGATGTAACCGAAACTAAAATAGTATATTATCTCTTCAGTTCCATCATTTTATCTCCTCTCAGCAAAGCGTGGAGCGGCACGTTCCCATGGGCTGGCCACCCCCGCTTCAAAGACTGCTTTGCACCTCCCCCGCACACCCTGAATATATGGAGGAACCCCTAAAAAGACACCCGCACCCTGAATATATGGAGGAGCCCCTAAAAATACACCCACACACCCTGAATATATGGAGGAGCCCCTAAAAAGACACCCACACACCCTGAATATATGGGGAGCCCTAAAAAATACACCCACACACCCTGAATATATGGAGGAGCCCCTAAAAAGACACCCACACACCCTGAATATATGGAGGAGCCCCTAAAAACACACCCACACACCCTGAATATAGGGAGGAGCCCCTAAACACCACATACCCTGAATATATGGAGGAGCCCCTAAACACACCCACACACCCTGATATATGGAGGAGCCCCTAAAAAGACCCCACACACTGAATATATGGAGGAGCCCCTAAAAACACCCACACACCCTGAATATATGGAGGAGCCCCTAAAAAGACACCCACACACACCTGAAATATGGAGGAACCCCTAAAAACACACCCACACACCCTGAATATATGGAGGAGCCCCTATAAAGACACCCGCACACCCTGAATATATGGAGGAGCCCCTAAAAAGACACCCACACACCCTGAATATATGGAGGAGCCCCTAAAAAGACACACCGCACACCTGAATATATGGAGGAGCCCCTAAAAAGACACCCGCACACCCTGAATATATGGAGGAGCCCCTAAAAAGACACCCGCACACCCTGAATATATTGAGGAGCCCCTAAAAAGACACCCGCACACCCTGAATATATGGAGGAACCCCTAAAAAGACACCCGCACACCCTGAATATATGGAGGAGTCCCTAAAAAAGACACCCACACACCTGAATATATGGAGGAGCCCCTAAAAAGACACCCACATACCCTGAATATATGGAGGAGCCCCTAAAAACACCCACATACCCTGAATATATGGAGGAGCCCCTAAAACACACCCACACACCCTGAATATATGGAGGAGTCCCTAAAAACACCCACACCCTGAATATATGGAGGAGCCCCTAAAAACACCCACACACCCTGAATATATGGAGGAGCCCCTAAAAAGACACCCACACACCCTGAATATATGGAGGAACCCCTAAAAACACCCACACACCCTGAATATATGGAGGAGCCCCTATAAAGACACCCGCACACCCTGAATATATGGAGGAGCCCCTAAAAAGACACCCCACACCCTGAATATATGGAGGAGCCCCTAAAAAGACACCCGCACACCTGAATATATGGAGGAGCCCCTAAAAAGACACCCGCACCGCACACCCTGAATATATTGAGGAGCCCCTAAAAAGACACCCGCACACCCTGAATATATGGAGGAACCCCTAAAAAGACACCCGCACACCCTGAATATATGGAGGAACCCCTAAAAATAACAAAAGGGGGGGATTTAGGAGGAGAGAGGACGGATGGACGGACAGTTCTGGGCTCAAGATAAGAGTTTTGTAATCGGGACTCGGAGTTTTGGGGTAATTCCCGGTTTAGCGAGCGCGCCCCTTAGTTTGAGATGATGAGGTGCAGACTGGCTCATTAGGGGGTGGTATTCGGGGTGCTGCGCTGCATGTATCCGCTCCAAGGCACCACTTTTCCAGAAACCGGTCTGCTCGTTGGATCCATTAATGGTGTGCCAGCAAATCCTGTCATGCCGCAGGTAATTCCGCGTGTTGATGTTTTCATGTGGCTTTCGGGACGGGTTGGACTTGAGGCGCGCGTTGATCGTCGCTTCTCGTAAACTTGTTTAACAAACAAGAAGCAGCTGAGCGTGGGCAGAGCGCCAGCTTCTCACCGTGACCTGCCCGGGCAGCGAGCGCCTCCGCACCAGGCCTGTTACAGTAAAATATCAGTATTAAGTGCTTTCAGTTCTTCTCTTGGTTTGCCGTATCTGGGATCGCCAGGTTACCCCCGACAAATATAAGCTTTTATATCGCATGTGTGCTTGTGTTCCGCACGGGGGGCTGCGACCGAGTGGGGGACCCTATTGCACTTCAAAGGGAGTCGGTTGCAGCCGGGTCACTTTTTTATATATGAATGGTAAAAGGAACGCTAGAAGTAGTGCCCCGAATACACGCTATGCGCTGGTACCGACGTGCCTCCCGGCGTCCGTCGCAGCATTGTGATGCTGCGACGGGCCATCCACATGCTGTAGCGCGCGCACAAATTGCGCACGCTACAGCACCCGTGCTGAAAGCCTCCCTGTCGAAACGCTACGACGCGCGTTCGACGGGGCTGCAAAGTGCGATCCTCCGCAGTAGGAGCGAGCCTTGCAGGGCTGAGCGCACTAACTGCACCCAGCGAGGCGGCCACACAGGCGTCAGAGAGGAAGGAATGTTCACTATCATGGACGTTCCTTACGCTCTACAAAATCACTCGTCTGACCCCATGGCCTTAGCCGGTTTCTTTAAGGCTTGAGTCAGACGAGCGCAGTTATCACGTCCGTGTTGCCGCACATTTGTACGTCCGTGGCAGCGTAGCATTCTGACCAATGGAGCCCCACACACGAAGTACGTCCGCACGGAAGTGCCGATGCATGGCGGACGCAGCAAACGGACGCAGGTTAGGCAAGAACGTAATACTGCTCCTCCTATGGAGAATCGCGCTTTATATCCCTGTCAGCGTCCGTTTAGCTTTTTCACGTGCGGTGGATGGCCTTCCCCGTCAAAAACGCACGGAAGTGCGGGAGCGCACGAGCCATAAATACGCTCGCGTGCCAGGGGCCTTACGTTTAGGAAGTGGTCAGGATGTGCAGAGTGAGTGCCCCCCCTCCCCGCTATTGTGTAAAACCTGGGTGAAGTTGAGGAGTTTCCTCCACCCCATTCAGCATCTAATAATGTTGATGCAGTTTATCTGTGCAGACGCTGAATGGAGAAGCTGTAGTTTACACTTTCCATGCTGCGGGGAGGGGGGGGGGGGTACCAGTGGTTCTGTCGTTCAGCATCATTTGCAGCAGCGACGCCTGCCGGTGTTGGATTTTCCTTCTCTGAGCTGCCGAAGTTAACCATAAGCACAATGAATATCAGCGTTTAGTGAATCAACCCCCTGTGACCCTGTGGTGTGTGTTTTCATGAATGAATCTACTTCACGTGAGAAATCACTCAGCCCTGATTCCGCCGGATAAGTCACAGGCAGAGCTGGGCAAGTTTCTCCTCAGGTTAAATTCTTCAGTTTTGGCTCCCTGCGGCCTAACACAATGGAACGCGTGGCTAGCCCCACCTTATTTCACAGTTTAGTAAATAAGCCCTTTATACGAGAGGCGTGCGGGATGACTCTGCTTTGGGAGAGCTTCGCCCCCATCTCGCCGGGTTCTGTCTGAGCTCGCCCGCTGGCACGCTTGAGACACACCAGCATGGGATGAAAGCGATTAATCACATTTAAAATGTATGACACAAGAGGAATGATGACCTCATCACGTTAAAGCGGTGGGTGATGGGTCCAATGGAAGATGTGATGTGTGAGGGACATGAAGAGTGCTGGCCACAGGCTGCGCATGTTCTGCTTCATGCTTAAAGGACTTGCAGGATAGATACTGCCGCATAGAACAGCCAATCAAAGCTACCCTCTCCCAGGAGCTCAGGCAGCTGCCGATCTGCAATAGGTTGGTGTGTGCCCGGTGAATGCAGCGCCACCCAAGACCTTTGAGCACAACGCACGCCACCCCCCCGGACCAGGAGGCAGTGTGAGGGCAGTGTGAGGGAGGTCTGGAGGCAGTGTGAGGGGGGAGGTCTGGAGGCAGTGTGAGGGGGGAGGTCTGGAGGCAGTGTGAGGGGGGAGGTCTGGAGGCAGTGTGTGAGGGGGAGGTCTGGAGGCAGTGTGAGGGGGGAGGTCTGGAGGCAGTGTGAGGGGGGAGGTCTGGAGGCAGTGTGAGGGGGGAGGTCTGGAGGCAGTGTGAGGGGGGAGGTCTGGAGGCAGTGTGAGGGGGGAGGTCTGGAGGCAGTGTGAGGGGGGAGGTCTGGAGGCAGTGTGAGGGGGGAGGTCTGGAGGCAGTGTGAGGGGGGAGGTCTGGAGGCAGTGTGAGGGGGGAGGTCTGGAGGCAGTGTGAGGGGGAGGTCTGGAGGCAGTGTGAGGGGGAGGTCTGGAGGCAGTGTGAGGGGGAGGTCTGGAGGCAGTGTGAGGGGGGAGGTCTGGAGGCAGTGTGAGGGGGGAGGTCTGGAGGCAGTGTGAGGGGGGAGGTCTGGAGGCAGTGTGAGGGGAGGTCTGGAGGCAGTGTGAGGGGGAGGTCTGGAGGCAGTGTGAGGGGGAGGTCTGGAGGCAGTGTGAGGGGGAGGTCTGGAGGCAGTGTGAGGGAGGTCTGCAGGCAGTGTGAGGGAGGTCTGCAGGCAGTGTGAGGGAGGTCTGCAGGCAGTGTGAGGGAGGTCTGGAGGCAGTGTGAGGGAGGTCAGGGAGGGAGGTCAGGGAGCGGGGGGGAGGTTTGGAGGCAGTGCAGGGGAGGTCTGGAGGCAGTGCAGGGGAGGTCTGGAGGCAGTGCAGGGGAGGTCTGGAGGCAGTGCAGGGGAGGTCTGGAGGCAGTGCAGGGGAGGTCTGGAGGCGGGGTATGGGGGCAGTGTGGGGGCAGTGTGGGGGGGTATGGGGGCAGTGTGGGGGGGTATGGGGGCAGTGTGGGGGGGATATGGGGGCAGTGTGGGGGGGATATGGGGGCAGTGTGGGGGGGATATGGGGGCAGTGTGGGGGAGGTTTGGAGGCAGTGTGGGGGAGGTTTGGAGGCAGTGTGGGGGAGGTTTGGAGGCAGTGTGAGGGAGGTTTGCAAGCAGTGTGAGGGAGGTTTGCAAGCAGTGTGAGGGAGGTTTGCAAGCAGTGTGAGGGAGGTTTGCAGGCAGTGTGAGGGAGGTTTGCAGGCAGTGTGGGGGAGGTTTGGAGGCAGTGTGGGGAGGTTTGGAGGCAGTGTGGGGGAGGTTTGGAGGCAGTGTGGGGAGGTTTGGAGGCAGTGTGGGGGAGGTTTGGAGGCAGGGGGAGGTTTGGAGGCAGGGGGAGGTTTGGAGGCAGGGGGGGGTTTGGAGGCAGTGTGGGGTTTGGAGGCAGTGTGGGGTCAGGGGGCAGTGTGGGGAGGTTTGGAGGCAGTGTGGGGTCAGGGGGCAGTGTGGGGGAGGTTTGGAGGCAGTGTGGGGTCAGGGAGCAGTGTGGGGTCAGGGAGCAGTGTGGGGTCAGGGAGCAGTGTGGGGTCAGGGAGCAGTGTGGGGGAGGTTTGGAGGCAGTGTGGGGAGGTTTGGAGGCAGTGTGGGGGAGGTTTGGAGGCAGTGTGGGGTCAGGGAGCAGT
This sequence comes from Leptobrachium leishanense, assembly GCA_009667805.1. Taxonomy (NCBI): domain Eukaryota; kingdom Metazoa; phylum Chordata; class Amphibia; order Anura; family Megophryidae; genus Leptobrachium; species Leptobrachium leishanense. The sequence continues at coordinate 448,008,343 of CM019064.1, forward strand.
GTGGGGGCAGTGTGGGGGATGTTTGGGGCAGTGTGGGTCAGGGAGCAGTGTGGGGGAGGTTGGGGGCAGTGTGAGGTCAGGGGGCAGTGTGGGGTCAGGGGGCAGTGTGGGGAGGTTTGGAAGCAGTGTGGGGGAGGTTTGGAAGCAGTGTGGGGGAGGTTTGGAAGCAGTGTGGGGGAGGTTTGGAAGCAGTGTGGGGAGGTTTGGAAGCAGTGTGGGGAGGTTTGGAAGCAGTGTGGGGAGGTTTGGAAGCAGTGTGGGGAGGTTTGGAAGCAGTGTGGGGAGGTTTGGAAGCAGTGTGGGGTAGGTTTGGAGGCAGTGTGGGGTCAGGGGGCAGTTTGGAGGCAGTGCGGGGGAGGATTGGAGGCAGTGCGGGGGAGGATTGGAGGCAGTGCGGGGGAGGATTGGAGGCAGTGCGGGGGAGGATTGGAGGCAGTGCGGGGGAGGTTTGCAAGCAGTGTGAGGGAGGTTTGCAAGCAGTGTGAGGGAGGTTTGCAAGCAGTGTGGGGTCAGGGGGCAGTGTGGGGTCAGGGGCAGTGTGGGGAGGTTTGGAGGCAGTGTGGGGTCAGGGGCAGTGGGGTAGGTTTGGAGGCAGTGTGGGGTCAGGGGCAGTGTGGGGTAGGTTTGGAGGCAGTGTGGGGTCAGGGGGCAGTGTGGGATAGGTTTGGAGGCAGTGTGGGGTCAGGGGGCAGTGTGGGATAGGTTTGGAGGCAGTGTGGGGTCAGGGGGCAGTGTGGGGGAGGTTGAGGCAGGGGGAGGTTTGGAGGCAGTGTGGGGTCAGGGGGCAGTGTGGGGGAGGTTTGGAGGCAGTGTGGGGTCAGGGGCAGTGTGGGGGAGGTTTGGAGGCAGTGTGGGGTCAGGGGCAGTGTGGGGGAGGTTTGGAGGCAGTGTGGGGTCAGGGAGCAGTGTGGGGGAGGTTTGGAGGCAGTGTGGGGGAGGTTTGGAGGCAGTGTGGGGGAGGTTTGGAGGCAGTGTGGGGTCAGGGAGCAGTGTGGGGGCAGTGTGGGGGAGGTTTGGGGGCAGTGTGGGGTCAGGGAGCAGTGTGGGGGAGGTTTGGGGGCAGTGTGGGGTCAGGGGGCAGTGTGGGGGAGGTTTGCAAGCAGTGTGAGGGAGGTTTGCAAGCAGTGTGAGGGAGGTTTGCAAGCAGTGTGAGGGAGGTTTGCAAGCAGTGTGAGGGAGGTTTGCAAGCAGTGTGAGGGAGGTTTGCAAGCAGTGTGAGGGAGGTTTGGAGGCAGTGTGGGGTCAGGGGGCAGTGTGGGGTAGGTTTGGAGGCAGTGTGGGGTCAGGGAGCAGTGGGGTAGGTTTGGAGGCAGTGTGGGGTCAGGGAGCAGTGGGGGAGGTTTGGAGGCAGTGTGGGGTCAGGGAGCAGTGGGGTAGGTTTGGAGGCAGTGTGGGGTCAGGGAGCAGTGGGGGAGGTTTGGAGGCAGTGTGGGATCAGGGAGCAGTGGGGGAGGTTTGGAGGCAGTGTGGGGTCAGGGAGCAGTGTGGGGTCAGGGGAGGTTTGGAGACAGTGTGGGGTCAGGGAGCAGTGTGGGTCAGGGGGAGGTTTGGAGGCAGTGTGGGGTCAGAGGAGGTTTGGAGGCAGTGTGGGGGAGGTTTGGAGGCAGTGTGGGGTCAGGGAGCAGTGTGGGGTCAGGGAGCAGTGTGGGGTCAGGGAGCAGTGTGGGGTCAGGGAGCAGTGGGGTAGGTTTGGAGGCAGTGTGGGGTCAGGGAGCAGTGGGGGAGGTTTGGAGGCAGTGTGGGGTCAGGGAGCAGTGGGGGAGGTTTGGAGGCAGTGTGGGGTCAGGGGGCAGTGTGGGATCAGGGAGCAGTGTGGGGTCAGGGAGCAGTGTGGGGTCAGGGAGCAGTGTGGGGTCAGGGGGAGGTTTGGAGGCAGTGTGGGGTCAGAGGGAGGTTTGGAGGCAGTGTGGGGTCAGAGGGAGGTTTGGAGGCAGTGTGGGGTCAGAGGGAGGTTTGGAGGCAGTGTGGGGTCAGAGGGAGGTTTGGAGGCAGTGTGGGTCAGGGGAGGTTTGGAGGCAGTGTGGGGTCAGGGGGAGGTTTGGAGGCAGTGTGGGTCAGGGGAGGTTTGGAGGCAGTGTGGGGTCAGGGGAGGTTTGGAGGCAGTGTGGGGTCAGGGGGAGGTTTGGAGGCAGTGTGGGGTCAGAGGGAGGTTTGGAGGCAGTGTGGGGTCAGAGGGAGGTTTGGAGGCAGTGTGGGGTCAGGGGCAGTGTGGGGTCAGGGGGCAGTGTGGGGTCAGGGGGCAGTGTGGGGTCAGGGGGCAGTCAGGGGGCAGTGTGGGGTCGGGGCAGTGTGGGGTCAGGAGGCAGTGTGGGGTAGGTTTGGAGGCAGTGTGGGGTCAGGGGGCAGTGTGGGGTAGGTTTGGAGGCAGTGTGGGGGAGGTTTGGAGGCAGTGTGGGGGAGGTTTGGAGGCAGTGTGGGGGAGGTTTGGAGGCAGGGGGAGGTTTGGAGGCAGTGTGGGTTTGGAGGCAGTGTGGGGTTGGGGGCAGTGTGGGGTTGGGGGCAGTGTGGGGTCAGGGGCAGTGTGGGGAGGTTTGGAGGCAGTGTGGGGAGGTTTGGAGGCAGTGTGGGGTCAGGGGGCAGTGTGGGCGAGGTTTGGAGGCAGTGTGGGGTCAGGGAGCAGTGTGGGGTCAGGGAGCAGTGTGGGGTCAGGGAGCAGTGTGGGGGAGGTTTGGAGCAGTGTGGGGGAGGTTTGGAGGCAGTGTGGGGTCAGGGAGCAGTGTGGGGGCAGTGTGGGGGATGTTTGGGGCAGTGTGGGTCAGGAGCAGTGTGGGGGAGGTTTGGGGGCAGTGTGAGGTCAGGGGGCAGTGTGGGGTCAGGGGGCAGTGTGGGGGAGGTTTGGAAGCAGTGTGGGGGAGGTTTGGAAGCAGTGTGGGGAGGTTTGGAAGCAGTGTGGGGAGGTTTGGAAGCAGTGTGGGGAGGTTTGGAAGCAGTGTGGGGTAGGTTTGGAGGCAGTGTGGGGTCAGGGGGCAGTTTGGAGGCAGTGCGGGGGAGGATTGGAGGCAGTGCGGGGGAGGATTGGAGGCAGTGCGGGAGGATTGGAGGCAGTGCGGGAGGATTGGAGGCAGTGCGGGGGAGGATTGGAGGCAGTGCGGGGGAGGATTGGAGGCAGTGCGAGGGAGGATTGGAGGCAGTGCGAGGGAGGTTTGCAAGCAGTGTGAGGGAGTTTTGCAAGCAGTGTGAGGGAGGTTTGCAAGCAGTGTGGGGTCAGGGGCAGTGTGGGGTCAGGGGCAGTGTGGGGTCAGGGGGCAGTGTGGGGAGGTTTGGAGGCAGTGTGGGGTCAGGGGCAGTGGGGTAGGTTTGGAGGCAGTGTGGGGTCAGGGGGCAGTGTGGGGTAGGTTTGGAGGCAGTGTGGGGTCAGGGGGCAGTGTGGGGTAGGTTTGGAGGCAGTGTGGGGTCAGGGGGCAGTGTGGGATAGGTTTGGAGGCAGTGTGGGGTCAGGGGGCAGTGTGGGGGAGGTTGAGGCAGGGGGAGGTTTGGAGGCAGTGTGGGGTCAGGGGCAGTGTGGGGGAGGTTTGGAGGCAGTGTGGGGTCAGGGGGCAGTGTGGGGGAGGTTTGGAGGCAGTGTGGGGTCAGGGAGCAGTGTGGGGGAGGTTTGGAGGCAGTGTGGGGTCAGGGAGCAGTGTGGGGAGGTTTGGAGGCAGTGTGGGGGAGGTTTGGAGGCAGTGGGGGGAGGTGGAGGCAGTGTGGGGGCAGTGTGGGGAGGTTTGGGGCAGTGTGGGGCAGGGAGCAGTGTGGGGAGGTTTGGGGCAGTGTGGGGGAGGTTTGCAAGCAGTGTGGGGAGGTTTGGAAGCAGTGTGGGGGAGGTTTGGAAGCAGTGTGGGGGAGGTTTGGAAGCAGTGTGGGGGAGGTTTGGAAGCAGTGTGGGGGAGGTTTGCGAGCAGTGTGGGGGAGGTTGGGGGCAGTGTGGGGTCAGGGGGCAGTGTGGGGTAGGTTTGGAGGCAGTGTGGGGTCAGGGGCAGTTTGGAGGCAGTGCGGGGAGGATTGGAGGCAGTGCGGGGGAGGTTGGAGGCAGTGCGGGGGAGGATTGGAGGCAGTGCGGGGGAGGTTTGGAGGCAGTGTGGGGGAGGTTTGCAGGCAGTGTGAGGGAGGTTTGCAAGCAGTGTGAGGGAGGTTTGCAAGCAGTGTGAGGGAGGTTTGCAAGCAGTGTGAGGAGGTTTGCAAGCAGTGTGAGGGAGGTTTGCAAGCAGTGTGAGGGAGGTTTGCAAGCAGTGTGGGGTCAGGGGGCAGTGTGGGGTCAGGGGGCAGTGTGGGGAGGTTTGGAGGCAGTGTGGGGTCAGGGGGCAGTGTGGGGTAGGTTTGGAGCAGTGTGGGGTCAGGGGCAGTGTGGGATAGGTTTGGAGGCAGTGTGGGGTCAGGGGGCAGTGTGGGGGAGGTTGAGGCAGGGGGAGGTTTGGAGGCAGTGTGGGGTCAGGGGCAGTGTGGGGGAGGTTTGGAGGCAGTGTGGGGTCAGGGGGCAGTGTGGGGAGGTTGGAGGCAGTGTGGGGTCAGGGGCAGTGTGGGGAGGTTTGGAGGCAGTGTGGGGTCAGGGAGCAGTGTGGGGGAGGTTTGGAGGCAGTGTGGGGGAGGTTGAGGCAGTGTGGGGTCAGGGAGCAGTGTGGGGGCAGTGTGGGGAGGTTTGGGGCAGTGTGGGGGAGGTTTGGGGCAGTGTGGGGGAGGTTTGCAAGCAGTGTGGGGGAGGTTTGCAAGCAGTGTGAGGGAGGTTTGCAAGCAGTGTGAGGGAGGTTTGCAAGCAGTGTGGGGGAGGTTTGCAGGCAGTGTGGGGGAGGTTTGCAAGCAGTGTGGGGGAGGTTTGGAGGCAGTGTGGGGTCAGGGGCAGTGTGGGGTCAGGGGCAGTGGGGTAGGTTTGGAGGCAGTGTGGGGTCAGGGGGCAGTGTGGGGTCAGGGAGCAGTGGGGTAGGTTTGGAGGCAGTGTGGGGTCAGGGAGCAGTGGGGAGGTTTGGAGGCAGTGTGGGGTCAGGGAGCAGTGTGGGGTCAGGGAGCAGTGGGGGAGGTTTGGAGGCAGTGTGGGGTCAGGGAGCAGTGTGGGGTCAGGGGGAGGTTTGGAGGCAGTGTGGGGTCAGGGAGCAGTGTGGGGTCAGGGGGAGGTTTGGAGGCAGTGTGGGGTCAGAGGGAGGTTTGGAGGCAGTGTGGGGGAGGTTTGGAGGCAGTGTGGGGTCAGGGAGCAGTGTGGGGTCAGGGAGCAGTGGGGTAGGTTTGGAGGCAGTGTGGGGTCAGGAGCAGTGGGGAGGTTTGGAGGCAGTGTGGGGTCAGGGAGCAGTGGGGGAGGTTTGGAGGCAGTGTGGGGTCAGGGAGCAGTGGGGAGGTTGAGGCAGTGTGGGGTCAGGGAGCAGTGGGGGAGGTTTGGAGGCAGTGTGGGGTCAGGGGGCAGTGTGGGATCAGGGAGCAGTGTGGGGTCAGGGAGCAGTGTGGGGTCAGGGAGCAGTGGGGAGGTTTGGAGGCAGTGTGGGGTCAGGGAGCAGTGGGGAGGTTTGGAGGCAGTGTGGGGTCAGGGAGCAGTGGGGGAGGTTTGGAGGCAGTGTGGGGTCAGGGAGCAGTGGGGGAGGTTTGGAGGCAGTGGGGGTCAGGGGGCAGTGTGGGATCAGGGAGCAGTGTGGGGTCAGGGAGCAGTGTGGGGTCAGGGAGCAGTGTGGGGTCAGGGAGCAGTGTGGGGTCAGGGAGCAGTGTGGGGAGGTTGGAGGCAGTGTGGGGTCAGGGGGCAGTGTGGGATCAGGGAGCAGTGTGGGGTCAGGGAGCAGTGTGGGGTCAGGGAGCAGTGGGGAGTTTGGAGGCAGTGTGGGGTCAGGGAGCAGTGTGGGGTCAGGGGGAGGTTTGGAGGCAGTGTGGGGTCAGAGGAGGTTTGGAGGCAGTGTGGGGTCAGGGGGCAGTGTGGGGTCAGGGAGCAGTGGGGGTCAGGGAGCAGTGGGGGTCAGGGAGCAGTGGGGGAGGTTTGGAGGCAGTGTGGGGTCAGGGAGCAGTGTGGGGTCAGGGGGAGGTTTGGAGGCAGTGTGGGGTCAGGGAGCAGTGTGGGGTCAGGGGGAGGTTTGGAGGCAGTGTGGGGTCAGAGGGAGGTTTGGAGGCAGTGTGGGGTCAGAGGGAGGTTTGGAGGCAGTGTGGGGTCAGAGGGAGGTTTGGAGGCAGTGTGGGGTCAGAGGGAGGTTTGGAGGCAGTGTGGGGTCAGGGTGGCAGTGTGGGGTCAGGGGGCAGTGTGGGGGAGGTTTGGAGGCAGTGTGGGGTCAGGGAGCAGTGTGGGGGATGAAGGGGCCAGTATGGGAGTGGTCTGTATACACATGGTGCGGTCAGGTCGGGGTCACCTTCAGTGTCCTCTCTCTGGCCAGGTGCATTGTGGGGGCTGGCCGGTGCTGCCCCCCCTGGTAGGGGAACCCATGCAGGTTCCCGGGCGGACAGGCTGGGGGCGGGGCCTGTTCATGGCCCCTGTCACTCCTATGACTCTCAGCAGTACTCCCGGCATGCTCAGCGCGCTGACCCTATCACTCTCAGACACACAGGTCTCCGGGGCAGCGCGTTTCCTGTGCCGCCCATCACTCTCAGGCATGGGGTCAGCGCTGGGGGAGGGGTACTCACAGAACTCGGCGATGTAGTAGGACACGGCGTAGTTCTCCTCGCACCATTCCAGGGTGGAGCTCGGGGGCCCCCAGTAGCCGGGCCTGTCCAGCGCCGGAGCCATAGCGCTGCCTGACACCGCCAGCCGGGTGCGAGAGAGGGAGGGGACAGGCCGCGAGGGGCGGAGCCTGAGGAGGTGCATAGAAATGCGATCGCCGCGCCTCTCGATCAATGGGTGCTATGGCGACGCGAGGGGCGGTGCGGGCAGAAAAGAGGGCGTGGTTTGTGTGAAGAACAAATAGAGGAAGGGAATGTGGGCGTGTCTGTCTGAGTGCTGAACTTGTATAAATAGCGGTGGGATTCTGCAGGCAGAGCACAAGGGGTGTGCAGGTGAATGCTGGTAGTCATGTGACTATTAGCCATAGGGGCACCTCCTCCCTGTGTTACTGATGGGCGGTGCTGGCTGCCGGTGTGTATAACTCACATGCTGCAGGGGAGGACAGAGGAATGCCTGGCTGCAGTGCCGTAGCGTGGGCTGTCAACGCCCAGGGCCAGCCAAGAATTGTGCGCCTCCCCCCGACCTGTGGACATGTTAGCATGCCCCAATTCCCTGCTTACACCATTAGGGCATTGAACCCCTTAACTGTGATACAATGTAATGTGCAGAGTGTATGAGCGTATCACAGTGCTCCACAGCAATAAAACCCACAGTAATGTGCAGCTCACGCGCAGTGGCGTCACTAGGGTTGGTGTCACCCGGTGCGGTAACTTATGGTGTCACCCCCCCCCCCCCGAGTTTTACGGATTTTTTTTTTATCTATTCTTACTCCTAAATCAGTACTCCCATATAACACTGAATGCTCATACACACACAGCGCACATTACTGTGAGGTTTATTGCTGTGGAGCTCTCTCATATGCTCATACAAATTTTTGCCAACTGCCAGCAAGTACGGTGCCTGTTCGAAGGCAGTGAAAACACACATGGATATATATTGCCCCCAGCAGCTCTGGATATATTGCCCCCAGAAGCTCACCCATGGATATATATTGCCCCCAGCTCACATATGGATATATTGCCCCAGTTCACAATTATATATTGCCCCCAGCAGCTCACCCATGGATATATATTGCCCCAGCTCACATATGGATATATTGCGCCTCAGCTCACATATGGATATGCCCCAACACACATCTCCCTCCACCCCCATCCCTCTCCTTCTCCTCCTTCGAGACACACTGCATCCGCCTGTTCTCTCCTCTGGCTCTCAGGGTGGCAGTCATCTACCGCCCACCGGGACCAACCTCCCAGTTCTTTGACCACTTTGCTACCGGGCTTTCTCACTTCCTGTCTTCTAATCTTCCATGCCTAATTCTCGGTGACTTCAACATTCCCATTGACGATCCTTCCGCCCCTGCTGCCTCCAAACTTCTTTCACTCACGTCCTCCCTTGGACTCACACAATCCTCCCTCCTCCCTACCCACCGCGATGGTCACGCTATTGACCTTGTCTTTTCCAACCTCTGCTCCATTTCTGAGTTCAACTGTCGCCCTTTCCCCATCTCTGACCACCACCTTCTCTCTTTCAACCTATCTGGACTTCCTAAACACCCTGCTCCCCCACCCCGCACACACACTCGCAGAAATCTACATGCTGTGGACCCCCATCAATTCTCCAACCTACTTCACCACCTCCCTCAAACCTCATCCTTCACCTGCCCTGATGCTGCCACTAATCACTACAACACTACTCTTATCTCTGCTCTAGACACTCTTGCTCCTTTCGACTCTGTAAGGCCCCACGCCGCCAGCTTCAGCCCTGGCACACCCTCCAGACTCGCTACCTGCAAAGATGCTCCCGCACTGCAGAGCGTGCCTGGAGGAAATCCCGCTCTGAAGCTGATTTTGTTCACTTCAAGTTTATTCTCCGGTCATACACCTCTGCCCTCCACTTGGCCAAACAATCCTTCTTCTCATCTCTTATATCTACGCTGTCCTCTAACCCTAAACGGCTCTGGTCCACCTTCAACACCCTCCTCTATCCACCTGCACCTCCCCCCTCAGCTGCCTTCAGCGCTCAAGACCTGGCAGACTACTTCCTCAGTAAAACTCTAACTATCAGAAGCAACATCCCAACACAAGATAGTTATCTGCCACCTCCACTCCCACAGGTCCCCTCTGCCACCCTCTGCCGCTTCCTCCCAGCCACTGAGGAGGAAGTCAATTCCTTATTGTCCTCCTCACATCTCACCACGTGCCCGCTCGACCCCATTCCCTCACATCTAATCCCTCCCCTCTCCTCCTCCCTCACCCCTGCTCTCACACACATCTTCAACCTATCTCTCTCCACTGGCTCCTTTCCATCCGCCTTCAAACACGAGCTAGTTACCCGTTTACTAAAGAAACCATCCCTCGATCTCAAATCTCCATCCAACTACCGCCCTGTATCCCTGCTTCCCTTTACCTCTAAGCTCTTAGAAAAACTAGTCTTCAACCGCCTCTCCCTCTTCCTGTCCTCCAATTCCCTACTTGACCCCCTGCAATCTGGCTTCCGTCCCCTACACTCAACTGAAACTGCCCTCACCAAAGTCACCAACGACCTCCTAACTGCTAAAAAACACGGCCACTATTCTATTCTCATCCTGCTTGACCTCTCGGCTGCTTTTGACACTGTTGACCACCCCCTCCTTCTGCAGACCCTCAACTCTCTGGGTCTCGGTGACACTGCACTTGCTTGGATTGACTTCTATTTATCCAACAGGTCCTTCTGTGTGTCCTTTGCTGGTAACTCCTCCTCTTCATTGCCTCTATCTGTTGGTGTACCTCAAGGCTCTGTCCTTGGTCCTCTGCTCTTTTCCATCTACACCTCCTCCCTGGGCAAAATCATCAACAGCTTTGGCTTTAATTACCACCTCTACGCTGATGACACTCAGATCTACCTCTCTACCCCTGATCTCTCTCCCCCTGTCCTTTCAAAAGTCAGTGACTGTTTATCTGGCATCTCCTCCTGGATGGCCTCCCACCACCTAAAGATCAACATGTCAAAGACTGAGCTCCTACTTATTCCTCCCTCCAATGCCTCCCCACCTCCTGACTTCTCTATCACGGTGGAGGGTATCACCATCTCCCCATCAAACCAAGTTCGCTGTCTTGGAGTTACACTTGACTCTGCTCTTTCCTTCATCCCCCACATCAAGTCTCTTTCCTCCTCCTGCCGATACCAACTGCGTAATATTTCCAGAATTCGGCATTTCTTACCGCTGTCACCACAAAACAACTCATACACGCCCTGGTAATCTCCCGACTCGACTATTGCAATAATCTCTTATCTGGCCTCCCTCTGTCCCACCTCTCCCCCCTACAATCCATCCTGAACGCCTCCGCCAGGCTAATTCACCTCACCAGCCGCTCTGTCTCTGCCGCTCCCCTCTGCGAGTCCCTTCACTGGCTCCCCATCCACTGCAGAATTAAGTTCAAAATCCTTATCCTTACCTACAAAACCCTCACTAACTCAGCTCCCCACTACCTGTCCTCACTAATCACCAAATACACCCCAGCCCGTCCCCTAAGGTCAGTGACCTGCGCCTAGCTTCTCCCCGCATCACCTCTTCCCATGATAGACTGCAGGATTTCTCACGCGCAGCCCCCACTCTCTGGAACGCTCTCCCTCGTACTGTCAGACTTTCCCCTAACTTCTCTTCCTTCAAACGCTCCCTTAAAACGTTCCTATTTAGGGAAGCCGACCCCCCAACTCACTGACACAACCATCAATCACTCTCACCTTACAGTCCTCTCCTCCTGTTTCCAACCCCAACCCTCCTAGATTGTGAGTTCCTACGGGAATAGGGCCCTCATCTCCTCCTGTACTGTTTGTCAAATGTTGTTCAATGTATTGTAACCCTGTCTATACTGTGCCTATTGTACAGCGCTGCGGAATATGCTGGCGCTTTATAAATAAAGAATAATAATAATAACACACATGGATACTGCCCCCAGCACACATGGATATGCCCCAGCTCCTCTCATGGATATACTGCAAGGATTTTGCCCCAGCTCCTCTCATGGATATGCCCCCCAGCTCATGGATATGCCCCAGCACATGGATACTGCCCCAGCAGCTCATGGATATACTGCCCCCCAGCTCATGGATATACTGCCCCAGCTTATGGCTATGCCCCAGCACATGGATATGCCCCAGCCCATGGGATATTGCCCCAGCACATGAATACTGCCCCAGCTCATGGATATACTGCCCCAGCTCATGGATACTGCCCCAGCTCATGGATTTGCCCCAGCAGCTCATGGATTTGCCCCAGCAGCTCATGGATTTGCCCCAGCAGCTCATGGATTTGCCCCAGCAGCACATGGATATGCCCCAGCTCATGGATATTTCCCCAGCTCATGAATATACTGCCCCAGCACATGGATACTGCCCCAGCTCATGGATATACTGCCCCAGCACATGGATATGCCCCAGCTCATGGATATTTCCCCAGCTCATGGATATACTGCCCCAGCACATGGATACTGCCCCAGCTCATGGATACTGCCCCAGCACATGGATATGCCCCGGCTCACACATGGATTTGCCCCAGCTCATGGATTTGCCCCAGCAGCTCATGGATATACTGCCCCCAGCTCATGGATAATGGCCTAGCACATGGATATGCCCCCGCTCACCTCCTGGCCGCGTGTTCGCTCCCTCTGAGCGTCTGGTGGCGTGCAGCTTGTGCGCTCGCCTGGGGGAGCCAAGTGACCAGCCGCGATCGGCTGGTGACGTGTTTCCCCCAGGCGAGCGCCGAAGCTGCATGCTTCGGACGCACGCAGGGAGCGAACACGTGGCGCAGGGTGAGACACCCGCCCTTAGGGTGACGGTGTCACCCTAAGGGCGGGTGTCACCTGGTGCGGGTCGCACCCCCCGCCCCCACGTAGCGACGCCACTGCTCACGCCTGGATATATATTGCCCCCAGCAGCTCAAACATGAATATATACTGCCCCCAGTAGCTCAAACATGGATATATACTGCCCCAGTAGCTCAAACATGGATATATACTGCTCCCAGTAGCTCAAACATGGATATATACTGCCCCCAGTAGCTCAAACATGGATATATATTGCCCCCAGTAGCTCAAACATGAATATATATTGTCCCCAGTAGCTCAAACATGAATATATATTGCCCCAGTAGCTCAAACATGAATATATTTGCCACCAGTAGCTCAAACATGGATATATACTGCCCCCAGTAGCTCAAACATGAATATATTTGCCAATAGCTCAGACATGAATATATTTGCCCCCAGCACCTCAGACATGGACATATATTGCCCCCTCCCCCCTGTTGCTCACCGGCTCTAAGGGACCGCGGGTCAGTAGGGGCCCGGTTTGGGGCGAAACAGTGGGCCCCCGCCAGTTTCCCTCTGATGATCATCAGTGCACTTAACAGGCAGCCAGCGGTGCACTCTGTAAATGCCGCGGTGGCACCTGCAGCGTGCCTGCATCCCAGTCTAAAACGGGAGCAGGCACGTTGCACTGGCGCCGCCCCTCACGTGACACATCACGTGAGGGTGCGGCGCAGGTGCCACCGCAGCGTTTACAGAGTGCGCTGCTGGCTGCCTGTTAAGTGTGCACTGATGACTGATCATCACAGGGAAACCGGCAGGCGCCCACTATGACGCCCCAAACTTGCGCCCCTAAAAAACTGCACCCGGGGCCATCGCCCCCCCCAGCCCCCCCCACGCTACACCACTGCCTGGCTGGCAAGTTGCATTGCTGAAGCATATGAGTTTTACATGTTGCAGGGCAGCACCTTACCTGTGATTTTTTCCCCTTCTGCATGAAATAGTAATATGTGTCCAAATCAACATGGCTGACACCTAGAGCCCTATACACGGCCTGTGTGGCTCGTACGGAGGGCTGCTGAGGTCAAATAGTCCCTTTATATCCTTCCTTAGGAGCGCCATGAAACTGCGTCCGCATAATGCTCGCTGAGCCAACCCGGGTGTAGCAGTCTGTGTAGCAACTCCATAGACTTTAATGGCTCAGAGAAGATTACAGCAGGGTGGGATTAGGGGCCAATAGTGTCACTGGAGTGTGTACCTCCAGCAGGGTCCCCATTCAATAAGGCTCGTGGTCCCTGCAGAGAAGTGGGGAGTGACTTCCTGGCCGCACACGTGCCTCGCATGAGCTGTGTGCACCAGGAAATACACTCCCCCACCATTTGTATGCACCAACCCATCAGACCACCAGGGGACACTGAGCTTGCTGCGGAGATCATGTGCGCGTCTAGCGAGGGGGCTTGTTGGTAATGCGATTTGCGTCAGTGACTGTCCTCACCCCAAAAAAAGGAGTGTCATCCGAGGCGCGTATCCATGATGAGCAGCAGCCAATCAGAACGAGTATTAACAATCGTGCATGGGTTTAAAAAGCCTTGATGTTGCCTGTTTAAACACCCCAATCACCATTAAACAGGCGCTCGCGGTGTGTTTACTTTAGCCCTCCCGAAAAAACATATGGGTGTCAGCCAAGGAGTGCTGGATGATTAGGAGGACTGAGAGAAAAAAACATGTGACGTGGCAGGTGTTGGATAGGGTGGTCTGGGGGGGGGGCACATCACCTTGCTTTGGTGTGTGCATCGCAAGGGATTGTCATTGGTCACAGCCCTCTAATACTGCACCATATGCTTACCGCGTTCATGCTGCCCTTCAAAGACTCCATACAAAGACACCCGTAGCTCCGTGTTCCTCCATGTCTAAGGCCGGCGTCAGACGAACGCAGTGATCACGTCCGTACAGTTTAACGTCCGTCGTAGCATAGAATCATGATCAATAGAGACCCACACACGAAGTGCGCACGCACCGCGCAGATGGCAACGGACGCAATTTAGGCAAGAACGTAAAACCTCTATTACGGACGCGCAGAGTGCGCCACATCCGCACAGCGTTCTGTGTGAGTGATGAAACGAAGTCAGACGCAGCGCATTTGCGCCGTCCAGCACCTTGACGCACACAATGCCTTTTCATATCATTTTCCAATTTTTATCATTTTTCATATTAATTTTATTTCCCATAGTTCCCTTTTTTTCTACGTCCGTCAAGAAAAATGGACCGTGTGGTGTCTACAGTATCTTCCGTCAGTACGTCCGTCCGTTGTGCACGCAGGCTGCGTTCATCTGACATTAGCCTAAATCCCCCCCCCTCGGTGATATAGCCCACCGCAGAGCCAGACCCCCTGCTAGGCTATATCCCCGCCAAGTCATCCTCTGCCAAACCAGTCCTTCCTGTGGTTACACTCCTCACCGCGTTCGCCCATTCGCTCTCACCACAAACAAACACTGGATATTTGATCCGCCGCGGTTGAAACTTTACACTTGTTCAAATAAGTCTGACTCTTTGAAGGATCGAGCAACGCAAACCTGGCTCGTAATCCGCCTGTTTGCCTTGCAAAGTATGATACATACTCATTCTTTTTTCTGTCGCCTCCGGGGCTTTAAATGACCGAAGAAACGTCACCAGGCATTTACTTCACCACCACGAAGTTACCGCGCAAACTCTGCGCTCGATAAGCCTTAGGTCGTCAATGACTTCACTATAGGGGTTATTCACTAACCTCTGAATTTGGCACAGATTGCACCGAATGGTGAATTTCACTGTAAGAGCAATTTCGGGGTAATTCGTGTATTCACAAAGCTGTCAATTCGGCAAATACTGGCAAAATACGGTGCAATTCGGCAGCGACAAAATTGTCCCATTGCAAACTATCACATCGTCTATTTATTTATTTATTTATTTATTGCAAAGTATTTTACCAGGAAGGATACATTTAGATTTCTCTAATCACAGATTAGATTTTGCCAAAGCTTTCGACACAGTTCCACACAAAAGATTACTATTTAAATTAAGAAAAATTGGTCTAGATGAAAATACTTGTTCTTGGATAGAAAACTGGATAAAAGATAGGGTACAGAGAGTGGTCATAAATGGTACATTTTCAAGATGGACACCAGTGGTAAGCGGTGTCCCTCAGGGGTCTGTTATAGGACCAATACTATTCAATTTATTTATAAATGACCTTGAGATAGGCATTGAAAGTCATGTATCAGTGTTTGCAGATGACACAAAGCTAGGAAAAGTAATACAATGTGAGCAGGATGTTACTTCGCTGCAGAGGGATTTAGATAAATTGGGGGACTGGGCACTTAAATGGCAGATGAAATTTAATCTAGATAAATGTAAAGTTATGCACTTTGGAGTGAAGAACACACAAGCAATTTATACCCTAAATGGTACGGAGTTAGGGAAATCCAAGCAGGAGAAGGATTTGGGAATAATCATAGAATTCAAACTAAGTAACAATGTGCAATGTCAAACAGCAGCCGCCAAGGCCAGCAAGGTATTGGCATGCATTAAAAGGGGAGTTCACTCACGGGATGAAAACATAATTTTGCCTCTGTATAAATCAATGGTCAGGCCGCACCTTGAATATGCCGTGCAATTTTGGTCACCTGTCTTAAAAAAAGATATTACATCGCTAGAAAAAGTGCAGAGACGGGCAACTAAATTAATAAGGGGAATGGAAGGGTTAAGTTATGAGGAAAGACTAACAAGCTTAAACCTGTTTAGTTTAGAGAAAAGGCGCCTTAGAGGGGATCTGATAACCTTATATAAATATATACGGGGCCATTATCAACCATTGTCTGATAACCTATTCATTAACAGGACTATACACAGGACAAGGGGTCATCCATTTAGACTGGAAGAAAGAAAATCAGCTTAAAGCATAGGAAGGGTTATTTTACGGTGAGAACAATAAAGCTGTGGAATTCTCTGCCTGTTGAGGTGGTTGGGTCAGAGTCTGTACAGACTTTTAAAAAGCGACTGGATGACTTCCTGCAGACACAGAATATTAAGGGTTCTAAGTTTTAATATGCGGGTAAAAGCTTCTTGATCCAACGAGAAATCAGACGCCATTCTGGGGTCAAGAAGGAATTTTTTCCCAGGGTGTCGCATATTGGCGAGCACTTCCGACTGGGATTTTTGACTTCTTTTGGATCAACAGCAGTAGGTTATGTGTGAGAGGCTGAACCCGATGGACGCATGTCTTTTTTCAGCCTATATAACTAAAAAAAAAAAGACTAAAAAAGAACGCCGAACTGCACTGAAATTCTGAGGAAAAGACCTGCAGGGTTATTGAAAGAGAGGTGAAAAGCAGGAGAATGGCTGGAGAATGGAAAATTTGTTTGGAGCAAACGGATGCATCCATGGCATAAAAACACTCCATTTACAATACTTTGGGGTGTTAGCTTACCAAATATATGCACGTTCATAAAACTGGGGTATGTAAAAAGGCCCCTAAAAAGAAGATAAGCCAAGAAGATACTGTATGTCAAATTAGAAAATTGACAAGCACATGTCAAAGATTGGCGTAGCACCCCAAAAACAACAGAACAAATCTATATATGGGTGGTATCACTTTACTCAGAAGATGTTGCTGAACATATTTTGGGGTGTTTTTTGGCAGTAACCCATAACTGGATTTGACAATTCATGCCTAAAGTACAATGTGTGTGAAAAAATAACCCAAAAAGTGACTACCTGAAAGTTTGACATAGAGCTAGTGCATGGAAAGTGTTAAAATACAACTCTTTGAAGTACCCTAGGGTGTGCCCTTTCTAAAAATATATGGTTTGATGGGGGTAAATTACTTTGGCCGGCTACAAAAATGTCCCAAATAGGACATGGGTGCATGATGACGAAATGTGAAAATTCCAAGTTGGAAAACTGAAATGCGCACCCCCCAAATAAGGCCTATTAGCCCCCAAATGACCCGACATACCTATACATGGGTGGTATCAATTTACTCAGAAGATGTTGCTGAACATATTTTGGGGTGCTTTTTGGCAGTAAACCTTAAAGTTCACAGTACATGTATTCTTAAATTGCGTTCAAAAAAAAAAAATCACCAAAATATATTTTTTTTCTCAAACTTTGGCATAGATTTGTGGTAAAATGGTTTGCATGGAAAGAGTCAAAATACCCCAAGTTTAATACCTTGATTTGTGTACTTTAAAAAAATATGTATATGTGGAGGGTTATTCAGGAATTAGTGATAGATATCAGTGTTACAATGTCACTATCACTAGTTTTGAAAATAAACTCTTTGGAAATGGCAAAGTGCTACTTGCACTTATTGTTGCATAAAATAAGGAGCAAAGCGAGGAATATGTAAACATTGGGTATTGCTAAACTCAGTACTAAATTTAGAAACTACTAAGGAATTAATTTTTTTTGAAGGTTGTTGATACATAAGAAATTTTGGGGGTCAAAGTTCGAAAAAGTGGTGTTTTTTCAATTTTTTTGTCATATTTCACAATATTTTTTATAGTAAATTATATGAAATGATGAAAAAAATGGTATCTTTCTAAAGTCCATTTAATGACGAGAAAAACAGTGTAAAATATGTGTGGGTTACATAAACGAGTAAGAGGAAAATTTGACGTAAACACTAACAGCGCAGAAACGTAAAAACAGCAGCGGTCACTAAAGGACGGATTTGTGTAAAACCGCCCGGTCACTAAGGGGTTAAAGGACCTATTTTTTATTATTTTTATAAATTTTGGTTGATTTAAAGCTCCTATTAGGAGAACAGGAGACTAACTTTTTTTCCCAGTTCGATAGAATTCGCCGGTGCCAATTCGGCACATACACATAATTTCAGCTTTGTGAAAGACCCTTAATTGAGGTTTTGAAGATAATGTTTTCGGTGGAATTTGCCAATGCCAATTCGGCGTCATTCGGGTTACTCATCATATCTCCTATTGCTTTGTGGATTTTAGTTTTTTTAAATGCTGCCATTTGTTGGAGTTGCAATACTAGCAGTTTTTTACGATATTTGCAATGCGAGAAAAAACACCGGGCACTTGTGAATAACCCCTCAAGGGTTTTCTAATCATTTTCATGGCATTAAAGACCAAATGCGAGCAGGAAGCTTGTCATGTGGCTCTACTACCAGTCACTCGTCTACACCGCCAACCCTCCTGTGACAGATCTCTGTACCCCGACCGGGTCACATCTGTCAGTGCCGCGTCCTTGCCGGACCCCCATGTTATCACCAGGCAGACTCTCGTGCCTTCCTCCAGTCCTTAGACGAAGTTTAAGGACCGGGACACGTAGCGAGCCTGCTAGCATGCCCCAGAAATAAAACGAGGCTGTATATCTGGAGGTTTACAGGGTCAGAATGGTACTCTTTTAATCAGGGACAGGCACACATATTTATACGTTTCAAACATGGGTCATTTACATACACAAAAGCTGACCCTAGAATGGAATAAACATTCGCTCAACATTCCTAGACAGACAGGACAATGGTAATTGTGATGATAAACAAGATTACAGTCTAAACACGGCAGATAATGGGGAACTGTTTGCCTGCCAAACCAGATTAACAATCTACTCAAATATAAACAGATATTAACACATTACTGAGAGCAATTCTATCAGCAGATAACAAGATACACATGGACCATACGTCATGGACATACAGAGAGAAGCCAGAGGAAAAACTCTGTTCTCCCAACATGGAGAGTAAGCGGATTTATAAACTTATCAGTAATGCAAATCAGCAACACATCCGACAGCCAGGTTTGCCTTCATCGTCACTAGGGGGGGGAAGGTTTGCCCTTGCAGCTGGCGAAGCATCTGGTCAACGTGCAGCGAGAAACACACTTTATGTTTTATTTGTGATAGAAAAAGGCGGTCAGGAGGAGAAGTCTCATACCTGAGAGTGGACTCATTCTCAGGTGTATGTTTAACCAATTGAGGCTCCTGCATGACTGCGACAGCTTCCCAGCCATGATGTTGACCAAGATGAAGACTTTTTCGGTGATGTATTGATTCCTTGTATTCTAATATTAGGTTTTGAGTTACTATTGCTATTAATCAGAATCTAATATCATTCACGCTTTATTATTGTATACCAGAAGCTAATATCATTTACACTTATATAACCATTATTGCTAGCCAGAGTTTAACCCTTTCACGGTGGGCAGGTACTAGTATGTCCCGCTAGCCGGCTGCTGTAGCGGGCCCTCCTTCAGCCTGCCCATGCAGCGGCCACGCGTCGTGCATCATTGGCTGTTGGGGGACAGCCTGAATCAGGCCGTCCTGCAGCAGTAAATGGAGCGCAGCGTGCGCCAGCTAGTGGGTGGGGTTGGAGCAGGCCCATTGAAGTCAGCGGGGCATGCTATGCCGCCCCGCGGCTTCAAGGCCCACCTGCCGCAGGGACGGCATAGTACTCCTTACGGCGGGAAAGGGTTAATACGATCTAAGTTTATGTTATTGTTCATTCGTATTTTCCTTCGGTGAGGCTTTGATTAATGTGTAGTGATGTGTGTTAGTTCCACGTGTAAATATCTTGTTGTGATGCTTTGATATGTGATTTCCTACAGTGAACTTGATTGATTGACATATGTGATGATGTGAGCGCATCTATGAAGAATTTCTGCAGTGATGGTTTCCAGAGCTGTCTTCTCACGTGTGATAGTCAAGTTTCATATAAAGCATTTGTAGCGCTGTGTTTAAATTTGTCCTTCTGCAATTAAACAGTGTTGCCACTAGGGGGAGCCAGTGTATAATATATTAAAGAGATTATGCTGGATTTAAGAACTACACCTCCCAGAGATCTCTGCGAAGGAGACAGGAAGTGGGCGATCGCGCCAAGGGAGACATCCGAAGCCTCGTGCAAGATAAGAGAGAGCAAGTAGAGCGACGGAAAGAGCAGGATGCACGCAGGACACTGTCAGGGATTGCAACCAGGCCGGAGTGTGGACGCTGCCATATTCGGTGCTGGAGATCGGGGACGGAGATTGTGCTGTCACCTACTGCCTTTTACTAAGCAACCAGAAGGACCACCAAGTTCCAGCAGGACCCCGAGGGAGGAGGCTGCGAGGATCGATTGGGAGTGCAGGCGGCGGATCGATTTCGGTAGCAGAGAAGGGCGATCGGGAGAGCGGATTCATTGGCACTGGGTTCCAGTTGCGGAGAGAGATCCTTGGTCGAGCCATCGGATCTGGACACTTTGTTCATCGGATGGGTGAGAGGCCTCAAGGCCTACGGTTCCGAAACGAAAGTGCGCACTTGGTTAATTGATTCAATCCACAGGGCCCCAACGTTGACTAGTCGAAGATAATTTTGCTCATTCACTGGCCAGGTGAATATAGTACCCGGGTACCCTAAGACACTATCTTTTGAGCCATTTTGAACGGGACTTAAACTCGCAAACTGAGGGGTATTAACCGTTTCTTTTCCGCCGCGTGTTTTTTCCCGGGCTGCGCAGTCCTGTTATTTCTCTCAACGTACATGTGTATTATATGCCACTTTATTGATCTAGTAAAGTATATAACTTAGAAAATTCCCAACAGTGCTGGTGTATAGTGATTCCTAGTGCGGTGAAACTATCCTGGGTTTATTCAATGGCTCCTCCGGGGGTGAGCGCTACATTATTTATGTTGTAATGGTTTGCAGAAATGCCTTTGGGTTTGTTATGTAAATGCCTAATATTTTCAGTAATATACATATTGCCTATACTATTGTCAATTATTATTATTATTATTCTTTATTTATAAAGCGCCAGCATGTTCCGCAGCGCAGTACAATAAGCACAGTATAGACAGGGTTACAATACATTGAACAACATTTGACAAACAGTACAGGAGGAGATGAGGGCCCTATTCCCGTAGGAACTCACAATCTGGGAGGGTTGGGGTTGGAAACAGGAGGAGAGGACTGTAAGGTGAGAGTGATTGATGGTTGTGTCAGTGAGTTGGGTGGTAGGCTTCCCTAAATAGGAACCTTTTAAGGGAGCGTTTGAAGGAAGAGAAGTTAGGGGAAAGTCTGACAGTACGAGGGAGAGCGTTCCAGAGAGTGGGGGCTGCGCGTGAGAAATCCTGCAGTCTATCATGGGAAGAGGTGATGCGGGGAGAAGCTAGTCGCAGGTCACTGTCAATAAAGCTACTCTTTTGCTTTAACACAAATCGGCTTTGTGTCCTGCTGATTAGGCAAAACAACACCCTCTGTCCCTTTCTCTCCTAATGTCCCTCTTTTTAGGGGCTCCTCCATATATTCAGGGTGTGTGTGGGTGTCATTTTAGGGTCTCCCCCATATATTCAGGGTGTGGGTGTATTTTATGGGGTTCCTTCATATATTCAGGGTGTGTGGGTGTCTTTTTAGGGGTTCCTCCATATATTCAGGGTGTGCGGGTGTCTTTTTAGGGGCTCCTCCATATATTCAGGGTGTGCGGGTGTCTTTTTTGGGGCTCCTCCATATATTCAAGGTGTGTGGGTGTCTTTTTAGGGGCTCTTCCATATATTCAAGGTGTGCGGGTGTCTTTGCTTGCAATTTTGCATTTTGGCTTTTCAAGGAGTTCTAATGTAGTGGTTTTGGTGTGGGCTCATGTGTAGATGTTTTGATGATCGATCTGGGCAGGGTGGGTGATGGGTGGATCTCTTTCTAGGTCTGGGCAGCACAATGTCTCGGGCCAGCCCTGTGATGTCGGTAGAGCTGGGTTTTGGTTTAGCTTCAGAGTCACGTCATGATGACCCTTTGATGGTGAACTAAGCTTTCCCCATTTAGTCTCAGGAGCAATTGTTCATCAAGGTGTGGCAAAGAATGTACATTAATCATCAGGAAACTACCTCCAGACCTTGAAAGGAGATAACATGTGGTGTTTGTGTTATGTCCCTGCGATGTGAGATTAATTCAGTAATTATCTAGTGAAAAAAAGAAACGTCTCCCAGCAACAGGTGGAGGCTAAGGTGATCTACCCTGGAATCCGTCCCGGAGACAAAATTGGGAGTAAATGGCCGCATATAGGATCTATAATGATGGTCAGGTCTAGGTTTGGCAATGTTATGTACCCAAAAATTGAGGTCATGTGACTCCCTGAATATACTTTTCCCATCAATGTTTTTTTTTTCTCCCCTGATGGCACAGCGGGCATATTCCAAGATGGCAATGCCAGGATTCATCGGGCTCAAATTGTGCAAGAGTGGTTCAGGGAGCACGAGACATCATTTTCACACATGGATTGGCCACCGCACAGTCCAGACCTTAACCCCATTGTGGTTAATCTTTGGGATAATGTACTGGAGATGACTTTACACAGCGCTGCGACTCTCCCATCATCAATACAAGATCTTGACCACAAATTAATACCACTCTGGACACAAACAAATGCTGTGACATTGCATGAGCTTATCGACACAATGCGGCGGAGAATGCGGGCTGCAACCACAGCAAAAGGCGACACAACCACATATTACAGTGTATGACTTTTTTTTTGGCCGGGCAGGGTATAATATCTCAGTTTGACCAATGTAATATCTCAGTTTCTGATAGGGATCTTTCTCCATACTACTTGATTCCGACTCCGACCGCGTGCCGTATAACTGTGTTTAAGCTAATCACGCAGTCTTTTCTTGTGACACACTTGGGAGCTCATCACCATAGAGGGTGCACCTCCCCAGCAACTCCGTCACGCTCGCTTCCCGGCTGGCATGTTGGCATTCTCTGAATAATAGGGGTGGAGGGACCTGTGGGATGTCTCCTTCACTCTCTCGCCTGCCAACCAAGCCTCAGCACAGTGCTGCAGCTACGCTTGCCTTTGTAAGGTCGTCACCTAATGGCCAACCATTGTAATGGCGACTAAAAAACAGTCGCCGGAGTTTAAAAAGGTCGAATGCATAAATACTCATGAGCACCTTCAAGCAATGGTAATACTGTTGTTTGAAGCAAAATTCGGTGTAGTTGGTAACCTTATCTCCATTTATACATTTTGTTTTTACTAACCTGCGCCGATACTGTATTTCACTGTAGTTTTAACCTGTCAATGACCTGCTCTGCTCACCTGTCTCTGAATACCAAAGGTCGAGGTAGAGGAAATGCAATTATTGTGGCTGTCATATATGAGCTACCTGAGCAGGTAAATGGTAACCGTGAGAAGGTAGATAAGGATATTGCCATAAACATTAACCTGAAGTGATATCTTGTGACCTGTCGAGTCATCCGGTTTTCTCTTTGTCCTCCCAATCACAAAGGCAGCCCTGGCAGCTGTCACTCGTTTTCCGGAAGGACAAAGGGAAAATGCACTGCGAGGACCTGTCAAATAGCACTGGTGGTGTATAACTAGTTATAATCAAGGTTTTTAAACCAATATACTGTACATGTGCTAATGCGTAGCTCGTGTGATGCAGCCCTGTCCAGCCGCGCATGCATGCCAGGATGACTCACCCCCTTTTGGGGAGTAAATGCAGTCAGCGACGCAAATCGCATCACGGGCGCGTTCACATCTGCCCGCGCCTCCTGTGCTCCCGATCTCAGACCTGCCGAAGTTGCCTGGTTTGGATTTTTTATTTTGTTGGAGGAACTGTGTGATTGATTTAAAGGGACACTCTAAGCAACATGACCACCTAAGCTATTTTAGGTGGTCATGATGCCCGGAGTATCCTGCCCTCTGTCCCCCCTCCCTCCGCTCAGCGGTTCAGCAGAAAATGCTGAAAACAGCTGAGAGAGACGGAGGACTTTACTCCGCCCTCCCAGCTGTCAGTCAGCAGAGCGGGAATCATATTTCCCGCTTCTGCCGACTTTTGCCGAATAGGAGACGTCATCGCACTTTCAGCATGATGACGTCTCCAACTCACCGCAGAAGCTGGCGGCTCCCTCTGAGGGTTAGTGTTGCGCGCATCCTCTTGCGTGCAACACTAATCCTCAGAGGGAGCCGGGAGGAAGCCTGCCGATTGGCTGGCTTACGTGAGAGGCGCGCATGCGCGCTTCTCACGTAAACCAGAAGGCAAGTCGGATGGAAGAAGAACGGGAGCGGAAGAGGAGGGAGGTGAGTATAAAAAAAAAAAAACACCGCTGGAAACAAGAGGATTTTAGGGTAAGTATTACAGTTACAAAAACAAAAACAAAAAATAACGATTTATTAACGGAATAGGGATAGGTTAGGATTAAAAAACGGGGGGTGGTGATTTTTTTATTAGAGTGTTCCTTTAAATGCATATTAAATCGAGAGGGAAGAGAAGGAGACGAGAAGAAAAAACAATACAAAGCTCCAGGAAGAAGCACGGGAACGAAAGAAAACACAGATATTATGAGGTTTTAGGCCGGCGTCAGACGAACGCAGTGATCACGTCCGTGTTGCCACACAGTTTAACGTCCGTCATAGCATAGAATCATGATCAATAGAGAACCACACGCGAAGTACGGGTGCGCACCGAACTACGCACGCACAATGCACGTGGCAAACGGACGCAAGTTAGGCAAGAATGTAAAACCACTTCCACGGACGCGCAGAGTGCGCCACGTCCGCGTAGCATTCTGTGTGAGTGATGAGATGTCAGACGCAGAGCATTTGCGACGTCCAGCACCTTGACGCACAAAATGTCTTTTTATATCCTTTTCAAATTTTTATCATTTTTCATAATATTTTTATTTCCCGTAATTCCCTTTTTTTTCTACGTCCGTCAAGAAAAACGGATTGTGTGGTGTCTACAGTATCTTCCGTCAGTACGTCTGTCCGTTATGCACGCACGCAGAGTGCGCTCAGACTGCGTTCGTCTGACTCTAGCCTAAGGCTAGGGTCAAACGAACGCATTATTTGCAGCGACCGTCAAAAAGTGTGTACGAACGCATTGACGTATTTTTTTTTGCGCGAAAACGGTCAGACGACGCACATTTTCATGCGTGATTTTTTACGGATCTTCAATAAAACTCTTTTTGCGTCTGGACGTTATGTAGGCTGGACATTAGCAGCGTCTGACGTCTCCTAATCACGCACACACGCCGCTATGCCGCAGCTGCGCACTCAGTACGTCAGTACTAGCGGTTCTGCGTCCTCGAAAAAAATGCGTTAATTTTCCACTTGCGTTGAGCGGCCGGACTTTCGAGCGGCCGTACTTCGTATATTGGCCATTATTGCCTGTCATTTGCTGCTACTGTGGCCGTGATAAAATGCGCCTAAACGCACGTTAAAAATGCGTTAGTCTGACCCCAGCCTCAATCGTAACAGTTATTCAAAGAGCTCTGACTTGGCCACCGAATTTCACCCAACAGTGATTTTTTTTCCCCCCATACGGTGCAATTTCGTGGCCATTCGGCTGTTAAAAAAGCTGTCAAATCGCCAAATATTGTCGAATTGCCAGTGAAATATAGTGTCTGTTCGACGGCAGTGAAATCCCATATAGAGGAGCAATGGTTAATCTATTCAGACACCGAACAGCAGTGAAAAGTTGCCGAAATGCCCTGATGTTTGGGGTTTTAATTTGTCAGGTTTATTAGAAACATAGAAACATAGAAAAATGTCGGCAGATAAGAACCTTTCGGCCCATCTAGTCTGCCCAATTACATGGATACTTTACCTGGATTTATCTTTTGTTTAGGATAGCCTTATGCCTATCCCATGCTTGCTTAAATTCAATTACTGTTTTGGCCTCTACCACTTCAACTGGAAGACTGTTCCATGTATCCACCACCCTCTCAGTAAAATAATGCTTCCTGATGTTACTTTTAAACCTTTGCCCCTCTAATCTAAGACTATGTCCTCTTGTTTTGCTACTTTGTTTCCTTTTAAATATACTCCCTTCCTCTACCTTGTGGATTCCCTTTACGTATTTAAATGTTTCTATCATATCTCCTCTGTCTCGTCTTTTTTCCAAGCTGTACATGTTAAGATCATTAAGCCTTTCCTGGTAACTTTTCTCCTTCAAGCCGTACACCATTTTAGTAGCCTTTCTCTGAACTCTCTCTAAGATGTCTATATCCTTCTGGAGATACGGTCTCCAGTACTGCACACAGTACTCCAAGTGAGGTCTCACCAGTGCTCTGTACAGTGGCATGAGCACTTCCCTTTTCCTACTGCCTTATTCAGGTGAATCCCATAGCTTTCAATGTAATAAAAAGTCCCCTTGTCTTATAAAAAATGTAACCGTTTATTCTTTTCTTTGCAGCAAAAAGTCTCTTTATTTATCTGATTATTTTTTTTTAAAGCATTTTTCTGGATTTTTTTGGGTGATATTTCAGTGCTCTGTGAATAACCCTTTAAGGTCCCCGAGGAGATCCAGGGCATTTAAGGCCTTGTTCACAACAAATGCAGAGCAGATCTGCTCAGGTTTCTGCACACGCACGCTAGTCGTTTTGACTCGTTTTTGATAAGGAGGAGTGGTGGGGGGAAGGGGGGTGAATGGAATATTGCGTTTGAGGAACTACTAGTGTATTAACAACCACGCCATTCACATTGAAGTACTCATTACAGCTCTCCTTACCAGTAGAGGACATATCCTCATATCCTGGGAACACTCTTCCTGCTGTCGAACTCCACTGATCAGCCTTCTTCCTAATGTTCTTGTATTGAAAATGCCTGCTGTCATACAGCTCAGGGCACTCTTCCACCATACTAATGAATTTATCTGGGTCACAAAACTTGTCCACCATTGTTCCTTTGCTCTCCAGATCACAAGGTCACCTTTTTCCACAGACAGGAAGTGACCAAGGAAGATTAAGTCATGACAGATGACCGTAGAGTTTTTTTTCCTTTATGGTTAGTTTTATTGCATTGAATTGCGTTGCATTTTTGACGCGGTTTTGATGCGTTTTTGATGCATTCCAGAGCAGGTCCAGAGCAGGTAAAATAGGGCTCGCTGCAGTTTTTCCACCTGCTGTGGACCTGCACGCTGCAATGTGAACTGGAGCAAAAAATACTAGGGATGCACCGATACCACTTTTTTAAGACCGAGTACGAGTACCGATACTTTTTAAAAGTACTCACCGATACCGAGTACCGATACTTTTATTTAATGTCATGTGACGCTTTCCAATAGGAACAGACCTCATAAAAATTTATATGAGATTGACCGCAGCTCCCATGGATTTGCCCCCAGGTCTCATGGATTTGCCCCCAGCTCACATGGGTTTGCCCCAGCTCACATGGATTTGCCCCCAGGTCTCATGGATTTGCCCCCAGTTCACATGGATTTGCCCCAGCTCTGATGGATATGTCCCCCAGGTCTCATGGATTTGCCCCCAGGTCTCATGGATTGGCCCCCAGGTCTCATGGATTTGCCCCCAGGTCTCATGGATTGGCCCCCAGGTCTCATGGATTTGCCCCAGGTCTCATGGATTTGCCCCAGGTCTCATGGATTGGCCCCAGGTCTCATGGATTGGCCCCAGGTCTCATGGATTTGCCCCCAGGTCTCATGGATTGGCCCCAGGTCTCATGGATTTGCCCCAGGTCTCATGGATTGGCCCCCAGGTCTCATGGATTTGCCCCCAGGTCTCATGGATTTGCCCCCAGGTCTCATGGATTGGCCCCAGGTCTCATGGATTGGCCCCCATGTCTCATGGATTGCCCCCAGGTCTCATGGATTTGCCCCCAGGTCTCATGGATTTGCCCCAGGTCTCATGGATTGGCCCCCAGGTCTCATGGATTTGCCCCAGGTCTCATGGATTTGCCCCCAGGTCTCATGGATTTGCCCCAGGTCTCATGGATTGACCCCCAGGTCTCATGGATTTGCCCCCAGGTCTCATGGATTTGCCCCCAGGTCTCATGGATTGGCCCCCAGGTCTCATGGATTGGCCCCCAGGTCTCATGGATTGGCCCCAGGTCTCATGGATTTGCCCCAGGTCTCATGGATTGGCCCCCAGGTCTCATGGATTTGCCCCAGCTCGAACGCTGGCCGTGTGCATGTAAAGCACGTGGCCAGCGTTCCCCTCCGGCGCGCCAAATACTCACCCTTCCTGAAGTTCCGGTCGCTGGGCAGTGATGCGGTCACGTGGCCGCCGGGCGCATCTGTGACGCTGCCTCCAGCCGAGAGGCAGCGTCACAGGAGCGCCCAGTGGCCGCGGGAACGCATCACTGCCCAGCGACCGGAACTTCAGGAAGGGTGAGTATTTGGCGCGCCGGAGGGGAACGCTGGCCGCGTGCTTTACATGCACGCGGCCAGCTTCCCCAGCCCCGCGGATACCGGCAAGCCGGCCCAGCGCCGGCTTCCGGTATCGGCGGGATGTATCGGGCCGTTTGCACGAGTAACAAGTAGTCGTGCAAACGGCAATATCGGCCCCGATACCGATACTAGTATCGGTATCGGTGCATCCCTAAAAAATACCATTGGAATACATTGGACGCAGTTTTGATCCAGTCTGCACCTGCTCCGCGCTTGGTGTGAACAAGGCCTAAAGCTTTATTTTAGGTTGTGACATCATCAGAAAAGTCCAGTAAAAGCCTGGTTCACCGGCCCCTGCCTCCAGCGACATTCTCTAAAATGCCAGGCTCAATTTCTGGCCATTTAAACTACATAGTTACACAGGCTGAAAAAAGACGTGCATCCATCAAGTCCAGCCTTTCACACATCACCCAGGGTCGGATTAACATAGGGGCTATTGGAGCAGCAGCTCCAGGCCCATGCCCCATAATGGGCTCGGATAAAGGATAACTATGGGGGTTATTCAGAGAGAGGTGAAAACCAGGAGAATAACTGGAGAAATTAACAAACTAGACCAAACAGCCGATTTGGAAAGTGAGATAAATGGGAGAATTTTTCTGGTTTGGCTATTTTGACCTAGAATTTTCAGTTATTCTCCTGCTTTTCACATCTCTCTGAATAACCCTGTATGTCTGCATTGATCACATTTGGACCCCTGTATCTCTGACTCCATGTATGCTACAGAGTCATGTGAGGTATCACTGGAACGACCAGAACATGACCTTTCCAATGATACCAAATCTGACCAGGTCTTATGTAACAATAACAATTAAATATTTCCTTTTTTTCTTTCTAACACAGCAATATTGTTCAGTTTTCAAATATAAAGTGAACAATGATGCTGCACTAACTCACCATCCCATTTCTCATGTCACCAACAAGTGTGGAGGCGATGGCACAATGTGTTAATATTTATTTTATTTATTTATTTATAAAGAATTTTACCAGGATGGATACAAAGAGATTTCTCTTGTTTCAGTATGTTCTGGGTTCAAGAACATTGAATTGTTACGTGTTACAGAAATACAAAGTAATAAAATGCAAGATATTAAAAAAACACAAATATACAGACTAACCCAGAAAATAAATATGAAGGAAACATACAGGGTTATTCAGAGAGCGTGAAAAGCAGGAGAATGACTGGAGAATGATAAATTCTGGGTCAAAATAGCCGATTTGGAAAGTGAGATGAAAGGGAGAATTTTTCTGGTTTGGCTATTTTGACCTCGAATTTTTCATTCTCCTGCTTTTCACCTCTCTCTGAATAACCCTGATAGTCACTGTGTTACATGTTTCTGTATATAGTTACTATGTTACATGTTTACAGGTGCATTCTGTATATAGTCACTGTGTTACATGTTTACAGGTGCATTCTGTATATAGTCACTGTTACATGTTTACAGGTGCATTCTGTATATAGTCACTATGTTACATGTTTACAGGTGCATTCTGTATATAGTCACTGTGTTACATGTTTACAGGTGCATTCTGTATATAGTCACTGTGTTACATGTTTACAGGTGCATTCTGTATATAGTCACTGTTACATGTTTACAGGTGCATTCTGTATATAGTCACTGTTACATGTTTACAGGTGCATTCTGTATATAGTCACTGTGTTACATGTTTACAGGTGCATTCTGTATATAGTCACTGTGTTACATGTTTACAGGTGCATTCTGTATATAGTCACTGTGTTACATGTTTACAGGTGCATTCTGTATATAGTCACTATGTTACATATTTACAGGCGCATTCTGTATATAGTCACTGTGTTACATGTTTACAGGTGCATTCTGTATATAGTCACTGTTACATGTTTACAGGTGCATTCTGTATATAGTCACTGTGTTACATGTTTACAGGTGCATTCTGTATATAGTCACTGTGTTACATGTTTACAGGTGCATTCTGTATATAGTCACTGTGTTACATGTTTACAGGTGCATTCTGTATATAGTCACTGTGTTACATGTTTACAGGTGCATTCTGTATATAGTCACTGTGTTACATGTTTACAGGTGCATTCTGTATATAGTCACTATGTTACATATTTACAGGCGCATTCTGTATATCGTCACTGTGTTACATGTTTACAGGCGCATTCTGTATATAGTCACTGTGTTACATGTTTACAGGCGCATTCTGTATATAGTCACTGTGTACATGTTTCTGTATATAGTCACTATGTTACATGTTTACAGGTGCATTGTATATAGTCACTGTGTTACATGTTTCTGTATATAGTCACTGTGTTACATGTTTACAGGTGCATTTTGTATGCAGTCACTGTGTTACATGTTTACAGGCGCATTCTGTATATAG
This sequence comes from Leptobrachium leishanense, assembly GCA_009667805.1. Lineage (NCBI taxonomy): Eukaryota > Metazoa > Chordata > Amphibia > Anura > Megophryidae > Leptobrachium > Leptobrachium leishanense. The sequence continues at coordinate 448,038,240 of CM019064.1, forward strand.
TCACTGTGTTACATGTTTACAGGCGCATTCTGTATATAGTCACTGTGTTACATGTTTACAGGCGCATTCTGTATATAGTCACTGTGTTACATGTTTACAGGCGCATTCTGTATATAGTCACTGTGTTACATGTTTCTGTATATAGTCACTATGTTACATGTTTACAGGTGCATTCTGTATATAGTCACTGTGTTACATGTTTACAGGTGCATTCTGTATATAGTCACTGTGTTACATGTTTACAGGCGCATTCTGTATATAGTCACTGTGTTACATGTTTACAGGCGCATTCTGTATATAGTCACTGTTACATGTTTACAGGTGCATTCTTTCCATTCACCTTTCCATTCACGAGGAGCAGACAGATGTTCCCCCCGGGCTGGTTTGCCCCCAACCTTTGATCCCACCGGAGATGGAGGACACCATCCTCCCGCAAGACGACACTGTGTCAGTGTCTATCCCCCCAGCTGAAGTGCTGGCGACGGGGCAGAGCGCCGATGCCCTCTGCCCACCTTTCATAATGGTCACATTGGACCCAGGAGAGGATCCCCCCGGGCTGGTTTTCCCACAGCCCATGACCCCACCAGAGATGGAGGATGCCATCCTCCTGCCAGAAGACACTTTGTCAGTGTCTATCCCCCCAGCTGAAGCGCTGGCGACAGGGCAGAGCGCCGCTGGCCTCTGCCCACTCCCCAAGTTGCACCAAGATGACCCGAGCAAGGATCTCCACAGGCTGCCGGCCCAGCAACGAATGACCCCACCGAGAATGGAGGACACCATTCTCCCGCCCGGAGACACGTCCCCAGCATCTACCCCTCCAGCGGAAGCGCTGGCAACAGGGCAGAGCGCTGCTGGCCTCTGCCCACCTTTTTCAGTCCGCACAGAAGATTTCGGTGAGGACTCCCAGGGGCTGCCGGCCCCGCAGCCGACGACCCTACCCCGACTGGAGGTAAACTGTTTCCCGTATATTACACCCGTCCCCCCAGCAGAAGAGCTGGCAACGGGGCAGAGTGCCGCTGGCCTCTGCCCACCAGAGCCAGTGTGATAGGCTCCTGCTCGGGTTTTTCCGTGGTTTTCGGTGGGTTAATCCAGATGTTTTTGCGGTTTTCGGCGTGCATTCGCCGGGTTTTACGGTTAGTTTTCGTCGGGTTTGCGGCAGCCTTTCCCTGCAATTTGGGGACCCTGTGGTGCTTGCTGAATACACAGAAGGTTTGCCGAAATGGGAGTGGCAAAACAAACCGTATTGAAGAGCACAAAAAGTCACCGAACGTGCGGTGACTTTCGATTCTCTTTGAATTACCCTGTATGTTACATGTTTACAGGCGCATTCTGTATATAGTCACTGTGTTACATGTTTACAGGCGCATTCTGTATATAGTCACTGTGTTACATGTTTACAGGTGCATTCTGTATATAGTCACTGTGTTACATGTTTACAGGCGCATTCTGTATATAGTCACTGTGTTACATGTTTACAGGTGCATTCTGTATATAGTTACATGTTTACAGGTGCATTCTGTATATAGTCACTGTGTTACATGTTTACAGGTGCATTCTGTATATAGTCACTGTGTTACATGTTTACAGGTGCATTCTGTATATAGTCACTGTGTTACATGTTTACAGGTTCATTCTGTATATAGTCACTGTGTTATATGTTTACAGGTGCATTCTGTATATAGTCACTGTGTTACATGTTTACAGGCGCATTCTGTATATAGTCACTGTGTTACATGTTTACAGGTGCATTCTGTATATAGTTACATGTTTACAGGTGCATTCTGTATATAGTCACTGTGTTACATGTTTACAGGTGCATTCTGTATATAGTCACTATGTTACATGTTTACAGGTGCATTCTGTATATAGTCACTGTGTTACATGTTTACAGGTGCATTCTGTATATAGTCACTGTGTTACATGTTTACAGGTTCATTCTGTATATAGTCACTGTGTTATATGTTTACAGGTGCATTCTGTATATAGTCACTGTGTTACATGTTTACAGGCGCATTCTGTATATAGTCACTGTGTTACATGTTTACAGGCGCATTCTGTATATAGTCACTGTGTTACATGTTTACAGGTGCATTCTGTATATAGTCACTGTGTTACATGTTTACAGGTGCATTCTGTATATAGTCACTGTGTTACATATTTACAGGTGCATTCTGTATATAGTCACTATGTTACATGTTTACAGGTGCATTCTGTATATAGTCACTGTGTTACATGTTTACAGGTGCATTCTGTATATAGTCACTGTGTTACATGTTTACAGGTTCATTCTGTATATAGTCACTGTGTTATATGTTTACAGGTGCATTCTGTATATAGTCACTATGTTACATGTTTACAAGTGCATTCTGTATATAGTCACCGTGTTACATATTTACAGGTGCATTCTGTATATAGTCACTGTGTTACATGTTTACAGGTGCATTCTGTATATAGTCATCGTGTTACATGTTTACAGGCGGATTCTGTATATAGTCACTGTGTTACATGTTTACAGGCGCATTCTGTATATAGTCACTGTGTTACATGTTTACAGGTGCATTCTGTATATAGTCACTGTGTTACATGTTTACAGGTGCATTCTGTATATAGTCACTGTGTTACATGTTTACAGGTGCATTCTGTATATAGTCACTGTGTTACAATGTTTACAGGTGCATTCTGTATATAGTCACTGTGTTACATGTTTACAGGTGCATTCGTATATAGTCACTGTGTTACATGTTTACAGGTGCATTCTGTATATAGTCACTGTGTTACATGTTTACAGGTGCATTCTGTATATAGTCACTGTGTTACATTTTTACAGGAGCATTCTGTATATAGTCACTGTGTTACATGTTTACAGGTGCATTCTGTATATAGTCACTGTGTTACATGTTTACAGGCGCATTCTGTATATAGTCACTGTGTTACATGTTTACAGGTGCATTCTGTATATAGTCACTATGTTACATGTTTACAGGTTCATTCTGTATATAGTCACTGTGTTACATGTTTACAGGTTCATTCTGTATATAGTCACTGTGTTACATGTTTACAGGTGCATTCTGTATATAGTCACTGTGTTACATGTTTACAGGTGCATTCTGTATATAGTCACTATGTTACATGTTTACAGGTGCATTCTGTATATAGTCACTATGTTACATGTTTACTTGCGCATTCTGTATATAGTCACTATGTTACATGTTTACAGGTGCATTCTGTATATAGTCACTGTGTTACATGTTTACAGGTGCATTCTGTATATAGTCACTGTGTTACATGTTTACAGGTGCATTCTGTATATAGTCACTGTGTTACATGTTTACAGGTGCATTCTGTAATATAGTCACTGTGTTACATGTTTACAGGTGCATTCTGTATATAGTCACTGTGTTACATGTTTACAGGTGCATTCTGTATATAGTCACTGTGTTACATGTTTACAGGTGCATTCTGTATATAGTCACTGTGTTACATGTTTACAGGTGCATTCTGTATATAGTCACTGTGTTACATTTTTACAGGAGCATTCTGTATATAGTCACTGTGTTACATGTTTACAGGTGCATTCTGTATATAGTCACTGTGTTACATGTTTACAGGTGCATTCTGTATATAGTCACTATGTTACATGTTTACTTGCGCATTCTGTATATAGTCACTGTGTTACATGTTTACAGGTGCATTCTGTATATAGTCACTGTGTTACATGTTTACAGGTGCATTCTGTATATAGTCACTGTGTTACATGTTTACAGGTGCATTCTGTATATAGTCACTGTGTTACATTTTTACAGGAGCATTCTGTATATAGTCACTGTGTTACATGTTTACAGGTGCATTCTGTATATAGTCACTGTGTTACATGTTTACAGGTTCATTCTGTATATAGTCACTATGTTACATGTTTACAGGTGCATTCTGTATATAGTCACTGTGTTACATGTTTACAGGTTCATTCTGTATATAGTCACTGTGTTACATGTTTACAGGTGCATTCTGTATATAGTCACTGTGTTACATGTTTACAGGTGCATTCTGTATATAGTCACTGTGTTACATGTTTACAGGTGCATTCTGTATATAGTCACTATGTTACATGTTTACTTGCGCATTCTGTATATAGTCACTATGTTACATGTTTACTGGTGCATTCTGTATATAGTCACTGTGTTACATGTTTACAGGTGCATTCTGTGTTGAGGTATGTTAATAGGGAGCTCTTGAGTGACTTTAGACTGGAGGAAGATGTGATGGCGTCTGGGAGGTTATTCCAAAATTGCTGCGCTCTGTAGGAAAATGAGGATCGAGCCACTTTCTTTTTGTATTGTGGTATTGTAAGTAAGGTACAGGTCCTGGATCGGAGGTTATAGGATGACGGAACTGCTGGGGGACGCAGCCTAATAACGGTATATAGTTTATAAAGTTATCAGATTCCTCTAAGGTTAGAGTCAGACGAAAGCAGTCTGAGCGCTCTCTGCGTGCGTGCATAACGGACAGATGTACTGACGGAAGATACTGTAGACACACACGGTCCGTTTTTGTTGACGGACATAGCGAAAAAGGGAACTATGGGAAATAAAATTAATATGACAAATGATAAAAATTTGAAAAGCCATTGTGTGCGTCAAGGTGCTGGACGTCGCAAATGCGCTCCGTCTGACTTTGTGTCATCACTCACACAGAACGCTGTGCGGATGTGGCGCACTCTGCACGTCCGTAATAGAGGTTTTACGTTCTTGCCTAAATTGCGTCCGTTGCCATCTGCGTGGTGCGTGCGCACTGTGTGGGTCTCTATTGATCATGATTCTATGCTACGTCGCAAATGCGCTGCGCCTGACATCTCATCACATCTCATCACTCACACAGAACTCTACGCGGATGTGGTGAACTCTGCGCGTCCATGGTAGCAGTTTTACGTTCTTGCCTAACTTGCATCCGTTTGCCACGTGCGTTGTGCATGTGCAGTTCGGTGCGCACGTACTTCGCGTGTGGGTCTCTATGATCGTGATTCTATGCTACGACGGATGTTAAACTGTGCGGCAACACGACGTGATCACTGCGTTCGTCTGACACAGGTCTGAGGCCCCATATATATTTAAATAAAGTTATCAGAGCGCTCTAAGGTGCCGTATATAATTATATAAAGTTATATAAAGTTATCAGATCCCTATAATGCCCCGTATATATATTTATATAAAGGTATCAGATCCCCTCTAAGACCCCGAAGAAATGTGACTCTACATATTGATCTGCACTAGTGATGAGCCGAACACCCCCGTGTTCGGTTCACACTCAAACTCGAACAATTTCAAAAGTTCGAGTTCGAACTCGAACCGAACTCAATGCAAGTCAATGGGAATCGAAAATTCGGTTTTTAGATTGCCCTCCAAGAGGGCATATATGCTAGATATTTGCCATAAAAGGTGTATGGGGTCCGGGTAGTGCCCTGGGGGACAGGAAACAAGGACAAAAAGTCTTTTAAAAAAACGTTTTTAAAGGAACAGTGAGTTTTCCGTGAAATAAAGGTTAAGAATAAAAACGAAATTCCTTCAAATATCGTGCCTAGGAGGTCCCCATAACCTGCCCGTGAAGTGGGGGATTTCTAGGATGTATAGAAACACTTAAAAACAAAAAAATGACATTTCAAATGACGGTAAATGGTTTTCTTTAATCTATTTATAAACAACTGCTTGGGGCGGCAGCCTGTATGAAAAGGAGACATTTTAGGACACGCAGAACAAGTTTAGTGATTTTTGGGCTAAATTATGGTGAAACTTATGCAGGCTTTGGATGAAAGTAACAATAGGTGCTTTAAAATTGGGCTTTTAGTGTCGGCAACAGTGCCGTCACACCATAACCCCTCTGTGGTATTGTGGAAGAGTGCAGGGCCACAGGACGCACAGCGTAGCGAAGCAAACATTTTGCAGGCTTGACTTCACTCCGCTCCGCCTCGCAGCGTGTCTACACTACATTACGTTTGCTTCTCACCGCACTGGACAGGAATCCACTAAGGCTAGGGTCAGACTAACGCATCTTTCGCGTTGTCCGTGAAAAAGTGCGTTCGAATGAATGGACGCATTTTTTCACGGAATACGCGATAGCGGTCATACGATGCGCATTTTCGTCCGTGATTTGGTACGGATCATCAATAAAACACTTTTTGTGTCTGGACGTTATGTTGGCCGGACATTAGCAGCGTCTGACGTCTCCTAATCACGCACACACGCCGCTAGCGGACGCAGCGCACTCTGTACGTCAGTACTAGCGGTTTGACGTTCTCGAAAAAATGCGTTCATTTGCCACTTGCGTTGCGCGGCCGCACTTTTGTGCGGCCGTTCTTCATATGCAGCCTGGCATTGGACATCATTTGCTGCTAGCACGGCCGTGATTTAGTGCGGTTAAACGCACGTTAAAACTGCTTTCGTCTGACCTTAGCCTAACTAAATTAAAATGTACACACAAAACTGTTTTATTTTCACAAAGCACATGTTATATAGGCAAAAAAAAGTTTCTACTGAATAAAATACATCAAAAATTACTGTTAATTTAATAGGAATAGTATAAAAATATAAAAAAGGTAACCCCCTCATCATATATATTATAGGGACACGGAGTGCTGTGTATAGAGTAGGGATGCATTGATACACACACAGACATGTATGTATATATCAACACGCAGACCTATATATACGTATATATCAACACGCAGATATATATTCACCCACCCACAGACCTCAGACCATATATATACATACGCACATGGGGGGGTGGCATGTGGACAATCTTAACTAAATGCGCGCCCCCCCCCCCCCATTTGGCTGATCCCTCCAGAAGAAATGTTGAACCCGACAGAGCAGAGAATATATATATTATTCTCTGCTCTATCGGGTTCAACATTTCTTCTGGAGGGATCAGCCAAATGGGGGGGAGGGGGGAAATTAGTTGCCAAATGTGTGTGTAATACAAGTCTGGATATATATATATTTATAAGAATATAGATATATATCTTATCTATATATATATATATATATATATATACAGTCAGGTCCAGAAATATTGGGACATCAACACAATTCTAACATCTTTGACTCTATACACCACCACAATGGAGTTGGAATGAAACAAACACAATGTACTTTAACTGCAGACTGTCAGCTTTAATTTGAGGGTATGTACATCCAACTCAGGTGAACGGTGTAGGACTTACAGCAGTTTGCAGATGTGCCTCCCCCTTGTTAAGGGACCAAAGGTAATGGGACAATTGGCTTCTCAGCTGTTCCATGGCCAGGTGTGTGATATTCCCTCATTACCCAGTTACAATGTGCAGATTAAAGGCCCAGAGTTCATTTCAAGTGTGCTATTTGCATTTGGAATCTGTTGCTGTCAACTCTCAAGATGAGATCCAAAGACCTGTCACTATCAGTGAAGCAAGCCATCATTAGGCTGAAGAAACAAAACAAACCCATCAGAGAGATAGCAAGAACATTAGGCGTGGCCAAAACAACTGTTTGGAACATTTTCAAAAAGAAGGAACGCACCGGTGAGCTTAGCAACACCAAAAAACCAGGGAGACCACGGAAAATAATTGTGGTGGATGACCGAAAAATTCTTTCCCTGGTGAAGAAAAGACCCTTCACAACAGTTGGCCAGATCAAGAACACTCTCCAGGAGGTAGGTGTATGCAGGGCCGCCATCAGGGCATTACGCCCATTACTGCCGTAAGGGGCCCGGGCCCGGTGGGGGCCCGGGCCGCCGGGTCCCGGGGGGAGGATCCCGGGCCCCCGACGGCAGCGGCGTCGCCCTTTAACAGCTCCGGTATCGGACTCGATGAGTCCGAATCCGGAGCTGTGTCCCTGCTGCTGCTGCAGGAGCCGGAGGAGACTGAGACACTGTGTCTCCTCCGGCTCCTGGCAGCTTCACTTCCTGGCTGGGCGGGGCCAAGCAGCGTGTGAGGGGCCTCCCAAGCACGTTGCTTTGGCCCCGCCCCTCCACTCAGTGAAGCTGCGCGCCGGAGCTGGAGGGACCAGGAAGAAGATCAGAAGAAAAGAAGAGAAGAAGATTGAAGAAAAGGTGAAGAAAAGAAGAGCAGAAGAAAAGAAGATAGAAGACAGCGAGTGGTGAGCCAGGGCCCAGACCCTAAGACCCAGAGCCCAGACCCAAGGCCCAGACCCCTAGGCCCAAACCTCTAGGCTCAGACCCAGGGCCCAGACCCTGGGCCCAGACCCCTAGGCCCAGACCTCTAGGCCCAGACCCCTAGGCCCAGACCTCTAGGCTCAGACCCAGGGCCCAGACCCAGACCTCTAGGCCCAGGGCCCAGACCCCCAGACCCTATGGCCCAGACCCCTAGGCCCAAACCCATGGCCCAGACCCTAGGGCCCAGGGCCCAGACCCTTAGGCCCAGACCCCAAGGCCCAGACCCCAAGGCCCAGACCCTAGGGCCCAGGGTCCAGACCCCTAGGCCCAGACCCCTAGGCCCAAACCCATGGCCCAGACCCCTAGGCCCAGACCCCAAGACCCAAACCCAGGGCCCAGACCCTATGGCCCAAACCCATGGCCCAGACATCAAGGCCCAGACCCTAGGGCCCAGACCCTTAGGCCCAGACCCCTAGGCCCAGACCCCAAGGCCCAGGGCCCAGACCCTAGGGCCCTAGGCCCAGACCCCAAGACCCAAACCCAGGGCCCAGACTCCAAGGCCCAAACCCATGGCCCAGACCCCAAGGCCCAGACCCTAGGGCCCAGACCCTTAGGCCCAGACCCCTAGGCCCAGACCCCCTAGGCCCAGACCCCAAGGCCCAGACCCTAGGGCCCAGGGTCCAGACCCCTAGGCCCAGACCCAAGGCCCAGACCCTAGGGCCCAGGGTCCAGACCCCTAGGCCCAGACCCCAAGACCCAAACCCAGGGCCCAGACCCTATGGCCCAAACCCATGGCCCAGACCCCAAGGCCCAGACCCTAGGGCCCAGACCCCTAGGCCCAGACCCCAAGGCCCAGGGCCCAGACCCTAGGGCCCAGGGTCCAGACCCCTAGGCCCAGACCCCAAGACCCAAACCCAGGCCCAGACCCTATGGCCCAAACCCATGGCCCAGACCCCAAGGCCCAGACCCTAGGGCCCAGGGCCCAGACCCTTAGGCCCAGACCCTAGGCCCAGACCCCCTAGGCCCAGACCCCAAGGCCCAGACCCTAGGGCCCAGGGTCCAGACCCCTAGGCCCAGACCCAAGGCCCAGACCCAAGGCCCAGACCCAGGGCCCAGACCCTAGGCCCAGGGTCCAGACCCCTAGGCCCAGGGCCAAGGCCCAGACCCAGGGCAAATGCCCAGGGCCCAGACCCCAAGACCCAAACCAGGGCCCAGACCCTATGGCCCAGACCCAGGGCAAAGGCCCAGGGCCCAGACCCAGGGTCCAGACCCCTAGGCCCAAACCCATGGCCCAGACCCCAAGGCCCAGGACCCAGACCCTAGGGCCCAGACCCAGGGCCCAGACCCAGGGCCCAGACCCCTAAGCCCAAACCCAGGGCCCAGACCCCAAGGCCCAAGGCCCAGACACTAGGGCCCAGACCCCTAGGCCCAGACCCCAAAGCCCAGACCCCAAAGCCCAGACCCCAAGGCCCAGACCCAGGGCCCAGGGTCCAGACCCCTAGGCCAAGGCCCAGACCAGGGCCCAGACCCAGGGCCCAGACCCTAGGGCCCAGGGTCCAGACCCCTAGGCCCAGGGCCAAGGCCCAGACCCAGGGCAAATGCCCAGGGCCAAAGCCAGGGCCCAGACCCTATGGCCCAGACCCAGGGCAAAGGCCCAGGGCCCAGACCCAGGGTCCAGACCCCTAGGCCCAAACCCATGGCCCAGACCCCAAGGCCCAGGACCAGACCCAGGGCCCAGACCCCCTAGACCCAAACCCAGGGCCCAGACCCCAAGGCCCAGACCCAGGGCCCAGACCCCAAGGCCCAGGACCCAGACCCAAGGCCCAAACCCAGGGCCCAGACCCCAAGGCCCAGGACCCAGACCCAAGGCCCAGACACTAGGGCCCAGACACTAGGGCCCAGACCCTGGGCCCAGACCCCTAGGCCCAAACCCAGGGCCAGACCCCCTAGGCCCAAACCCAGGACCCAAGGCCCATACCCAGGGCCCAGACCCCAGGCCCAGACTCAGGGCCCAGACCCCAGACCCAGGGCCCAGACCCAGGGCCCAGACCCTAGGACCCAGACCCCAGAGACCAGGGCCCAGGCTAGACCCCAGGGACCAGACCTCAGGGACCAGACCCCAGGGACCAGACCTCAGGGCCCAGACCCTAGGGCCCAGACCCCAAGGCCCAGACCCTAGGGCCCAGACCCAAGGCCCAGACCCCAGGCCCAGACCCTAGGACCCAGACCCCAAGGCCCAGGGACCAGACTCAGAGACCAGGGCCCAGGTTAGACCCCAGGGACCAGACCCCAAGGCCCAGTCCCAGGGACCAGACCCAGGGCCCAGGCCCAGGCCCAGACCCAAAGGCCATCATACACAGCCCATTTCTGTGAGATTTATTGCTGTGGATTCTGTGATATGTTCAGACACACCGCTCATTACTGTGAGTTTTATTGCTGTGGATACTGTGATAAGCTAATACACACTGCACATTACTGGGAGTTTTATTGCTGTGGTGCTATGTTATGTCTTTTTTTTTTTGAAGGGGGAGAAAAGCTCTTAGAGGTTGAGGGGGGGCCCTGGGGGGCCCCATCGTGAGGTTTAGTAAGGGGCCCCATCATTTCTGATGGCTGCCCTGGGTGTATGTGTGTCAAAGTCAACTATCAAGAGAAGACTTCACCAGAGTGAATACAGAGGGTTCACCACAAGATGTAAACCATTGGTGAGCCTCAAAAACAGGAAGGCCAGATTAGAGTTTGCCAAACAACACCTAACAAAGCCTTCACAGTTCTGGAACAAGATCCTATGGACAGATGAGACCAAGATCAACTTGTACCATAGTGATGGGAAGAGAAGAGTATGGAGAAGGAAAGGAACTGCTCATGATCCTAAGCATACCACCTCATCAGTGAAGCATGGTGGTGGTAGTGTCATGGCGTGGGCATGTATGGCTGCCAATGGAACTGGTTCTCTTGTATTTATTGATAATGTGACTGCTGACAAAAGCAGCTGGATGAATTCTGAAGTGTTTCGGGCAATATTATCTGCTGACATTCAGCCAAATGCTGCAGAACTCATTGGACGGCGCTTCACAGTGCAGATGGACAATGACCCAAAGCATACTGCAAAAGCAACCAAAGGGTTTTTGAAGGGACAGAAGTGGAATGTTATGCAATGGCCAAGTCAATCACCTGACCTGAATCCCACTGAGCATGCATTTCACTTGCTGAAGACAAAACTGAAGGGAAAATGCCCCAAGAACAAGCAGGAACTGAAGACAGTTGCAGTAGAGGCCTGGCAGAGCATCACCAGGGATGAAACCCAGCGTCTGGTGAGGTCTATGCGTTCCAGACTTCAGGCTGTGATTGACTGCAAAGGATTTGCAACCAAGTGTAGCGGTGTGCTAAAAATCTTGCTGTGGCAGTACCTATTTTTGGCCACAAGATGGAGACTATCGCGATCAGAGATACTGGACATTGGGACTACGGTGCCCGGCATGCTTTGCAAGAAGACAGGAAGTGGGTGGGGACTGGACACTTACATCCTCTGCCTCGTGGAGAAGGTTCCAGAGCGCGCCAGGGAAGGGAAGAGAGGAGACGCATTGTATGAGATCACCAGAGGGCCTATGCCAGAGACCCAGAGAGAGCCCAGAGAGACCAAGAGAGACCTGTTGCTGCAGAGAGGATCACCCCAGCTGAGGAGAAGAAGACCCGCCGGAATCCAGGCATTGCTGCAGACCGGAGGAATCGAACGGAGAGCGGGCGGTGAGCTGGATAAGCTGTATGGAGTCAGACAACGGATCGGGCCGCTAGTATCCCCAGTCAAAATCGGGTGGAGAGACGTCCTGGGTCAGCGGAGCCTAAAGCAGTCATCGGATGGGTGAGAGGCCTCCAAGGCTGTTGTATGATTAAAGGACGCTCTGCTGTTTCTCTTAAAGTTTACAGGGCCCCAACTGACTAGTCGAAGACCTTCCTTTAATAAATTCACTGGCCAGTTGAACAGTACCCGGGTACCGCACACACACAGATACGCTTCTTACATTCTGGAACTTAACTTGTACAGGACTCATTTCCTTTTACGAATCGGAACGGGGGTTAAAGGCAAAGATACGTTCCGAATACATTTTTCTCTTTTTCCGCTGCGCGTTTGGCATAATACGAAAGGGATTGTATGTTTGGGGTTTTCGCTACGGGTCCCTTTTTCTGAACTATCAGGAAATTGCATTCTTTTATGTTCGGTCGAGAATATTTTATTTTCCGAAATACGAAGCCTCGTGTTTCGTTTCTTTTCTGCTGCGCGTTTTACCGTAATACGAAAATATTGTAATAATACTTGTGAATATCGTGCTTCAACCTCTGCTCAAGATTTTAGTAAACTATTTAAATGATAAAAACTCACAACTGTGTTGGAGTATATTTATTCCCTAGTGCGGGGAGACTGACCCGTGGTTCATTTTCAGCGGCTCCTCCGGGAGTGAGCGCTACACGTGGGGGCTCGTTTCCGGGATCCAGTCTCTGGAAAAACCGCATCTAAAGGGTTAAATATGGATCCAGACACTGTTGCCGAGTGGTGTGGGGAGCACAGTAGCCAGTCGAAATGTTGTATAGTCATGGATATTCCAGCAGACACTTGGGCTGAAGATCAGATTCTCCAGGCCGTGGCCACGCTAGCACCAGATCATCAGGGGGTTAATTCTGGACATTGAAAAAAACCCAGATACCTCTCACATGTATGTTCTTCTCGAATGGAGAAAGGGTGTTCCGCCATGTTTTCAGGGCACGAGCGTGAAACTGGCTGAAGAGGTGGAAGTCCAACTAATTAAGCCAAGTACGCCACGTGGTGAATCCGCAAGTGTTTCCCGTGCCTAGTCCGTTGGCCATGATTGGGCCTGAATTTATCGTGGCTATTGGAGATCTACTGGCTAAATGTCAGAAAACAAGCCCTCCTCACACTAACTTCGGTTATCGACGGTTAAGAAATTTTACAGGAAACGTACCAACTCCGGCGGGAGAAGAAACTTTGAAGAATGTGTGGAACAGGCGATGCAGGCTCTGGATGAGTGGGATGTCCCTGAGGCCAGAAAAAGCAAAGGATTACCGAGAGCTTAAAGGGACCTGCGTCAGAAGCGGTGAGAAACCTGAAACTGAGCAGAAAAGATTGTACTGCTTTAGATTACTTAAACGTTCTTGAAGAGTTTTTGGACGAACGAAAAGGCGGCCGAACTGGTATATCAGTACGAACACACCTATCAGAGAAGAGGTGAGAGAATGACCGAGTACATGAGGCGCCTGGATAAGATTCTACACCAGATACTCCTGAAGAAAGGGGCCGAACCGGCCGAAGTAGATAAGATCCGAATAAAACAGATCCTGAGGGGCTCTCAACCTTTAGATCCAGTGATGATGCAGCTGAGAAGCAGAGCAGGTAGTCAAGAGTTAAATACCTGGAACTGATTCGAGTTGTGCGAGAGGAAGAGGCTTTTACTAGAAGAGAAATCTTTCAGGCGGGGGGAAAGGGCGTATGCACAACCTGTGAGACATAGCGGCGGCCTGCAACCTGAAAGCGACTCTCTAGATACCTATGGGTCTGATGAGGACGAACAAGAACACCTAGTTGGTTTTAAATCTACAGAGAGGCTGCTAAAGAATCGAACCTCCCTGAACGGGATGAATTGTCCAAAACCGTCAAGAAAGTTCAGGAAGCTCAAGTTGAATTGCAACAAGCGCACGCGGAACTGTGCCGGGTATTGATGAAGGTGACAGAAATGCAGGCGGAAATGCAGAAATTCCTCACAGGTATGCAGACGACGGAAGTTGCTGTGGCGTCTGGTCCAAATCTTTTAACCAAATCTCAACAAGCAACTACGTCTCCGCTCTCTAAGAAGAGATGTTTCAGGTGTGGAGAGATGGGCCATTTCCGCGCACAGTGCAAAGGCCTGAAGCCTGAGAAGGATAGAGTCAAGGGACTGTTGGAAGCCCTGGAAGGACTGTTATCTACCTCACCGGCGGGAAACGCCAGAGGGCACCAGTAAAGGAGCAACCTGAGTGCCCGAGGGTTGAAACCCCGCTCCAGAAACCAAGCAAAGACTAAGAGGCGAGGAGGCCCAAAGCCGAGCCAATTGTAGAGCCTGCCAGGACTGAGAGAGTCACTCCCTTAGCATCCGGGTCTACGTCATGGGGAAGCAATGCACACCCAAAACCTGCACGGGCCAAGAAAAAGGCCAGGGTACAGCAAACTGGGTCTAAGCGTCCGGATACCGCCACCAAATTTCCTGACCAACTGATAGTCCTTCTCCTATTGTGCCAATCCAAGTGGAAGGAGTCTACACCAAAGCCCTGTTAGATTCAGGCTCAAGTGACATTGATCTACAGAGACTTCTACGAGAAACACTTAAAGCACATTCCTTTGCAAGAATTGAAGGATTTGGAAATATGGGGTATCGGCACTGAGAAACTCCCTTATGACGGGTACCTGCAAGTAAAGTTGGAGATCGGATCTGAAGTCATCGGGCAGTCTGGGGGTTGTGATGCATTGGCCATTGTGTGTCCTCGACCCTCGGTGCGAACAGAAGCTCCCTGATAGTGGGACGAATACTGACCTAGAGTGCAGGCGTCTCTGACGCCTATCGTGTTGGAAGAAGGTTCAACTCAAGGAGTACACCCAATGTTACGTCCGGTCTATCAGAGGATGGTTGAAGAACGAAAGGCACCTGCCGAGGTGGGAGTTGTGGAGAACTGGGTGGAACGGAGAAGGTTCTGCAAGCAGGAGAAGTAGCGAGCTTCCGGGCTTCGGTCAAGTTGAACGGATCGCAACCCGGTCCCTATGTGGTGCTGGGAACCGATTTTGATCATGGGAGTGAAACCGGAGTCGAAGTAATTCCTGAAATAATCTCCACCAAGGCTCTGAAGAGAACACGAGGAAGAGTCTCGTCAGTGTGTGCAATGTGACGGATTCTCCAGTGGTTCTTAAAGCACGAATGCCTATCGGGCAAGTAGAGTCTGCTACACACCCCTCTCTACTGATTCAGGAGGGGAGAAGGTAAAGAGATTCCAGATGAAAGATTCTACCCCAAGGACGCTCCTATTTCACCTGAGTGGAAGAAACGTCTTCAGTCTCAAGTCTTAAAGTGGAAGGAATTGTTCTCAAAAGATGAGTTCGATGTGGGCCTAGCTAAGAGTACTGAACACCGTATTCGATTACAAGAAGAAAGCCGTTCGTGAAAGATCAAGGCGAGTTCCGCTAGGAGACTTAGATGATCTGCGAGAACAGCTGAACGAATTACAAAGAACCAAGGTGATTCAAGAGTCCAGGGGTCCATATGCATCTCCCATAGTGTTGGTCGTGTGGAAGAAAAATGTTCTGTTTGCCTCCGCTTACTGCAACTGATAACGGACACCATTAAAGGATACCATCCTCCCGGATAATATTGCCATCTGCACTCCTCGGATTGAAGATGCCCTACAGTGTTTGTCTGGAGCAAA